>CM070075.1:1963696-2464248 GCA_036250285.1 Pyrocoelia pectoralis | reverse complement strand
GCTCTTTAAAGATCCAAATAGAGGGTCCCTTCGCAGAGCCCTTTCCTCCATTATCGTACAAATGAGACACTTATAGGTGGACCTGGCACACTTTTTCTACTTTAAACTATCTTTTATGAAGTAAACTAACATATTCTGCACTTTTATCAAATAAAAATTTCTTCACTTTTTCGCCAAAAAAGCAAGGTTAACCCCTTTGAGTTTTTTCTGGCTAAAAAACGAACTCTCGAAATTCGACCAAGTAAAGATCGTTTCTTTTAGATCATTAGACGCCAATTAAATAATTCCAACCCGTTCCATTCTAAGTCGAACCGTTTCGGAGATATGGCTCTTTAAAGATCCAAATAGAGGGTCCCTTCGCAGAGCCCTCTCCTCCATTATCGTACAAATGAGACACTTATAGGTGGACCTGGCACAGTTTTTCTACTTTAAACTATCTTTTATGAAGTAAACTAACATATTCTGCACTTTTATCAAATAAAAAATTTCTTCACTTTTTCGCCAAAAAAGCAAGGTTAACCCCTTTGAGTTTTTTCTGGCTAAAAAACGAACTCTCGAAATTCGACCAAGTAAAGATCGTTTCTTTTAGATCATTAGACGCCAATTAAATAATTCCAACCCGTTCCATTCTAAGTCGAACCGTTTCGGAGATATGGCTCTTTAAAGATCCAAATAGAAGGTCCCTTCGCAGAGCCCTTTCCTCCATTATCGTACAAATGAGACACTTATAGGTGGACCTGGCACACTTTTTCTACTTTAAACTATCTTTTATGAAGTAAACTAACATATTCTGCACTTTTATCAAATAAAAAATTTCTTCACTTTTTCGCCAAAAAAGCAAGGTTAACCCCTTTGAGTTTTTTCTGGCTAAAAAACGAACTCTCGAAATTCGACCAAGTAAAGATCGTTTCTTTTAGATCATTAGACGCCAATTAAATAATTCCAACCCGTTCCATTCTAAGTCGAACCGTTTCGGAGATATGGCTCTTTAAAGATCCAAATAGAGCGTCCCTTCGCAGAGCCCTTTCCTCCATTATCGTACAAATGAGACACTTATAGGTGGACCTGGCACACTTTTTCTACTTTAAACTATCTTTTATGAAGTAAACTAACATATTCTGCACTTTTATCAAATAAAAAATTTCTTCACTTTTTCGCCAAAAAAGCAAGGTTAACCCCTTTGAGTTTTTTCTGGCTAAAAAACGAACTCTCGAAATTCGACCAAGTAAAGATCGTTTCTTTTAGATCATTAGACGCCAATTAAATAATTCCAACCCGTTCCATTCTAAGTCGAACCGTTTCGGAGATATGGCTCTTTAAAGATCCAAATAGAAGGTCCCTTCGCAGAGCCCTTTCCTCCATTATCGTACAAATGAGACACTTATAGGTGGACCTGGCACACTTTTTCTACTTTAAACTATCTTTTATGAAGTAAACTAACATATTCTGCACTTTTTTCAAGTAAAAAATTTCTTCACTTTTTGGCCAAAAAAGCAAGGTTAACCCCTTTGAATTTTTTCTGGCTAAAAAACGAACTCTCGAAATTCGACCAAGTAAAGATCGTTTCTTTTAGATCATTAGACGCCAATTAAATAATTCCAACCCGTTCCATTCTAAGTCGAACCGTTTCGGAGATATGGCTCTTTAAAGATCCAAATAGAGGGTCCCTTCGCAGAGCCCTTTCCTCCATTATCGTACAAATGAGACACTTATAGGTGGACCTGGCACACTTTTTCTACTTTAAACTATCTTTTTTGAAGTAAACTAACATATTCTGCACTTTTTTCAAGTAAAAAATTTCTTCACTTTTTCGCCAAAAAAGCAAGGTTAACCCCTTTGAGTTTTTTCTGGCTAAAAAACGAACTCTCGAAATTCGACCAAGTAAAGATAGTTTCTTTTAGATCATTAGACGCCAATTAAATAATTCCAACCCGTTCCATTCTAAGTCGAACCGTTTCGGAGATATGGCTCTTTAAAGATCCAAATAGAGGGTCCCTTCGCAGAGCCCTTTCCTCCATTATCGTACAAATGAGACACTTATAGGTGGACCTGGCACACTTTTTCTACATTAAACTATCTTTTATGAAGTAAAGTAACATATTCTGCACTTTTTTCCGATAAAAAATTTCTTCACTTTTTCGCCAAAAAAGCAAGGTTAACCCCTTTGAATTTTTTCTGGCTAAAAAACGAACTCTCGAAATTCGACCAAGTAAAGATCGTTTCTTTTAGATCATTAGACGCCAATTAAATAATTCCAACCCGTCCCATTCTAAGTCGAACCGTTTCGGAGATATGGCTCTTTAAAGATCCAAATAGAGGGTCCCTTAGCAGAGCCCTTTCCTCCATTATCGTACAAATGAGACACTTATAGGTGGACCTGGCACACTTTTTCTACATTAAACTATCTTTTATGAAGTAAAGTAACATATTCTGCACTTTTTTCCGATAAAAAATGTCTTCACTTTTTCTCCAAAAAAGCAAGGTTAACCCCTTTGAATTTTTTCTGGCTAAAAAACGAACTCTCGAAATTCGACCAAGTAAAGATAGTTTCTTTTAGATCATTAGACGCCAATTAAATAATTCCAACCCGTTCCATTCTAAGTCGAACCGTTTCGGAGATATGGCTCTTTAAAGATCCAAATAGAGGGTCCCTTCGCAGAGCCCTTTCCTCCATTATCGTACAAATGAGACACTTATAGGTGGACCTGGCACACTTTTTCTACTTTAAACTATCTTTTATGAAGTAAACTAACACATTCTGCACTTTTTTCAAATAAAAAATTTCTTCACTTTTTCGCCAAAAAAGCAAGGTTAACCCCTTTGAATTTTTTCTGGCTAAAAAACGAACTCTAGAAATTCGACCAAGTAAAGATAGTTTCTTTTAGATCATTAGACGCCAATTAAATAATTCCAACCCGTTCCATTCTAAGTCGAACCGTTTCGGAGATATGGCTCTTTAAAGATCCAAATAGAGGGTCCCTTCGCAGAGCCCTTTCCTCCATTATCGTACAAATGAGACACTTATAGGTGGACCTGGCACACTTTTTCTACTTTAAACTATCTTTTATGAAGTAAAGTAACATATTCTGCACTTTTTTCCGATAAAAAATTTCTTCACTTTTTCGCCAAAAAAGCAAGGTTAACCCCTTTGAGTTTTTTCTGGCTAAAAAACGAACTCTCGAAATTCGACCAAGTAACGATTGTTTCTTTTAGATCATTAGACGACAATTAAATAATTCCAAACCGTTCCATTCTAAGTCGAACCGTTTCGGAGATATGGCTCTTTAAAAATACAAATAGAGGGTCCCTTCTCAGAGCCCTTTCCTCCATTATCGTACAAATGAGACACTTATAGGTGGACCTGGCACACTTTTTCTACTTTAAACTATCTTTTATGAAGTAAACTAACATATTCTGCACTTTTTTCGAATAAAAAATTTCTTCAAATTTTGGCCAAGGATCTGATGATCTTTAAGAAAAAATTTTTACTTGGGCTAAGTTCGAGAGTTATGGATGTTTATCGAGAAAATATTCCAAGTGTTTTTTTTGGGGGGTCTGCGAAGAGACCCTCTTTGGCGTTATAAACACGGTGTGTGCTATAAACATGGTCATATCGAGTGGGTGTTATGAAATGTGACCATTGTTGCTAGGACCCATTTCTTCGTATATATAGAAGAACAAAATACGATTGTGTTGGCAGTTTTTACCGTCCAACGCTAAATCTGAAGATTTAAGAGTATCTACCTAGTATGTGAGTGGGATTGGAATTATAGGTATTGTTAAAATAAGAAATTGTGTTTCAATATCACTGTTTTAACATAACAATTATAGTTTGTTTCATTTTGTGTGTATGTGTAGTAAAACCACGAACCACAATGAGTTTCGTGAGTAAAACTTAGTATGAAGAGATACCATCTTTTACAAATTATAATCAAGGATTTTGATCAAGCGAATCAATCAATTATATTTGAAATTCGATAAAATAGTCAGAAACACTGTTAAAACTACTTCAGAAATGAACTATTTTATTATGTTACGTTTTAACGTAGAAGTTGTAAAAAGCTGTCTCTTGTAAAATTCCTAAATCCATGTTTAATAGGCAGAGATGGCACCACTTACTTTTCGCAATTTTTGGTTTCCAAATTGTCCATAAGCATTAGCTAACTGTAAGTAGATATATACGAACAATGATGGGGTAGGTATACCTAACTTAAATGTCCTTTTCTACAAAATAGATAATGTACTAAAGTTTAGGGGGTGGGTGCACAAAATTCTAATTTTGCCATCGGCGCTCATGACCTTGGCTGTAACGTTGTGGATACACATTTCATTATCCCTTTAGTGTATATTTAACCACTGTCATGGGACTCATGGTTTTAATTTATTATTCAATGGATTCCAGATAGGGTCGCAGACTGTAAATAAATAATAATATTATGAACTCCCATTAACATGGACCATATTTTTTCAATTAACAGAAGGCCATCAAAAGGTAGTCACTTAATTAGATCAGCCTTTTCCGATAGGTAAAACTTTCCGTATCAATTAAGAAATTATAATTAAAATATATTCCTTAGTTTTGATCATCACAGATTAATATGTTCAGTATCGACTACAAATGTTGTAGCATTCACTACGGATACTGACATTGAAGACAACACCTCACGATCATGGGGTGCTCATGTCTATGTTACCGATTTAAACACCCCCTGGTTTGTACATAAGTATGTACGATTTCTAATGTTATTCACATAAATTACCTCCCTGTTTGTAGAGTACTCTCAAACTCGGTACCAGTAACAGTATTACAATGGGATTTTACTGGCGATTTATTATTGATTGCGGACGAGAGTGGAAATGTTAAAATTTATAGGTGCCGCGATCATTTGTTAAACGAATGGAATTTAATATTAAAAACCGAGCTTCCAGGCGAACATATTTTAGCGGCCGCTTTTTTCCACTGCGGCAAAAAGGTATCTATTTGTGGTTTTTTTTAACTGACACGCCATTTTTAAATTATTCCATTCAAGATTTGTCTCAATTCCGAAAAGAAAGACTGTTCCTCGTACCTGGACAAATTTCAACATGTTAAATTTGCCTGCTCCGTGAAACAGTTTGGAGGACGGCCCGCTAACGGTACTTTATTATTGACGACGACCGGAATGCTCGCCGCCGTTTTATTACCACAGTTTACCGCCCAAACCTTGATGATTATTGCTACGGAGAGTTTAGGTGCTACAAGAATTCATATCAAAACCGCCGATATTTGTTACGGCAAAAGTATGGCTTACATTTTTCACAGTGTATTTAATATAAAAGCGTTTTAGATGGACACTTTTTGTTGGCGGTTAGCAACGGCGATGCCAGTATGCCCATTCAGTGTTATAAGGTACAAGTTCGTAAAGTGGAGGAGAAATGTGTGATTACCAGTCAGTCGTTACCTAGCTTTTTCTTATATGAGGGAGGGAAGGAGGCCTTGAGTAAGTTCTTTCGGCCGCTTCTTATATTTTATCAAAATTCCAATATGTAGGCGATGTGATTTGTAAGGACAAGAAGAATACAATAAGTCATTTAAATTGGGTAATGCGAGAGGATGCAGATTCGCTAGTCGTTGCTGCCAACAGTGATTGCGGAAGTTGTTTACAAGTGTGGGAACTTCGAGAAAAATCTGTACCTGTACATAAACTTTTAGCTGGATCGGAACCTCAATATTTTAATACTGTGGTATGTTTTCCTTGCGCCATTTTCTTATTGGCTTCGTTCCAAATGATTACCAACTTAAATAAATTTAAGTTGTCTCAGAAAAGTATAAAAACTGATTAAAAAGGACATAAACTCAAACTGGATACTTCAGTTTCCTGCTTGATGCACATTGGCAATCCTGAAACTATATCACCTCCAAACTCCACCCATTCTATAGCTGCAGTTATTGCGTTTTCATAATTGCACATAGCTAAAGCAAAATTTATGTTCATATTGTACATATTTAGCTGCGATTTTGATCTATGTAATAAGTTATTGATTATAAGGACATAAGGAGCAGTATAGGCTGATATAGCACTCTTATAAAACTAAATTGGTATAACACAATTAATACTGAATATCACTTATTATATTTGCAAAATATACAGTTTTTAGACCACTTATGTCGACCCTGAGGCCATAACATACAGTAGATAACGTATTTACAAGATTCTCAATGTGAGCTTTACCATTAACATTTGAAACTAAGGTGATTCCTAAGAATTTAGTGTTTTTATTCCAACAGTGTCATCAAAATTTAAGGCTAGCATCGTAATGGTATCCCTAGCTTTAAAAATAACCCACAAATTGTTTTGTTGTTGTTTCAAATTAAATTATTTTCCCATTTTTTAATGTTTTTCAGTAATAAGTTGCCCAGTGACATGATATTATTTAGCAATTTACCCGAGGGGTCTATCACACACAAAAAAATGTACACCTATTGCCGTATTCGGCAATAAAATGTACGTATTTCCTATTGCTGATATTACTGCAGTAATTTCCTAACTATTGCCGAAATTTCCTCAAAATTGCTGTTATTGCCTAATTATTACCGTTATTGCTGTAAATTTCCGTCTTCTTCAAGATATTGCTTTCATTGCCCAAACTTTAAAATGGGAGAGATTTACACGGATTTACAAGGATCCAATGACAATTTAATTTTTGACTTACATAAGAAACTTTTGGGTGCCTTATCTATAAAAAAAACTGCAAAATTTTGTTTCAGTAATAATATGAAGATTGAAACCAAATGTAGGTTTCTGACTTAAAATTACATACATATAGGTACATTCTCATTTGTTACTCGGTTGGCCGGTTTATAGAACGTCAATTAAAAAGTTAATTGCATGATAACATTTTAACATCGCACTGGCTGGATTTGGTTATGGTGTCCCTCATTAAAATTTATTTTCTATAAAATATTAAATTAAGCTTCTATAAACTGGCCGACTGGCCCTATTTATGCACCTATACATAATTACGTTTGTAATTTAGATCATTTTCTTCTTACCATAAGTCCAGGTAAATTATACAACCAAAAATTTTAACAAAACAGATATTTATTGAAAAATTCAAGGAAAAATTGGGTTTTACACTTGGTTTTACATCTTGTTTTCCCGTTTTAATTTTTGGAATTTTGTTCTAATTACTACCCTGTCAGTTCTTTTAATATGAAACGGATCACTTCCCAGTAAGGTGATGGGTCCGTAAAATATATATTTTGAATCAATTTCTTGTACGTCATCGTTTTTAGGCCAAACAAAAACGTCTAGGTTTTTTTTTAGAAACTTTTTCATCATGGATTTTTATAATTCTACCAATATACCACGTAATATCATAATACACGGCGTAATACAGTTCTTCCTCTAATTGTAAATCAATGTCTTTCTGGTTAGCAGGAATTACTTCGATGTCCTCAAGCTCATCTATCTCATCTATCTCGTCATCTGAGTCATGGAGTTCCATAACTTCTGAACATTCAGAACTTTCATCAGATTTAGAAATATCTTCTTCTCTTGCCGAATTCCCTCGCGTTTTTCTCACAGTCTTGCTTCTATTTATGATACTTTTTGTTGTCTTTTGGTTAGTATTTTTATAAAGATTTCGTTTTGGGTTGTACATGCCCCTCACGCGGAAGAGTCGATCTGCGGACATTCTTCCTTTTCTTTCGTCAAATAGCCAACATATACTAGATTTTCTTACAGTTTTTTGTTTTCCGTTAGACAAGGTAATTTTTAAAAAAGCCGATGGGTTTTTGGAATTACTAGTGGCATAGTCCTTGAAATTCAAATCCTCCAGATCCAATAAATTTTCAACATCCGCTACAGTTTCAGCTAAACTTGCTATATCATTAACCTATAACGCGTGAGTGAAGTCCCATTCACAAACATAGATTAACAAAGATTGGCACAAATGAACAAGTTACAATACGAAATGCAAAATTGTGAAATATCTGTTCTGCACACTGCATATGCGTGAACCGCGGGAAGAGTAGGAGGCGAAAATGACCTTCAATGTAGCAAAATTGATCAGGGAAATATTGCCTTTATTTCCCAAAATTTCCTAACAATTGCCTAATATTGCCGCATATTGCCGTATATTGTCGCATATTGCACAGTACTGCTTCTATTTCTTTTACTGCTGGTTATTGCCGCTATATTGCTTTTTTATTGCCGCCTATTTCCGAAAATATGTACACCTATTGCCGAGGGTGATAGACCCCTCGAATTTACCCTTAATTGCTAAATTTGTGTCGTCCGCGAAGTTTAAATAACTCACTTGTAAGTTGGTGGCTTTGGTTGGTAACACCAGGAGAGGGGCAGAAGTAAACTCAGACCACTTACTAGTAATAGACAGATTGGACACAAAAAAAAAGGGAAAATATCAACAGAAGAAAGGAGAAGTATCAAGAAGAACAATTTATTATAGCAGGAGAAGTACTGAGAACGGTTTGAAAAAAAAGCAAGGGCAAGCATAAAAATAAGGTTGCCGGAAGGAGTAAAAGAAAAGAAAAATTTTGAAAATTATTGGAAAGTCAGTCAAGAAAGTGTAAAAAGGCCGCAAATTAGACACTAATAACGAAAGAGCAGATGAACAGAGAATATAGATGGTTCAACAAAGAATGAGAAAAAGAAAGTAGAAGCAAGAAAGAAAATCTTACAAACCGGCAGACAAAAAGACAGAAAAGTACAGTAAGGAAAGAAAACTTACAGGGAAGCAAAGGGGATATTCTGGCAGAAACGAGTAGAACAAATGGAAGCATATTATAAAAGAGGCTAGATAAGGAATTTCTATCAGGAGGTAAAACAAACCGGAATAGGCTACCAGCAGAGACTTTAAAAACGAAAAGGGAGACGGAGTAAGAGAAGAAGGCGAAATACTAAAAGGATGGGGAAGTTACTTCTAAAAGCTGCTAAATGTAAACAAAGAAAAACCCAAAGAGGACAATAAAGGAGAAGACAGTAAAAGGGAGAACCCGGAACATCAACAAGAGGAAGAAGAAAAGTTAGTTAGATGATCTTTATTGAACCAATGCTCTGTAATAGATAGGAAACAAAAAATTCCATTCATAGCTAAGTGCTTTAACATTGTATAGTAGTTATTTAAAGATTGCCCTCTGAGCCCTAGTCTCTTTTCAATATTGATTTGGAGACTTGGATGAGGGATCAAAGTGGCGGTATTGTGATAGGAAGCAAAAAAGTTTGGATGCTAGGTTATGCTGTATGATCTGGTGCTGGTGGCGATGAAAGAGGGTGAAATAAGGGACATGATAAGTGTAACAAAGAGATATATGAAAAAAGGAGGGCTCAAGGTGAATACAATAACGGCCAAAATGGAGGAGTTTCGAAAGAAGGGAGGAACAAGTAGGGAGATCAGGATAAAGTGTGTAACCTCGGTTACAGGATATGATAGAACAATAATGGGTAGATTAGGCAGTTGGCTATGAAAGTGAATACAATAGTGGGCCAAGTGCGGGGGATGGGGGGAGATATTCAGAAAAGGAGGTTGCTGTTTGATAGATTAGTGAAAAATGTGATGTTATATGGGGTGAAGGTGTAGGGGTGGGAGGTAAGAGCGTAAATAGAAAAGATACAACTAAAATATTGGAGGTGGGTTCTAGAGAAACCCCCGGGGTACGTGGTGGAGGAAGAGGCAAAACTGAAGAAGATATGGCGTATTGAGGCTGAAAGGAGAGCAATGGCTTTTGAGAAAAAGATGGCAAGAAGAGAGGATCCTAAGGTACTGTTGGAATGAAGTGAAGAATTCGTCAGAGACAGGAAGAAAGAGGGGGATATGTGAGAGAGGAGGGATGGAAGATAGCAGCGGAAATAGCAAAGAGAGATGAGGATGTACAAATACAGGAGAGATGGATGAGGATAAGAGAGGGAGATACAGTAGAAAATATACGGACTTATTGACGGATGAAATGCCGAAGTACCTGATGGGAGGCGGAAGCATAGGGAGTAAGAGGACAGTGGCGTGGTTTATGGTTGGAAATGAAGAGAAAGACAGTAAATATTGGTTGGAGGAGGATAAGAGGTTGTGCAGACTGAGTGGAAAGGGAAGGGAAAATAATTTGATATTTTGTGTATAACAGTTTATAATGATGTGTTTTGTGCATTTAGGGTTCAATTTTGGTGATCTCAATAAGTAAAAACTACATTATTTTACAAGGCAACACTGCATCATACGGCCAGTTTCATCCAATAATTTTAGTATGGTGGAGTATCTTAAATAATAACGATAAACAATATTGATTTTGTAACCCACGTCCAATCAACTATAATAGACAGTGCATTTTTAAAATTTTAACGGTATTACTTGTTATTATAACTGTACGTGTTTTCCTTCACATTTCTGAGCAACTTATATCGTATTTATTTTAAGTTTAAGTTAGAGGTTCAAATGTACATATATCTTTCATTTTTTTTTACAGCTGTGGCAATATCAATCACATTTTAGTTATCCTCACAAAGTGACCTCATTAGCAACTAGTAAATTAATGGTTTCCAACAGTGTGTCATGTGGATATATAATTGCATCCTTTGTCGACAATTCAATTCACTGTTTATATAAAGATTCTTTAAAATCATTTACGAATTCAACGTTAAATGTAAACCATAGACAAGGTGACGATTACGGCACTAAGTATCAGAAATTAAACGTACGAATTTCGCAAATTGATATGACCTGGCTAGGAAATCTTTTGTTGATAGTTGACACCTACGGTTACCTGCATTTATTTAAGTTACCCCCACAAGTTGACAGTTCGACACCCCTAAGTGTCCCATACGCAACGACCATGTTGGAATACTGCCTTGTGACCGGACTCGATTGGTATGACTTGCTCCTGGCCGTTCGTCCCGGAATGTTGGATCCTCTGTGTGAAAGGTTAACCGAAAGTTTCAATCGACAGATGCCATCTATACAACAATTCTTTTATGTACAATACTTATGCATTAAAATATCATTGTACAGGTAAGACTTTTTTTATTTGTACATGACAATGATATTGGTAACTTTAGGCTAACTCCACAAGGTCAAAATAAGGTAAACGACTTAACACAATTGCTTATGCTACATAGCATTTCAACAGCTTTTAAAAGTTTACTACGACCAAGCGAAATGAGTAGCCACGATAAAAGTCCGGCCGACTCATTAGCAGGTACTCTCATCGTTTCTCATTTATACGTACTCGATCGAAAATTTACAGGTGTAATAGCCGAAGGACAAAGTGATGTCGACAAGGTGTTAATACATTTAGACGCTAAGGAGTTCACCGTTGAACCTTCAACTTTACAAAGTTTGCAGCAATTAATTCAGTGGGTTGCGGATCTTGCATTAAATTTACTCGTTAAATTACCAGACAGTCGACCCGCAGGTAAACCTTACGAAATATTACGAGATATCAAAGCGCTTAATACGTTACGTGAAATGTTGGTCTTGATAAGAATTTGGGGACTGTTACGACCGGCCTGTCTTCCAGTTTTTACAAAATCCGATGGAAATTTAGACGTACTCGCTTTAGTATTCAGACTGCTAAGCCGTCTTGTCCAAAATACAAATGAACCTGATGATACATTAATAGGTAAGCATTTAATATTTATTTATTTATTTTCAATTGTTTGTAAGTAATGTTAAATTGAAGTTACATACTTATTAGTTATCAGAATAACATTTTATACACTATTAATGTGCTTGTTTTTATTGAATTGAATAAGAGACATTTCAGGGGTTTATAATAATGAAGTTGTAATTCAACTACAGGGTGCAGGACGCAGGTGTACCAATAGTAAGGGATCAGAGTTTAATCGTGATTATATTAGTTTTAGAGAAAAATGTTTCAAATAAAATCTATTTCAATACTGCGTAACGTAACTAGAAATTAAAGTCACTTATGCAGGGCAACCTCATACCCCTTAAACCTGGAAGTGTCAGTTATTTTAAAGGGCACATCTTCAAATTTTTTTTATTTTTGAATTCTGTATTCAAAAATAATGTAAGTTAGATAAAGTAATTGGTATCTGCAATTTTTTAACAATTTCACATCTATCTCCAACTAATAAACTAAAGGATACAGAGAATATAACAAAAGAATATAGGTATATACCCAACAAAGATAAAGGAAATAACAATGGAAAATGGAAAACAAATTAGGATGGACATAAATAATAAAATAATGGTAAAAATATGGAAAAGTCACATGGAAAGTAGAAAAAATATAGAGGGGATAAGTCAAGAAAAGTATTAAAAACCAATGAAATATGGAACATAAGGGGAATAATTGGAAAAGAAGATAAGAGATAATCACAAAAATGAAACAATTGGAAATTGAATTTTGGAGATATTAGAAACAAAGAAAAAAGAAAAAAGAATGAATGGTCCGGAGTGAAACAGAATGTGGTGGGAAAAGCACAAGCATGTGAAGAAGAAAAAGAAAAATTCTATGAAGAGTTACAAAATGTGATTGAGGGGATAGCAACACAAGAAAATATAATTGTATTAGGGGACTTCAAGCGCTCAAGTGCAGTAACTATGAATCTAATGATAATGACTACAATATTCTATCACCAAAGGAGACACAAAGTGACGTGGAGACATCCAAATTGATCACATTTTGCTGACAGAAAAGAATGTAAAAGAAGTAACTGATACAAGAACATATAGGACAAATGGAGGGGAAACAAAGACAACAAAAGAAAAATAGTAACAGAAAAAGAAACTAACATTCAAATCTAATCTATCTAAATCGAGTCTACAATCTGAATGAAATAGCATATGAATAGTCATCTTCGAGCCTGTTATTTCATTCATACCTATACTTGAATGTAAATATAAATTACACACGAACTCTATGTTACATTTTCACTTCAAACAGAGCTGTATGGTTTGTATGATTAAATATAAAGTAGAAGAGGACAGATTTTGTCGAGAAAAATGTTGAAGAGGCATGATTTGGAAGCTAATTAATCAATAAGCGCAGTGGAGCCATGAGTGATAACTGATAAATGATAGACCATGTTTGTAAAATAGATGTAGGTAAAAAGAAATAGTTGAGAATAGAAGTCTAGGCCGAGAACCGAATACATCTAGAAGATAAACTAATCTTGTTGTTGAACTCTTTTTTTTTTTGATAACCCAATTTTATTTTTCTCTATAATTGACAATCCCAAAGGTAATAGTTAGGAATTTAATTTTTCAATTACGATCATATTTTCATTGTTTTTGTTTGATTTGTATTAGATTCAATTTTTTTTTAAACGAAAGTTGAACCAAATGTAATTACTCTGCAATATATCCTTGATGAAAAGAATGCGAGCTTGTGGTTACCTACAAATCTTTGAGGAAGTTTGATATCTACACCTTTTCCTGTTGATTTCGTTGCTGGAACAATTCAAATATATAATTCAGTTATTTAATAAATGTTATCGTGTCAATATGAGTGAACCGACAGTTAGTTACGAACCAAATAAAATACGTTCTCGACCATTACGATGCATATTATTGCCAATTGTGGCTATATTTCTTTTTATACTATATTGGTTTGCGTTATGCCCGTTACTTTATGTCGCGTTACGTCGAATGAAATTAGGTTGGACACGCTACTGGCCTTATTACTTTTGGATTACCGCATTTGTCGTATTTCTGATCATTCTAGGGTTGTTAGTTTTGTTGTGGCGCAAAAAATGTAAGAACTGCCCACGCGATGTTAAAGTGCCCGTTGCAGATGGCTCATCGGAAACTAAAGAATTGTTAAAAGTCGATCCAGCAGAAGATGCTTTGCGAAGTGAGGAACTTGATAAAAATATTAAAGCGCTCGAAAAGAAATTAGACGGAGATATTGATAAAGTAAATCTCAATACGGATGAAATTAAAGTTTATACTGATAAAGATCAGATAGAAACAGCACCTCCGCCTGATGTACCTCCAACTAAAGGCGAGTTGAGCGGTTTTGTAAGAAACGATTTGCAAAAAGTTGAACCTGAACAACCGTCATCTAGCCAACCTCCGTCAAACTTAAATAAGGTGACCGAAGAAACGAAAGTTGAATTACACAGTCCCGCTTATCCACTTACTCCTCGTGAAATATTCTTCTGGGATTTAATTCAAAGTGCAAACAAAAATGATAGCGTTAAATTCGATTTTAATGAAAGCGATAAGGGTATCGAATCTGGAGATGGTTCCACTACATCTAAGGATATAATCACATCAGAGGAAGGTTCGATTCCCGAAGAGGTGCCAGTTGAATATCTCTCCTCCTCCAATTTGCCTATCGAGGCACACGAAGAACCAAGGAGAGCCGATGAAGTTGAACCGCTTATAACCAAGGATTCACCCCCACCTTCAATATCAGATGCTACATTACGAATGCGCCGTTCAGTTCCACCTGTGCATCATTCACATGATACTGAGTACTTTATTGCTAATGTATCCGAACGGAAAAGTTTAGCTTCTGAAGTTTACCTTTACGTTGATGGGGGTAAAGATGAAAAATATTACAGGATTAGAATGGACAATGATAATCAAGATTGTGTGTAATATATTTTAATAATTCGTTTGTTTGACTTCTAGCTTTATTGTGTTATTACCTTTATACAAAGTTACCTAAATGCTTACTTAGCAATAGTGTTTTAAAGTGTGGGAGTTAACGGGAAACCTTCATTGTGGCCTCCTGGATAAATGGGAATTTTTATTTTTAATCTTATGAGATTTAAAATTGCTCATATATGGAATTGGTCATAGATATGGGTGCATAACATTGTTATTATTTATAATTCAAATGTTGAGATATAAATATTTAGAGAAATAAGCATGAAGACGCTGGCAAAATTTAGGTGACTTAATTCTATGGCACAGAGAGAAATTTATAAGTATAACTGATTTTCTTATTTGAATTTGTTTTATACAGAAAATTTGATAGTTATTCAGTAGTTAAGTAACATGAGGTTGATGAATAAAGTGTCTTTAGTAGATGATTCTATGGGAAAATTTGTAACATTATCTTTTGTAATGGTAACAGGTAATTAGTAACAAGAACAGATTAATTTTTGGATACCTTTCTTACAATTACTAATCGACTTTACTCATTTAATTAGTTATTGTTATCAAAGCACACTTCCTTTGTGAATATGGTATACATTCACTCTACTTAACCATTGTCTAATGTCAATACCCATTATATTTGTATTTTTAGACTGTTCTCGTTTCATTACCTACTGAATATTATCGTCTCTCTATCATAATAAAAATGGTCAATAATACATTCTTTTTATTCTCTCTTTCAAACCTTGAAATAATTTGACGTTGGCAGACCCCTTTCCTTCATTACCCTACAAAAGATACTTTAAACCGTTTCGTAGATATCGCTCTTTAAAGATCCAAATAGAGGGTCCCTTTGCAGGGCCTTTTCCTCCATTATCGTACAAATGAGACACTTATAGGTGGACTTGGTACACTTTTTCTACTTTAAACTATCTTTTATGAAGTAAACTAACACTCTGAACAGTTTTCCATACAAACATTTTTTCACTTTTTTGCAAAAAAAACAAGGTTAACCACTTGGAAAATTTTCTCGATAAAAATTTAACTCTCGAAATTCGTTCAAACAAATTTTTTTTCTTTTAGCTCATTAAACGACAATTACATAATTAGCACAAGTTTCTTTCAAAGTCGCACCATTTCCGAGATGTCGCTGTTTAAAGATTAAAATAGAGAGGGTCGCTTGGCAGACCCCGCTCCTCCATTACCCTACAAAAGAGGCACTACAGGTGGACCTCGTACATTTTTTGTACTTTAAACTATCTTTGATGAAAATGTACTTAACTTCTAAAAGCTTTCCATTCATTTTTTCCTGCATGCAGCAAGGTTCTGAGCTCCTTGGTTATCTACATACAGTACAGCAGGTGTTTAACAATATTCAAGTTTTCTCAACCATAATGCTTCTTCAGCCACCAATATTTAATGCCATATATTCATTCTCATTTGCTGAAAGTGGTACTGTACTTTGTTTTTTAGTTGCTCATTTTCCAACAAAACATAACTAGTGACTGTTTGTGCTCATCTATCATCGTTACGTTTCACTGTTTAGGTCTTGGATTCTGTGTATACCAGCACACTTTATTGATTGCTAATGATGGGTCGGGCCTTGTATGGCATTGATTCAGTTATCCTTTGATTTTCAACACATGCTATTGTACAACTCTTCTCTGGAGTAGTAGGTTACAGCCCATCATTTTGTACTTCTTTACCATGCACTCCACATATGACTGTTGATCCAACCAGATCTTACTCTTCCACTCTCGTCATTTGTGTGAATTTATGTTTTGGCTTGAACTGATTCTTTAGCCTTGTCTTTGCAGTGATATCATTTGAAAAAATCATCATGTCGTTCACATATGTTGCTACTGTCAGTAGAGTACTAGCAGTTACTTTATTGGTCTTTAGAAATATGAGCAGTTCCTCCAGGTTTCTTCGATGTTTTTATTATTTTTGTGATCCATTCAACAAATAAACAGATGTCTTATTTAAAAAGTTATTAAAAACCACTTACGTTTATTCTAATCATCCATGCGTCCCACTGAAAACGAAGCTACTTTGTAGTCTTACTTTTACTTCATTAGCATTCCTATTGTTGTCAGAAATTACCAAGACTTATATCTTGAACCCACTGTACATTTGCATCCAGTAAGGGTTTTGTCTGGAGTCTTCTCTGTCATGGCAATACCTGTAGCCGAACCTTCTACACTCCTAATCATGTGTTTCTCTTCTTCTGGGATTGTACCAACTCATTTTTTTCTTACTTTTAAATCTACATTGGAAAGTTTATGTGGCATAGTTATTATCTTGTGGTCAACATAATTACTGTCTTCCAAACAGTGTTCTCAAAAATTCTACACAATGGTTCACTAACTGGATATGAAACTAATTCACTTGTTTTGCTTTTAGCTTTTCTGACGTACCATTTCTGTACCATCTTTACAGTCCTACACCTCTTTCAACTTATCTCTCCCTGCTTTTCAATTTTTAATAGGACACAGTGACATTGTAAAAAAGAAAACTTAGCCGTCTCAAGCCCATAACCTATTGACAGGGGAAAAATTATTTAATTGAATGGTTCTGAAAGAAACAGAAAAATTTATTTACAATTGACGAGTTTTTGATTGCAATTCTACTTTCAGATGAATGTTGCCTTTTACCTAACCAAGTGCAAATACAATCCTTACAACATGCGAATAACAGGGTAGCTTTAGCTTCATCCCAGCTCTCTCAACAATCGTTTCCATTACAAGTAAGTATTGCGTAATAATTTTGGTATTATAAAAATAATGGTACATTTCTAGTTGGAGTTCCTTAACGAGCCGGAATATTTACTTATTAACCTGGATTTTTCCACAAAACAGACTGTTGACTCAATAAGGCACTTGTACTTAGGAAGCACACCAAGAATAGTTAAGCAGTGCGTTCGATGCGGTGCATCGGCCAGTACCATCTCTGTAACTCGTACTGCTGCCATAAGAGCATGGGACCAACGATGGTCAAGATCTTGCCAGTACGTACTTATATATTTTTTATTCTTAGGAAACCTGACATATACTTTGGTAATAATAAAAGAAGTGTGAATGAAACCGACCGCATTTTGTATTTGTTTTGATTTCTTTAGGCATTTTCTTTTTTTTTTACAGATGTGGTGGTTTATGGCGTACTCAAATTTATGCTGGAAACGAATCATATGTTATATGCCATTAGATTACACCAACTGAATTTTATATATTTATCTTGTACAATGTTTATATGATAACCATAATAATTTTTATTAAATTTCTTACCTTTAAATTAATATTTTTGTTCATGCTACCTTCCTTTGACATTTTCTCGTCTAAACTGTGTTAACTTCATATTTATCATTTGCAAGACAGACAAAATGCATTGTCAAAAAATAGGATTTCTCTTCGAAAACCCGAAGCTATTTTAGTTGCCAGGTTAGCTGTATTCAACCAAAACAATATTGTTGCTTTTTTTAATCTGAAATTTTAGCTACCAAAGTATTTAAGCCCCACCAGATATACAATAATGTGGATGAAACACAAACAGGTTGTTCAACTGTTCCTACAAAGACTCCTAATGTGCTTAGCCCAACAGGAGACCGGCGTGTTATCAAAGTATCATCAGCTGAAAGGGGTACAAATGTGAGTGTGGCCTGTTTGTTTTAGTGCTGTTTTGCAAAATCCCCTATGATCAACAATAGGTGTTTTCTTTTTGCATCGCCAAAGGATTAGGTAAAGTTACAATCATCATGTGATTAAAGTGCCTTACGTCATGTAGACATGTCTGCCTCAGGTTCACTCAGGTTAATATAAAACTTAAATAAAGCTTTTAAAACGAATAGGGTTAACACCTATTAAGTAAATTTGTCATGAATTCTACATCTGTTTATGTCTGTGGTCGAATTGTGAAATAAATAGTGGGGGTATGAGTCAGTGTTGTTCTAGGCTTGCGGTCCAGGGCGATGCCATATCCCCCCCCCCCCCCCCCCCCCCCCCCCAACACAGTTGTTCCCATAACTTAACTATGCACCGTTGCGATCTGATGAGCATCGTTTTTATGCATGATTTTTCTGCTCCAACCTTTTTCCGACGAGGTGATGCATGAGAACGCCATTCCATGCTTTGCCGTTTCCTTTCAGGGTCGTACCTGAGACACCAGGACTCATCCTCAGTGACAATACAGTTCAAGAAATGTGGTATCGCATCCGCCGTTTCGATAAAGTCCTGTGAAGCCTCTAAACGGCCTGCTTCTGATCTGATCGTCAGTCAAGTGATGTTAGCTACGTTAGGGGAATTATCCTTCATATGCAATATTACAATTGTAATAAATTTGCTAACAGTCACAACTTCTGAAGCTAGTTTACAAAAGTTTCTAGGCCGAGGCCGGCTCTTGCTCTTGCAGTACAAAAACTGTAAGCAGTCGAATAATCCAATACAGCAAAGTCCCGCATAAGTTCAGATGGAACTTGATGTTAGATATGGGGACTTCCTTTCTCTGCGTAACACGTACATGAACAGTATAAACAAGCATATGCTCGGTATGAAATTTGAGGTTACATCGTGCAGTCTCATGGAGTCTGTTTTCAGATTAACCAAAGAATGGTGTAAAAGGAACACTCATTGCCCATTAACCCGGAAAAGACGGAGATAGTTCTTTTCATAAGAGAGAGGATGGTAGGGGTCGGCCTTCTACTCTTGCAAAAAAATACCTACGTGCTTTATGTGGACGGACGTAATGCGTACAACCCCCACAAACGTCATGAAGACCCTTCATTCCACATACAAGAGTAGGCCATGTTGCACCTGAAAATGAAAGGGCTGTTAAATATTGAGCAAATCTATGCGAGTAAATCAAGCGATTGCCTATCCTGGAAGGAAGATTGGACTCCCTTGTTCCTCAATTTATATTAGGGAGAAAGTAAAATATCTTCTGTTGCGATACCAATATGGAAGTGACATTCCAACCTGGCATATTCATCTTCATGAATATTGATCTAAAGCAAATTTCCGACTGTATTCCAGGTAGAATTGGTAGGAATAACGATTAGTGCAAGAAAGAGTTCTTATGCACACCATAAAGAACAAAATGATCAGAATTTCCAGAGACAGCAGGGCTACCCTGTAGACACTAGGTTACTGCAAAATTAGCTCTAAATTGGTTTTTGGAGCAAGTAGAAAGCAACACGCTCGAACTTATATAGGTTAAAGGGCATGCTGAAACAAAAGACAATGAAAAAGCAGAGGTATTAGCCCCACTTTAGTTAGAAAAAAAGATTTTCCTTACAGCATCCTCAGGTTTATCTCACTTGTGGAATCAGCTTCATTGACGTTGAGAAGTAGGATGACCATTAAACGGAGGGAAGCACAAAGGGCCGGATATGAGGCCTATGTATGTGAGGATGTCCACAGTCTTATATCAATACAAAATTCAACAATCCAGAGGGTGTGTTCATTATAAATTTCCAATGTTAATCGTTAATTGTATGTGTGATGCTTGATGGATGAATGTAGTTAAGAGTACAATTAGTAAACCGATGAAAGATTAGAGATTATATTTTAATATAGCACATTCTTACATTTACAATTGTTAACATACATTTAAAAGTAGGTACTACATGTAACGGAAAACAAAGAAGTTTATACAACAGTCATTACAGTGGTCAATTGGTTAATACGTATAATAAAGGGTTACAATTTGCCTTTATACGAAAATATATAAACTCACCGTAGCAAATGAACGACAATTTTGTCTTGTTATAAGTTCTAGATCAATTAAAACCTACCCGACATTTACAATTAATAATAATCTTAACGCTACCGTAAATCCAACTATAGCACCTGTGAGTGGCATTTCGTTATAAGGCTTTTTTTTTACGTTACAATAAACAAAAACAAAAGGTAACACATAAACTACTAAAGAAAAAGGGCTGCATGCATATGAACAGGTCAAAATTCAAATTCCTTTTCACTAGGTTTCGTAGGCATAACGAAAAGAAAATTGAATTAACATTAAGTATCTTATCTCTATTATAATAGCGACCCAGTTCATCTCCGAACAATTTAATGCGTCTTATTAAATTTGAGAGAACTACCCGGGGGGGGGGAGTATTTAAATAGCAAATGGCACGTCATCTTGTACTTCTCTTCATTATTTATATGCATTGATGTGTTTCTAAAGCTGTACAGATCGGATCATAGCCGTTGCGTACTAAGCGATTTTTTACTTTTCTTATTCGTTTTAAACCAGCCGGCCGATTTTTCTGGATCTCGCGGCATCGATACAGACCTTGAGATGTCTCGATTGTTTTCTCTGCTCCTGTGATCTGTGTGATGGTTACCTAGCGACTCGACGGACATGCTCTTGGACGATATCCTCTTGTCATCCCTATCTTTTGTGTACCTAAGGTTTTCTTTTGGCTGCTTGTCCTTTTTTCTATACAACGTTAGATTGGAACCTTTACCCAAGTCTTCTTGGGACTTTCTTAAGGTGTAGGACACGTTTTCTTTACTTTGCGATCTGCGATTTAACGTAGAAGAGCTTTGATTGGATCGCCTAGTTTCATTCGCCTTCTTCTTTAACGTCGACGAGTTCTCTTTACGACTGTTGCTATTTCTACTTATCTTTTGTTCGTATTTACCATTTTTGGTTACTTTGGGATATTGGGTGTAATCGATGTCGAATGATTCCTTGTAGTGGCGCGGTTTCCATGGTGCCAAAACCGAAAACGAGCGGCTCAGAGTTTTCGTTTGAGGTTTGATGTTACTCGAACCATTCGATGCCAATTCTTCTCTTGATGCGGCACGACGCCCGTTTCTTAGGTAACCTGGACCCGGTATATCTCCAACTGTAGCCGCGTGCAGATATACAACGCTTCTTTGTGATTGTTGGCTACTATCGCCTTCGGTAGAACTTTCGACCGAGCTTACTTCGTTTCTACGGCGTCTTCCTCGATCGTCATGCCCAGAGTGGTACTCTTTAGGTCTATGGTTTGGCGATATGGGCGGTTTGACGCTGATACGCGAATTTTTTGAATCTCTTTCTGATTCGGATATATTAAGTAATGATCTGTGGTTGCTACTCTTAAGGGGGGTGCTGTATTCAGGTGTCTGCCTTTCTTCGGAAATGTTTTGTAGGTCCCTATTGGAGTGGCTACGAATTCGTTCTGAATGGTTCGAGTTTGTTATAGACGAGTGAGTTTTTGCCGGTTTGTGGCGAAGGCTGTCGTTCGATTCGATATCGGTGTCACCGAAAAATCGAAGATTTTTAGTCGGCGTTGGTTTCGGAGTGATTTCTTCTTCGCTTAATATTTCCTTATCATCCTGTAAGGAAACAGTTTACAAAACATTAAGGACGCCAGCGGTCCTCTTACCTTTTTCGACTTCTTTCTAGACAATCGGTCGATCGATTTAAACCAACTACCTGGGCTCGATTCGGATTTTCCGTTTCGTTGAACTTCTCGTGTTGGGCTCGGACTGGGTGTCGATAAACGTCTTCTATTACTATACTCGTAACTCTGCAAGAAAGAGACAGTTTTAATTTGTGCTTGTATAATCGGCGAACTACATTGACGTTCACACATTTTGGTAGAGAATGAAATTTGAAACCGCCCAAAAATAAGTCAAGTACGACCTAAAATGTGGGTAATACGTCGTTTATTTTTTACTCGTCGCGACAAAGATTAAATCATGCATTAAAGTTAAGTATATCAAATAACATACGTCGGCCCGCAACTTCCAATGCTGGAAATGTTCCCGTTCATAGCTAGCTAATAAAATAAGTCACAAGAGAAGACAGGATGACGGCGATTTAACATAATAAGGTGGAAAAAGAAGAAAAACCATTTAAAGATTGATTGCATTTATCGTTACGTCAAGTTAAGCGTGAAACGCCACCAGAACAATTTCATTCTCATCTTATTTCTTCAAAGCTTCGAAACCACCTACTTCACTACGTTTTTTTTTTCTTTTTTAATATAGTGTGCTTCGCTAGACAAGTTTTTTTTAAAAAGGAATACAAATAGATATTGACAAAACCAACGAACTATTAAGATTAATGTTGTCACGCCGATGTATTCTTATACATTTTTTCTTCTTGCGGTCAGTTGCTTATGCACCACGTTAGAATGAAAAGGACTACATAAATTGAATTTTCTCAAATAACAGAATTAGATTTTCAACGAATGTGAGAATGTACCTACACTTGAACGTATTCAGTGGAGCAAAGCAACGTAGGTACGCGTCCTTAGTATTTTTAATAGTAAAAATGTCTGCATTTTTTTGTCCCAGAGAATACATGACAGTGAAAAGTGAATTCAGATTATATAAAACGTGCATAAGATCCATGACAACTGTGCTTCTTGTCTTTGCTTCATGAGACCCATCCCATTCACCATTCTTTGTTGAACCGTCTTTCCCAACACTTCCTCCACAGTAAAGTGAAGACGGGAAACAACAAAAACCACACAATAAATGAGAACGCCGAGTTACAAGAAATACACAAAGACATGTATATCGAATTGGGGAGACGTAGTGAAATTTATGAGAGGGGCACAATCATATATATATATGAATATATCTTTTGCAGATTCGGGAATCACACTAAAAACCAGGCTTGGGCAAGTCCTCTGTACTTTAAGTCCAGATGTATTTAAATACGTACCTACTTAAGTCCTTTTTTGTACTTTGTACTTACAAAAAATTCGCAGAAAAGTATTTAAGTACCTTTGTATTTACGAAAATTTGCAATAAAGTACTTGCAAGTACCATCACGTACAATAAAGTACATTTCATGATTGTTCTAAAAAGCACACATTTTTGGCTGCATTTGTAAGCCGAACAAAGTAAAACACCGAGCCGTGTCAACTTCCGTGTCATCCAAATAAAACAGCCGGAAAATGGAGTAGCTACCCACCCATTTATTCTTCGGGGAAAATATTTTAAACCAATATTAACTACTTCTGAAGGTATAATTACAGGTGAGCTACTCTGCCCTGGACCAACAATAGTACATTGTGTATCGAGTAGGAAAAGCGTAACATTCCCGGGCGATGTGAATATTGTTGGGCGAGGCGTCAGCCGAGCCCAACAACACAGAGTCGGGGAATGTTGCTTTTCCTACGAGGTACACATACTATTTTTCCGCCGATCGTTAAAAAACAGACTAAAAACATGGAAATTCTAAAAATTATTTTGTGAAGAAAAGAATAAGCGATGCCTTGAAAATATAACAAACGTCGGTATCCATGGAGAAGTACATTTCTTTACAGTACAGAAATGAATCTTTAGAGTACAGAAATGAATATTTCCTTACAGTAATCGTTGGCTGCCTAGCAACGACTATATGCACCGGAATCTTGTCCTTTTCCTTTCAAAATTCTGTCAGAAATGTCACAATTTTTGAACGATCGGCGGAAAAAACTATTAATGACTCAAAAATCAACTAAAAATTATAATTTTTCTACCACTTCTTAAGATTGTGTTGGCTTGTAGGTATCTGTATTGACTGTGTTGATTTATAATAAAAAATAAAACGAGCAGTTATTATAGTACTATGTACCTGTGTACTTTCAGTTGGACTTAAGTACTGTACCTGTACTTGAGGACTTGACAAATCTATACAAAATGTACTTCAAGTGCATTTGGTACTTGAAGAACCTTTGGTAATTAGAACTTTGTACTTAGGACTTCAAGTCCTTGTACTTGCCCAAGCCTGCTAAAAACATCAATTACTCAAAAGGAAAATTTTGATTTCATTGGTCAGAAATAGAGTTTCTCGAATTAACATAGAAAAACGGTATTGTGGTACGGAAAGAATGTGAAACGGATGCTTCTTTCCTGTTCTGGAATCGACTGGATTGTCTTGAAACAAACAACAGAAACTAATGAATATGTAATCTACAAAATCTTTACCGTTTATATAGTTATCTAAGTGGAAAGGGCTCGCAGGTGCCCCCCTCGCCAGGGGAACAAAGCGGATTCAGATTGAAGACTTGATATCTACTAGAGGAGCATCTATGTCGGATTTGGAGAGGTGCGCAGCGCGAACTGAAGCAATCAATTGAAGCAGAGCGAGGCGGAGTAAGCTAATTGACAGGACAGCGCAGTGGGAAACTGGAGACACAGACGGGGATGTGAAAGGTGGACGGATAGAAGAAGTAAGACTTAACAAGCAGTACAACCTTGAGGAGGTCTTGAAGGAGATTCGAGAAACGGACATGGCCGGAGTGAATACCAGGATTAAGAGTATTAGTCGCACAAGAATGGGAGCCTTGTTACTGAGGTTTGAGACGGGTGTACGCATGGGTGTCCATGGGGGGGGGGGGGGAGGACTCGGACTCTAAGTAGTAACAATTTCTTAAATAACGAAACTTTTAATTTGTTCGATACGATAGACTCATGAACTCTAGTCTGTGGATAACACCAATGGAAGATAATTCCGTAGTCCATTCCCAGGGAAACCGGACACGAAATTAAAATCAATCTTCATCCAAGAAAAGCCCTTGGAATCTTGGATTTAATATGATTAGATACCGAAGC
The DNA here is from genome assembly GCA_036250285.1 of Pyrocoelia pectoralis. Classification (NCBI taxonomy): domain Eukaryota; kingdom Metazoa; phylum Arthropoda; class Insecta; order Coleoptera; family Lampyridae; genus Pyrocoelia; species Pyrocoelia pectoralis. The sequence goes on along the minus strand of CM070075.1, from coordinate 2,439,145 downwards.
AGCTATACCAAGAGCAAGAGTAGATGATAAACGTACCAGTACAACGGTGCATTAACCTAAGCCATGTAGGTACCTAAAGTGGCGAAGGTACTACCAAAACAGGTGGAAACGTCTCGAAATTGCAATCGACAAACAGGATTTAATTATCCACCAACCCAGTTGTTTATATGCGAATTCAAATTTGTTTGAATGGAATAAAATCGATACGTAATCAAAAATCAACTTTACGAAAGAGTTTCGAATATTGACATCATTCACAAAATTCCAAAATCTTAGAAATACGGTAAATGTATGTGAGAAGTCTGGACGTTCATAGGGAACTGAATACTCCAATGGTATTTGCTGGAAATATTGATCAAAGAGGAGGTAAGGCTTCACCACCAGGCTTCAATTAGGCTCTCCAACTGTTGGAGTACCACAAACAAAGGATCAATCACTTCGACCTCGTAAAAACAGAGTGACGTGTGTGGGTGTGGAGGCCCTTTCGACGCCAAACAATACATTTTTGGGCCATAAATACGTTAGCTTTTACAATTACAAAATTGAATTAATAGTTAATCATATTTACTTCAGATGAATTTCCAAAAAAAATTGAAATAATGGTAGGAAGGGAAACCCATGTACAATTCGAAGAGTACATAGAATATTAAAAGGCCTAGAAAATGTTGTACCTACTTAATACCTAGAATACATACATAGAAAAATGTTCAACCATTCGTTCTGTTGTAAACTAAACACAAATCCATTACCTTCCAAAACCATTCACGAACACCTACTGATTACCGAGAAAATGTAATACGTAAATTTCCTTTAATAAAGCTAGATAGGATCCGGTTATAAAGCAAATACGTCTAAATTACATATTTTAACCTTTTGCTTCACATACGGTACATATCGTAAAATCTTTTCGGATGAAATTACAAGAAACTGGTTCCTAGGAATTTTTATTTTGTGTAATGTTAATGATCACTGCGACATCTTTGCACTAATTAGTTATTATTACGTAAAAAAGTTACAGTTACTCGTTGATAATTGCCGAAAAAAAGAATGAGGGCATTTAATAAAAATTATTATTATTATTGTTATGAATGTCGCATTTTTTCCTCGTTTAGTATTCATGTAGCATTTTGTCGGTAGGTGCGCCGTCATGTTACAATTTTATATTCAAAATACACGTGTTTTTGTTTGAATCTAGTGCGATATATTTCTTATGTAAATTACAACCTGTTGTCATTGAAATATAAACAATGATAATGTAATAATTTTGAAATTCAGATACTTTAGTGTTATGCTTCGGCGATCTTAATATCGATTTAATTATAATTTTACTTTCAAATATTTCGAAATATTTCACAGTTCATCAAAGAGAGAAAGAGAGAGACTTGGCACTGGGCATCATTTATAAAATCAAAAAAATAACAAAGCTACCGGAATAGGTTCCCGTTCTAGTCGGATACATGAAAAGAGACTATAATGAGCATGGTACAGGGTTATATTTATAAAGTGGGTATGTGCGGCATTCTCTACTATCAGATGTGAATGTGACCGTATCTGTTTGGGGTCGACTGACTGGGCGGCCTTCAGGGGCCTTGTGGTCACTTCGCACAAACATATATGCTGCTAATGTCACCTTAGCGATACACGTTGGTCACCGAAGTTAACTCTTTATACTCAGATAAATGATCCTCTTCTAAGAAATTTCCTTCGTTCTTCTTCTCTTGCGCGATCCTCATTTTTTATTGTCTCGTTAACTGCTACTTATAAAAGTTACGATTTTCTCCTTATTTTACATCGAAACGCTCTTACGTATTATACCTGAAAAGCCTTTAGCTGTTTAAGTAGAAATTTCGTAACAACTATAACTTCCTAATGGCCGTAACAAACACGTAATGGGCGTTGCGGTTTGCCATATATGTAAACACTCTTGGAAAATTACCAAATTTATCCTATTAATTAACATAAATACACACTGGTACCATTTTTGATTAAACGTACAATTAAAAATCGTGTAAAGTTTTGTACAAAAACTGAAGTGGCTCGAATACTCTTCCGCTTAATGTTATGTCAGTTTAACTAATACAATAATTAGGTACATCTTATTGTTAAAGCTTTGGAATAAATAAACTGATGGTAATTACCTACTACGGTCAATTAATAAAACATAATCACAAGTTCCACAACAAAATTAATTTGCAAAACACCCTAGTTGAGTTTTTTCCCATTCTCCAATACGTAATATGATTCTTCTTCTGATTCTTCCGATAAGTTGTCTAGAAGATTATTGAAGTTCCGTAAGTGTAGGTTATTCCATTCTTGAATTGCAGCAGTACGATGCCAGTTATACGTTATTGGAGAGTTCTGTTAATGCCACTTTTATTCACATCTGGTAACGTAACTCAAGTGGGTGTTTTGCAAGTCAAAGACGATACGAGCACGATGACGTTGTGCATTGTAATTTTGTTTTCAGTAATTGGTTCCTGGTTCCTGGTGTTGTAAATGCTCCAAAATGGGGATTTCAATCATAAAGGAATCCTCCTTGTTTACTCTGCTCTTTGCAGATTATCAAATTGTATTAGCCCTAGACAAAGCCGACAGGTGTCGAGAAAACTAAGAGATGACTATAAGACATGGGGGTTAACAGTAGTAAACCTTTGAAAGACGATGTATATGACTGTATGTACATTTATGAACCATATATCACTGAGAGAACAGAAAAAGATGAAAAACGGATGGATAAAGGAAAACAGGTGATAAGAGTGTAGAGCATAACTATATCAAACGAAAGAACAAAATTAATATCTATAGGTACATATAATACAATATTCAACACTCATATGAAATATGGCATCTAATCCCCATAATAGCAAACAATTTCTTCTGGATGGATTTCTGGAGAAGATCAGTGAAAATTCCAAGCTATATAAAATTAGAAACAAAAGGATAGGGTAGATATATAATGAAAGTGTAGAAACACATCTTAGAATAAGATGTAAAATATGACAAAATTTCAAAAATTACACGAGGAATGTCATGAAGAAACTTGTAACGATTGAAACGGTGGTAAACCGAAGGATGTAGAAGAACGCCATAATACACATATTATATCATTTGTCTTCTTTACATTCGCCATTTAAACCAAACATCAGCATCCATAATCTTCATACATAAAATGTTTTATCAGTTGTCATTCTGACCTTTCAGATGATACCAATTATGAAATAGTAACAGCAATTTTGTCATGGGAAACATCGGACATAACTTTTTTATTTCCAAATAATGCAGAGGGCCTTTCTCTAGGGTTTTTCAACCGTCAAAGTTGGGCAACCGAAACTAAATAAGGTGGCTAGCTAAGCTAATGGAAGCGGTTTTTGTTCTGTAAGCCCACACTGGCAAACAAACAAAACTTTACAGGGGATATACTTAATGTCGGTGGAACCTACTGAATATTTATTTATCGACCGACTTTACCTACTGTAGCGTTCGGAACAGTTTTATTTAGAATCATAAATCGGTAAACGAATCTCTCGCATTCATTTGTAAATGTAAATGCCGAAGTAAGGATACAAATCTGAAAAACTGTAATAAAAATGGTAATAACACTGTCGACCTTGTTATACCGGGCAATTAAAAAAAGTCATTAAATACAGAAAATAACACGAAATTAAGTTGTCGATTACACATATTAACAATCATAATGCTCACCATAAGAAATAAATTGAGTCAAATCCAATTTGCATACCAAAAATGTAGAAAACGTTACGATTTACTCCCATTACCTTCGAAGGATTTTCTACTCTGTGGTTAAAAATATAAAAATAGACGTTTGAGGAATGTATCGGTATTTATTTTTCTTGTACAGTAATTTGCCACTTAATTGTCAGGATTCGAACTTGAAATCCCTGAAGATGGGAGAAAAGCGGTTTTCTCGACTCTCCTCTATCGGATCAGTTGATTAGTAAGTGGTGTATTAATGAAAATAAAAATAACTAATTATTTTCATACCGACGTAGCGTAGATATTTCATTATCAAGATAAACCTAGTAATTATAATAGTAATATAGAAAGGTGAGGAATATCATCTCGACCGCTAATAATAATCGAAATGAAACAGAAAGACCGCCTCCGTAAAGTATACAGCGTGACGTCCATTTATAACTGTGAATCAAAGAGAAAAAAACACCTTATCGACATTATGGAATATTAGTAGTTATTTTATCATCCGCAATTAAGTGTAGGTATAAATACCCTATGGGGACAATCGATAGGTCATTACCTGCTCGCATGCAGATATTGTCGTGTTTTTCTTCAGAAGTGCTTCGACTTCACGCTTCAACAAATAAAACACTGAACTAGATGATGGGAAACATAAACATCATACCTATAGCAGAGAATATGAGATTGAAATTATTGTATATCGATGTGCACGTGTGAGGTCCTCACTATTCATTTCCAGCTCAAGACTCGTACAACTAAAACTAACAAACGATAAGCGCTATAATTTTAATTAATTGGGAAAAATTACATTTTACATCTGGCTTCACTTCTACGCGGTGCAGCTGCACGATCGTAAAATATAACTTTTGCTTTCCGACATCTTTTAGATGGTAAAGAACAGAAATTATTATACTTAGTTTCAGCACTTCAGAGGCGAAACCTGTTTAGTTCTCTTAAGTCTCTTCTTTCTTCGAATAGGTACGCTTGTAATAGAGTTCTCACTTTAAATGTTTTCAATTGATGCCAATAAACTCATATTATCAACTGATTTACGAAATCATCTACTCAATTAATTTTCAGAGATGAACCAAAGAAAAGAACAACGACTGCTGATGAAAGAGTCTTGTCACTTACTCATAGTTGCAAGCACACGTTTCGTATATCAATACATTAAATTTGTCAAATAAAGGCGTAATTGTAATGAAACCACACAACCAACCCCTTACTTTTTCTTATAATTAGGTAAATCGTAATTATCGGTTCTAAAGTGGCGACATGTTTCGGGAAACATTTCCCATTATCAAGCCTTTCCGAAAATTAATAATTAAAGAAGTGTAACATTAAAGTAAAGCAAAAAATAACAACATTAAATACAAAAACCATCATAAAACAGGCTTAGGTACCTGAGGGGAGTAAATTAAGGTTATTATTAGAATTACGGGATTTTATAACCTTAATTTACTCCCCTCAGGTAAGCCTGTTTTATGATGGTTTTTGTATTTAATGTTGTTATTTTTAGCTTTACTTTAATGTTACACTTCTTTAGTTATTAATTTTCGAAAAGGCTTGATAATGGGAAATGTTTCCCGAAACATGTCGCCACTTTAGAACCGATAATTACGAGTTACCTAATTATACGAAAAAGTAAGGGGTTGGTTGTGTGGTTTCATTACAATTATTCCATTCGCCCCTTTGTGATCCTTCGAATTCCTTTAAGATAAATAAAGGCGCCTATACCCCTTTGATTGGTTCCGCTTGTCACAAGTAGTTTATAGTTTCTCTAAGGTCGGCCACACATTGAGCGCAGCACAGCATAGCACAACGCAGCAGAGGATTTTGTAACCCATGGAATTAAAGCGAACACCGCATATTGCACGCAGCGGAGACGTAGTAGCGACAGAGGATTATTTCCATTTAATTCCATGGGTTACAAAATCCTCTGCTGCGCTGTGCTGTGCTGTGCTGTGCTGTGCTGCGCTCAATGTGCGGCCGGCCTAACCTGTTAAAGCACAAAAATCAATGCATTATGTACCTACTTATTAAGGAAAAAGAAGCAAGACTCAATATGCCATTGGAAATGTAATATTTACGTGTAACTATGATCAAAGTGTATTAGAAAATTTTTCTAAACAAATAGTGCCATATCGCCATTTCTTTTCTGTACCTCAAGTTGGTATTACTGGTGATAGTGCCTAGGCATCACTAGAGCAACCACATGATGAACAAATCCATTCAGCCACACTTAAAAATAGACAGCTGTAGATCATAATTAAATTATAATTCACGAGGACGTTTTACTCAGGGTATGAGCGAAATGAGTAGAGACGAAACAGAGACCCAGAGGAGCTAAAGAGAGCACTGCGCAATAACAGTTGTAAAAGAAATTTTTCACTTTGAAAAGATCTTGGTCAAGCAACCAAATGTATATTAAAAGGATTAAGGAACAATGAAGACAAACAAAAGTAAATATAATGCAAGATCAATTTTAACTTCCGTATCAAAGAATAAGATTGATGAAAAAGCTGTTAAACCCAAAAAGTAATGAATATCGAGGTTACTGAGTACTGAATGTATGATTGTCTATAGCAGTATATAGATCGATGTTTTAACATGAAAAATGCAATGATTATTATCGATTATGTAAACATTAATTGAGCTCATTCATTTTCCTATCGAGTATTCCTATCCTGTATTCCGCAAATACGGGAATAGATGAAAACTGTTTTGAATGACAAGCCAAACGTTTATCTCGACCAACCGAGTTCTAGCCGAGGATCCAGATTAAAGTACTGAATCACTGTGATTGTATCGTAGTTCAATTATTAGTGTTCAGCTTCACTGTAATTTTATCAGTCGTAATTTTTGAGCTTTCATCATTTCCAAAGCTGTGAAACACATTTCAACTGCCCTGAGAGCATTTACTTTCCACAACTGTACTGTTCGTTTTTCATTTTAAAAATTATATGTAAATCGACGTCTGGCATAACTGGTTGAGTGTGAAACGAATTTCTCAAAAAGAAAAAAGGTTATGATCTATGCTTTGGGAGAGATTCGGTCTCTCCCAAAGCAAAACTATTTGTTGACATCCAAGATTTATGAACAAAAGTATCCTTTAGCTAGACATTCCAAGACCTGACTCGTTTCAACTTTGAGAACGATTTTTAGACAATTGGCACGAAAATCACTGGATAGCTAGGGTGATCCAACTACACTGGGCAATATGAAACATCGAATTAGTGCGGCTTATCGAAGTATTCTCGTACCCTTCAAAATGTCCTAGGCGAGAAAACTAATGATGAAGACAGGAAAAATATAACAAAATTTGTAGATTTTGGCGGCCTCACACGAAAGACTGTTATGAAACAATGTTTGGTGGATTAAATAGTTGATTAGTAATGGACGTCCGTTCGAAATCTAAATTTACCCAGTAAATATCATGCTGTTTTATAAATATGTACTACAAAGTAGTGGTAAAATTGGGTCGTCACCTTATTATTCATACTTTGTGGAAAATTCGTTAGAATTTTCGAAACTAAATGAATGGGTCTCAAACATGAACGACTACACATCTGGGGAAGTTCTGAGTTATTAAAAAACATTTATAGATTTTTGTTGACAACGATAAATTAAAGGCAACTATCGAAGCAGACATATCTGTACGAGAAGTTGCTGAAGAACTGGTTGTTGTTGATCAGTCAATAAAAAACCATTAATCAAAAAGCTTCCATTCCAAGAAACTCGTTGATTCCAAAATTGCTAATTTTTAAGCTATTGGGACAGGCACATTAGATGCGTTTAATTGTAACGGATCTTATTTCGATGAATTTTTAAATAGCCATTGAAAGTCTTTATTTTACTCAAACTTGAGGTTTGGTTCTAATCTGTACAGAACCATATACAGGGTGTTCCTAAATGTCACGTACATACGGAAGGGGGTGATTCTTTGACTTATTTCATAACTAAAAGTTCATATAAACATAGGTCCGCAAACGCTTCCTTATACTAATATACAGGGTCTTGAAATTTGAAGATTTTTTTCTTTGTTTCTTATAACTGGTGGTGGGTGGACATTTGAGTTAAATATCTCAAAAACTGTAGGAGATATAAAGAAAAAACGAAAAAGATCTTCAAATTTCAAGACCCTGTACATTAGTAAGGAAGCGTTTGCGGACCTATGTTTATATGAACTTTTAGTTATGAAATAAGCCAAAGAATCACCCCCTTCCGTATGTACGTGACATTTACCCTGTATACTCACGATTTATCTTTCGAATTTACCACAATTTTGAGACCATTTAAAATGCGTTTGTGTATTGTTTCATTAAGATGTAAGTAGGTAATACCATTGAATAACTAAAGTTATTCACTTTACAAAATTAATTTCAAAAAAATATATGCCTTTCTAACCGATTTGGGAATTATAGCTAACGTAGTTACATTTTTAACATTCATGCTTACTTTAAGTTCATAGGTAACTCCTCAGCAAACCAATGCATCCAGCAATTTGTTATTGGGGAAAATAGCTGTATAACAAATTTCATATTACCTTATATGTATAAAGGATTATCCTTACAATTCAAGGAGAAATACATGCAGACCTGTCGCGTATGGGCGTTGGGATACTAAACAAAAAGGAAAACGGTGTAATAAACAGTAAGTCTAAGTTAGTATTAAACACAAGCTCGTCAACAGAGACAATAGGGAACAATTAGCCTGTCATAATAGAATCCTGCTTAAAAATAGAATATACCTGCGTGATGTGCCCAAGTTCTGAAAATATACATAAAATGTTCATAGAGAACTATACTTTTATAATAAGAACCAATAAGGAAGCGTTCCACTTGTCCGATGTATATTTTCCGGAATAAGACGAAAGAGAGAGTGCGTGCTTTTCTCCGCTGCAAGGAACGTAAGGATGTGCCCGGAAATAACGATAACAGGTTACACTTAACATTAACTTTTTATGTTTACGAACATGAAATTAGATATAACTTGTAAAATACTAACTTTCTATTTTAGAATATAAAATGTTTTGATTTCCTTTGAATCTTAACCAACTTATATTACTTTTATAACTCACTCCTGCATCAAAGAGATCATGTAATATTTCTGACGGGGGAAAAAAAAAGAAGAAATATGCAGTTAACAGAGAAAAACGTTCTAATGTGATTGCAGATGAAATTGTAACTCTATTTATAGTCTCTTTGATGCCCTTCTTTATACTTAATGCTTGTAAATTACCAGTTATTATACGTATATGGAAGTTCTTTTTTGCATTCTCGAATTGTGAAAGTGGGTACCTTGTTGGTGTACAGCAAAACACCGACGGCGCAAGATTACGTCAGAAAAGTGGCCTAGGTCTAGAGTACCATTTATGGATAAACAGGTATCAGGTCCCCCACAACTCGGTCATACATACATACAGGTCCTTCACGAGGAGGCGAGCTGACTCATTCCACCAACGCCACTCGGCGCCAAGAATAATCACATCCTCTAATTGCTTTAGTTGCATGTTGATGAGATTGACCTTTATTATTTCATTTACTTTTAATAATGCGAAAAGTCTTGTTTCTATAATTTCAAGACTGTCAATTATTTCCATCAATGACGCGATATCGATCGTTATAATTGACGTGTTTACGACGTTCGATTGCTCTAAATTCTGAACTTGTTGAAGATTGCCGGCACATAATAATTAACATCGTCATAGGTACTTGATCACAAAACGCGAAGGTCTACAATCATATGTTGGTAGATATAAATAACTTTCTATTAAGCGTAAAGAGAATAAAATTTCAGGTCTAAAAGTCGTCACTTTCTCATTGACTGAAAAGTTCTGGTCTGTTCTACTTAATAGTAGAACATGTGAACTTGGGTGTTCATTAATTTTCGGTCAGGTATGCTATAAATTCATGCAGACGATCTACATCCAAAACGGTAACGTGAACAAATAAGGTATCAACAACGTTTTGAAACACGTTTCGAATCTATTATCAAATATTACTTAATCTAGCGAGGCCAACGGAATGTAAAGAACTTATATTCAGTCGATGTGAAATGAGGTGTGTGAACCACCAAAAAATTTCTGTTGAGTTTCCCAACTTTTTCCACTTATGTTTAATGTAATAACTATAGAAAAAAATTAAACAAGAAAGTCTCATTTGCAATTTCTAAATGAATAGTAAACATATGAGATGTTGGACTTCATTCTGCCTTTCTAGCATGAAACGTACTGAATTGCTTTGCGGAAAAAGGGAGACGAACGATTCAATGTTTCCTTTACTCCCTCAACCACCGAACAACCGAAAATTCATATAAAACAAACAATTTGAAAATATGCCTAATACGACATGTATCCTAAAGGTCTCATGTGATGCGTCGCAACACACAATTAATTGTAGAAAAATAACGGTCGTTATGTGATTTGACATTAGCAGTTTTTTTATCCCTGTTACTATTTACACCTTTTTTTATTTTTTAAATCGCTTCTTCATTTACCAAAAAATACACCCGATCACTACATTCGTCTGGAAACTGGACAACAACAGATTGCAGTACAGATTTGGCAAAGGGTACTTACATTCTGGCAAAGAATTGTAAATCTTCCTGATTCGTGGTACACAAAACTACTATACAATCGTCTCCTACTGCTGGATGAGTCAAGCAATAACCAACGAAGTGAAAATTGGGTGACACGTATTCATCAATTTTGTTTAAAATTCAGTGACCAAAACTTGTGGTTAAAGGGGAAAAGAGGACAACTGTGCAAAAAAGATATTGACAATGTTATTGTTAATCTAAGTGAAACTCTAAAACAAGAAGACATTCGCGCATTAGAAGCCACTAGGTATAGTGATATATACTACAAGCTAAAAAGTGCTAATTTAAATTGTGAACAATATCTACATTTCAGAAGTTCTATTGTAAAAAAAGAGTCATTAGTCAAATTAGGTTAGCATATAAAAATTGCTTGAGACTATACATATCGGGACTGGTATATAAAATAAATACAGATGAAAATTGTAGCATCTGTAACTTAAACGTTAATGAAGATATGTATCATTTGTTCGCCGAATGCCCAATCTACCAACCACTTCGTAACAAATATCTTCATAAGTGGAAGTTTGTTAATAAAGACAGTTATACTGACTTATTTATTATAACAAAGGAAACAATTGATTTAGTATTTAATTACACAAGAGAAATGCTAAAATTACGTTCTTTCATGTTAAATGAGTGAATAATTAAGGTAGGACTTTTATTTTTTATTTTTTTAATTTTACTTGTCAACTGAACTTCATGTAGTAGAGCGATATAAGCTCTCAAATACAATTATATTATTATTATTATTATTATTATTACTATTTACACCTCGTCAGTCGACACAGTCGGTTAATGTGTTATTACTATTATACACATGTGCATACGATAAAAAAATTTAAAATTTAGTTTTAGTAGGTAAAAGCATGGTCCCATATTTCTCTAGGACAGTTTCCTCCAATTAAACAATCCGATTAAGATAAAGGACGTGATAATAATGGAACGGTACCAAAAAAATTAGTAAGCAAGCCACCAACAAATTTCAAAAAACTTCAGGGAAAAATAGTGAATTTATGTACCCACGATAAACACACATACCTACCTAACATTTCGAAAATATTCAGAAAGGAAAAGCATACAACTGTCCAAAACTGGATGTTCTGAACTTATTGAACCAGGACAGACAGGCTCAAATTCAGGAGAATTGAGCTATACTGCGCCCAATTACAGACAGCAAAATATTCCTTTTCGTGGCGATCGAGCCGACGGATATCTTCAGCAGATCCACACTCAGATAAAAAATCTGTCGACAAACTCAGATGGACATCGGGATTCGCCTGCCTCGTTTAGTGGAGAGAAAATTATCCTGATACAGATGAGAAGCTCATTTTGCCATCATTCGGTCCTTGCTTCCCATATTCGTTACTCTTCCACTGAGTGCTCAACATTTGTAGTCCATTTTGAGCAGATTGAAGACTTGGTTGGTTACGCACTCAATTATGTTTAAAGAACGATTAACGAGATTGTGCTTATTGTAAACGCACAGAGAAATCAGAATGAATGTAGATAAGGTCGTTGAAAAATACTAAAATAATTTGATCGTCACTGTTAATATTACCCACACTATATGGCCTCGTGTTCGTCCTCTGTTAAAACATCCAAATCAAATTAGATTCAATGTATAACAAATTGTTCTAAAAGTAAAAAAAAAGAGTGCACTATACACAATACTATTGACACAAAAACGCTGTTTTATGTGCCTGAGTGAAAACAGGAAAAATATGGCCGTAAGCTACAGGCGACAGGCTGGTGCAATGATTTTTCTATACAACCTAATGTAACTTTCAGGATTACTTACTAGTCATTTGCGCAGTTTCCATTTGCGCCGAATCATTAATTTTTGCCAAATGCGAAGCTCAAATTTTTGTTGTTGATGAAGATTGTCATTTGCGCCCGAATGAAACATAAACGCTGAATAAATATAAAACAAGTATCAAAAGGCGCGAATTCTTATAGAATTCTAATTTCAACCAACTTCAAATCTGTAACTAATTATGGCATATACTATCACAATATATGTAGGTATATAACTACCCCCCTCCCACCTTAGACACAAGCATCTGGGATTCTGCACAAATGAGTCATTGTTTTTCTTTTAACCCTTAAGGGAGATGGAAGCGGAAAGGGCGACCCCCGCTCCACGTCGCAGGGGGATGAGGGTGATGTTTACGTATCATGACTCAATAGGTTTCAAAAAATAAAGGAAACGTGTTTTTTTCTTTTTGTAATTGGATGTGTCGTTATCGAGATATTCAAGGGTGTATATTTTGACTTTAATGGCGTCCCGACGGCGAACGGGTGAAACAATCAAAAAATTTACCAGAGATTTGGAATTAGTAAAGAATTTCCTATAAGATGACACCATTTCCAGCTTTCTAAACCCTGTAACATCGATCAACGCACAGACACACAGACAACTGGACGAATTTAGTAACCAACTTTTTGAAGTTGGTTGAATATACTAAACCTACAAATAACCTAGGCGCTTTAGTGGCAATCTACGTTTAAGTTTAGCATTACATTTATTTTCAAACTTTGTTTAGTGTCTGAAACCACTTTATTTAGACTCGGTACATCATTTCCAACAATGTGATACCAAAAAATATTTCACTCATATGTACAAGGTATTTTAAAAAGAACTATATTTGGCGCAAATGGCAATATCCACTAAAAGCAAAAAATTAAGTGGCGCATCTGGCACAATTTAATGAGTTGGTGCAATTGGCAATGGCGCAACTGGAAAGAGAGGAAACCTCAGAAAGGCACTTTGAACTTTGTGCCAGTGGTTCTAGGTTTAGGTATGATTGTGTGACATATTAATACGAATTATTGTTTCTTTGCTGTTTCTTGCACAGGATGAAGATTATAATTGCGACTTTTAATAATTTATAATGGAAAATGGCGAATGTTCATAACTTTGGTTTGTTTATTTAGTCTCTACTTTGTTAGTACTATTTTCCGTTGGTGTCTACACATAAGCATATTGTAGTATTCCATGCCGTGATGTTAAATATCAACAAAATTGTACAGAAACCGAATAATCCTTATAGAGCTCAACATGTATTTTAACTTTAGATGCACGAAAAAAAAAACAACGAAAATACCAGAAGTGAACACTTTTCTGGAATTTGACAGCGGATCCGTAAAATTAAAAATACGGCTGCAGGATTTCTCTTAAAATACGAACCCGAATTTGCGAACGTACATATAAGACATTGTCCTCTACAATTTTATTTTTAGTGTTTCTGATTTGGGTAGCAAACATAAATGTAGGTGTATGTAAATTAAATAAAAAAAGTAATGATAAAACTTTGCATCGCAGAAACATAATTTATAACAAGATACCTTAATATAATCGCTGCAAAATCTTTATAAACGTTTAAAGCAAGTTGAAAAAATATTGTAGGCGATGATACAGGGGCGTTTCGCTATTTAGGTAGTGACGTATGGTGAAACTATTGTAAATTTCTTAATAGTCGCCCCACAAAATAATTTTCGCTAATTACCTCCATAAAGAAAGACGAGTTAATTAGGTTTTAGATAAGAGAGTTTTTGTACTATTGTTTTTGAATGCAGCTGTAGTAGTATCTCACATTGTCTGTATGTATGTGTGTGTGTGAGTGTGTATATGTTCTACGCTTGTTAACAGTCTAAAGAATCTATAGTAACCGTGAGAATGTAATAATCTTCTCTTATCGAAGATGCTGTAAACTGTAAAGTATCAAGAAAGGCGCACTTTAAGAATTTAGTCTTGTAATTGAGGTTAGCTGATTTAACATCAACGACTAAAGTACATAAAGACGGCATTCTTATAAAACTAGACGGTTTATTTGTTACATAAATGGTATCATCTCGATAAACCTTTCTCCGTTATGGATATTGGCACATATAATTTTTTTCGAGTTTACAATTTCACTTGTTTTATGTGCAACATTTTATGGCTTTTACGTAAGAACACATTAACATTTAATTCCTGATTAAACTACTTTTGTAAGCTGTTTGCTGTAGAAAACACATTCACCTGCATTACAAAATAACTTTGCGGAATGTCTAGCAGACAAAAATATAATTTTTAAATTAATGCGTCAAATTTTCAAAAACTGATGGAGCGCACCACTTATTTCCGTCTTGACATTGACATTCACATATACGGGCTTGTCCAAAAGTTTTCTTCACATCGGGTTATCAATTTTATGAAAGAAATACTAAGAATTTGAAAAATGTTTGAATAAAAGCAACACGACTATTGAAATTTCGATAAATTATGCCACATTCTATCTGCTAATGTGAATATTCTATGAAGATGAATAAATTAAGCTGCAGGTAATAAAAATTCGCATATGTACACTAAGTAAGCAAATCAAATTCGTAAGTTTTTCAGAAACCTTTTTTTTACCAAGGCTCGTTCAATGAAAAGTTAATGTTAGTCAGGAGGTGGTAAATAAGCTTAGAAATGAATCTATCAGAGTCTCGGAATTGCTAAAAGTATTTTAACATTGACACTAATACCTGTTCTTAACTGCTTTCCGGTAGTCAACATTTTTTTGACAGCGTATGATGAAGAACGTAAAAAATTCTCTAATAAGGAAATTATTTTAGTAATAAACTACGCACCAATTTAGCTAGAGGTTTTTCATAATGTAATAAATGTTGAATGTTTGCTTACAGAAGCTTATTTAATTGGATTTTTATAATTCCAAGTCTTTGGCAATTAAATCCAGCTTATCAGTACGTTGTCATAATAAATCTATAATAATTAAGTAAATATATAGGGTCTTAAGGATGTTAATAATAACCTATGCGTCGAGCTAAACAACAAACATTTACACAATAAACATAATACATATGTTTTTTTACAGCTTTATTTTATATAGGTATATGTATCTATTACTAGAACTAATCGTTACTTGATTCCGATCCGTGCGTTTAGTTAACCGAAATGCAATAATAATAATAATATAATATATAATGTTGCCTCGAGAAAGGCAACAAATATCTATTTGCGAAGCTGGTAAAACTTTTGGTATTTTCAAAAAAAAACTTTAGAAATGCGAATCAAATAGAACGAAGGTAAAATGATAGAAATCGCGAAGAAAAACCATTCGATATCTGCAAGGGAAATGTAAAAAAATTAATTACCGCTTACTAGAAATGATTTACGAATCTCAGTTTATAAATTTGTTGCCCAGTTGAGCTTAAAACATTAATTTAGTGGGTTGGGGTGAGGGGGAGGCACTTAGAGCGGCCGTACACGAACCGCATTTTGCAGTCGGACCGACCACAAATTGCGGTCGCGTTCCGGCGAACTGCAGTTCCCCATAAGAAATACTATACCATACGTACACGGGCGTTTACTGCAGTCGAAACGCGCATCTGCAGTCAACTTGCGGTCGATCCCTCCCGAGTGGTCGTCGCGTTCACTGCCGTACACGAACCACAAACTTGCGGTCGTAATCAACCGCATTTATTTCTACCTACCTACCTGTTTTGTGATGTGGTCAGGTTGCAGTCGCCTCAATTGCAGATGCGGTTCATACGACCGCAAGTCAACCACAAAAATGTTGTCGGGTCAACTGCAAAGTGTAGTCGACGCGACCACAATTTTGTGGTCGGTCCGACTGCAAAATTGCGGCTCGTGTACGGCGGGTCTTATGAACAAATATCCAGAAATAACAGAAACATAGATTAGAAAGGATGAAGGTACATTTTTCGAATGTTTTTTGAAGGAAGCAATCTTCGCCAATCATCCAAAGATATGAGAGTGAGCAGCAATAAAATATAAGTCCTTTGCAATGTTTTGCTAATCACCAGATCAAAAGTAGTGTCGTTGTCTAGAAAAAACCTTACCTATAGTAAAAAAATCAACCAGAGCATTGTGACAAAATGCCATATCCTTTTTATCAGTTTATTCGGACGTAATTGCGGATTATTTCGTTTTCATTTTCAGTAGGTACGAAGAAATGCAAAACATGAATATCACATCACCACCAGCGCCAGAAGCTGAAAAAGAATAAAGCAGGACGCGCACTGAATCCGCTCAGCTCGGCTCGGCACAGCTCAGCACAATCAGCAGTTTTGCTATACATGGGAACAAATGAAGTCCCGCGCACTGAATCGGCTCGGGCCGGTACGGACCTTTCCGTTCAGTTCAGCTCAGCACAGATTGCTCGAGGTAGCAACTTTTCTGAACGGGCGGATAGCTTTCAATAGTTTAGTCAGTGCAGTAGGTGCATCGGCCTTAATAGAAATTAAAATTATTAAAAGAAGATCACTGTACGCCAATGCGTTTTGTAAATAAAGACTAAACGTTCCGAAAGGACTGAATCAGTGCGCGGACGGGCGTGAATGCTGATTGTGCTGAGCTGTGCCGAGCCGAGCTGAGCGGATTCAGTGCGCGTCCTGCTTAATACTGAATTATCGGTTGAACAATTAAGCATATTCAATGAAATGATTCTGCAAAGGCCAAAAAACGCCAAGTAATTTTTTTTACAAGAGCTTGGTCCTGTGCCAATACACGCTGAACCTGAAGCACTAAAACAGCTAAAAAGAAACAAGAAGTTTCATCCTAAGAGCGTAACTCTTCGGTGAAGATGATTTCCATTTAGTTTGGGGCGAGTTCGGCATAAAGGCATACTAAGAACAGAGTTTATTGAAAAAAGGTTATTTTCAACAGTGGCTCAAGTGTAGCAGTTTTTGAAGTTCTTGGGATTGGTAGGAGAGGTCCTCAGAACAGCTACACTGTTAAAGTTGAAAGTGTGCAAATAACCCCTCATATTGTGTAGAATGTAACAGAAGGGTTACGATCACACTTTAACGTTTTTGACATGTGTATGTGGACGTAGGGGGTAGTTGCCACAAGACACGATTGATTGTCCCTTTAAAAACCAAAGTTTACGAATCTGTTTTAATATAACAAACACGTTATTCAGGGTGGATTGTTCTAATTGAAATGTAGTGTATCTACGTATAAGCGTATAAGATAAAGGGATGAATACTCCCCCTTCTAATAAGTCATGTACCAACTAATTAATGGAAATTTTTAATTATGGTCAAAATAATGATGTTTCCTATGCAAATTGGTGAAGTAAGCGATATTTCTGAAAATAATAAAAATAGAAAAGACAGATCATCAAGTAAGCTTTCAAACAATGGCATATAAATTAATCGCGACTGTAATGAGGACAAAACACAATTTATGCAACGTAGAATTCCAGTTGCCAAAATTTTCCACCGACCGACTTTTGAATTCAAAACAGGATGTCTGGACGTTTCGTAACATCACATTTAAATTGGAAATTTGACCGAGAGCACAAGTTGATTCGACTTTGACATTTTTGCGTGGAGGCTTGTTAAATTGTTTTCCGGTGCTCGTCTATCGGAGGGCGTGAATAAGAATTTACGAAAATGTTTAATTAATTTAAATGTTAGCGATATTAAATCACATTTCCATTTTGAATTCAGGTGAATGCATGAATATATTAGATGGAAGGTAAATATTAGCATTTTTATGTAACTAGTAAAGTTATACACTTTAAGCTTTTACGGGAAACTGTAAAACGGATATAGTTGGCTTAAAAAATGATTTATCACATTTACCCCTTTACACATCACATAGTACATGATCGTTTGCGATCCAAGATGATTTATACGACATCCGAAAAAATTCTTACTGATACTAAAGAAGAATAATACACCAAGCGCCACTTATTTTCCTTAATTATGGAAATGAGTGGATAATTTGTAATAAAACAAAACGTGTCAGAACTGTAAATGAGACCTATAACTGAAACGGATTAATAGAAAACCTGTAGTGATAAAAATTATGAATAAATTAATCCACAATTAGAAATTAGACTAAGTTAACGCTCTTTTTGTTGTGAAATATACTAAAGGAATGTGTTCGATACTTTCACTTATAAGTTATAATATTCCTAAATAATAAATAACTGTAACTGGCTACAACTACAATGCCTTTAAATGACGCTTAGACACCCTCGGATCTACGATTTTTTCGAAACGGGGCAGAAACTTGATAGTTTCGTTTGAGATATATTGTTGAAAAAACGCACAAATATAATATAATGGACCGTAACATTTTTTGTACCGGGAGAATAAGAACCCTTTAATAAATTTTGTGCACTCTTTATTGTAAGTCGAATGCACTTGATTTTTCGTTAATTTCGGTTACCAGCTCTTTGAATCAACTGCGTTCAAGTCTTTTAAATATTTTCGTGCTAGATTGACTCCATTTTTCTGCAGGTCCCTAGTCGACCAGGTCACCGAGGAAGGCGAAATTTTCATGTAGACCTATCCAGGTTACAATTTTTGTTAAAATTTCGTCGTGTTGGCTTTTTTTTGACATTTAAGGACTGGCTCGATTCAAAAACTTTCCTGATCCAATGTTTTATTGGTTTTTCTCTCATTCCTTGCAAGATCTTAACAACACAGAACGCGAAATGATAATATCCTCTTTTAGTATTTCAACGTTCACTCTGTTAATCTCTCGAGGAATATTATCCCAAATTGTTAAGTAGAAGATTAAAATCAATCACCGCATTTAGTAAATGGCCAGCTTCATGGTTAGATTCTGCGACTAGAGAGGATTCTTCAATTAATTCAAGAGCTTTGACAACTTCCGGTAAATTATTTAATAGAGTTTGGTATTTAGCCGACCATCTGGTTTAACTACTTCCTTTTAAGTTTGTTTCATACACTTTTGGATTGTTATCCACCGCGTAGTGGATCCAACAAGGAAACAATAAAGTTTTTGTACAAGCTCTGCTTTTGGACATGATGACGCTGAACGCACGCCCACAAGATTTAAAGAGTGTGCTAGACATGGTACAAACTTTGCGTGTTCCTTCATTTTAGATCCGTTGTCGTTAAGATTGTCCACGATATATTTTTGCACATCCAAACCATCAGCTTTTAGTTTTTCTAGAATTCACTGTGTGATCTCCAGCCTTTCCGTCAACTTCAATAAAATCAATACAACTTTCCTTTATTTCACATCCAGTTTCTGTTATTTTTATATATCGAATCACCTGGCTCTCTTGTTCCGTGTGAAATACATCTGGAGTGCAGTCAATCATTGTTGTCCTCCTTGACCTTATTGATAATGGTATTTCGAACTTTTCCATTATATCGATGATTTTATTTTGTATTGTTTTCTACAAATAGGATACTTGTCCTTTTTTTACATGGTCTAACTGGTACTTGAAAGTAGAGTCGTATTTAGTGAGCAGACTTATTAAATTAAGAAAATTTCCTTAACTTGGCACCATTAAAGCTCTTTACTGTGCATTTGCCCTTTCTAAACTAGAATATGCTCTGCACTAATCTAGAGTCCGACATATGAATCACATAAAGTACCTCTAGAAACAATACAAAAAAAGTTCTGTAAATATATATATATTTCAAAATGTATAAGGAATATCCCATTAGATCCCATAAGATCAACTGTCATCAATCAATAATTTGAATCTTTAGAGCGTCGGCATCGAATGGTAAAAACAAGCCTGTCTTAAAGAGAGACTTAGGATAGGTTCAAAAATCAACGTATAATGTGTTCAAAACCAAATGGACGTTTTAAAATCAAATGAACATTGCGTATAAAATTTCTTTTTCAAACATATTCTATTTATGATTTTGGCGTCCCCTGAAACCGCCGCCCGGGACACGCGCCCCGATTTCCCCCCCCCCCCCCCTCCCCCTAGACCCGGGGCTGCACTTAGATCTAATTAAGAAAAAGATTTGAATATAAGACAGCAGAAACACCACCCTAATCATTTCTCGCATATTCAACTAATTTTCTTTTATTTACAATTTAGTAGCCTACAGTATCAAAATTTTAGTAATTACATATTTACTAGTAAAACATTGTAAAAGTAAGAAAATGGGGAATCACATCAATGAATCAACGACTTTAATTTTACAATTCCTATGACCGCGTTCATATTAAAAAATATTTTTGTTTGTTATTTATAATTTAAAGTATGTAATTAAGTGGCTATAATTAGTGAGTTTTGTATGTTAAATTTAAATTTAATTGACAGTGTTTTGTTTACAGTCATCCCAAAAGAAAAGTAAATATTGTAATGAGATGTAAACGTAAAGGGAACAATTCAGAGAATATTCATTAACCCTTGCGAAGAATACCCCATATTCCTTTCCCATTGGTATGCAAAACTGTCCCTACAGAGCTTTTGTTATTAAGGGGAAAAATTTGATGAGCATCGAAAATTCATTAAATAATAATAATAACTTTTATTTATCCAATATCTACTACCAATTTGATAATGCAGTACCATACACATGAAATGGTGTTAAATGATTATGTTCAGTTCTTATACAAAGGGTATTTTACATTATGCAACAAAATTTGATCTTTGATCATTAATTCGTTGAAAATATTTGAATGGAAGAAAGGATTGTTTTATTCTAAAATCTCCGGTTCCACGCCTTAGACCTTAAGTTTGAATGCATCTACTATAGCCCTTAAGGAAGCATGTCCATTTAAAAAAAAAACGAAACAATGTTTTTTTGAAATACCACCATTAACATATTGTTGTTTCCTCTTCCGCCTTTTTTTGTAGTCAATAAGCCTTATATGCCTCAGAAGAATCTTAACGTTCCACCAGCTGCTGAGGGGGTGAAAATATACAATAAAATATTTCATACGGATGAAACTGCAGGATTGAAGGAAACAGAAAGTATAGCTTATTCAACGAAATTTCCGATGCACGTCATAAATTTGAAGACGCCGTTGTATAATGCAGCATTGCCAAGCAATATCTAACATTAAAACCATTACCAAATTATTGTAACTACTATCAGCAGAAAGAAACTAAACTATCACTGTACTTGAATATGTATTGAAGAATTACTACAAAACATTGAGGTTACATCACCAAGTCTTGGACTAAATGTAAAATCTAAAAGAAATAGGATTCAGTTGGGCATCGGTGGTTTTGAGTACCAACCTTACAAGAAAAATGATACTTGATTTATGCATTGACAAAGAATTGTTAGTGGAGTGTTAGGTTAATTTATACCATTTATCACGTGTATCGTTGGATAAGCTATAGCTAAAAATATGGTAGACGACGTGAGGAGTGACGAAGCACTTTGACGTAATCGTTACAGAGATTGCAGACAAACAACTTACTTCTACTATCCGTGGGATTGATAGTGGATTGATGGATTGTATTTTTATGAAAACGTAATAAGGTGCGCTAAGAAAACATATGATCGGCTCAATTTTTTCCAGAAAAATAATTCATCAAACTACCACCCGAGCTACCACCTAATGAATAAGTGGTTCCAGGTAAATCTACATATTGAACCTTTGCCGTCACGAAAATGAAAGAAAAAACAGTATCCTGGTTGGGAAATCGTACTGTAATGTTCATGACCCTAATCCTATATTATCAAGGTAGAACCCAATAAAACATTTTTTAAGATAAAATTGTGTAGATGCGTACAGAAAACTTCTTCTAAAATTGTAAACAATTTCTTTTAAAATAAAGATTTTAGTGAAATTACTTGTTATTAATTATTGTTAATTACACCTAAATAACAGCCGAATTTTGAATAAATGAACTCAAATACATAATAAAAATGCAAAAAAAACAATAAGTTTGTATCTTTTATAATGGACATCCAAACAATCCTTTTAACGTAATTTAAAATACAGGTAGGAAAGTACCATTTGTCCGCGGACAGTTGAAGGTTTTGTAAATGAACTTACATTTCACTACATGCGGTTACAGCAACACTGCACTGTTCCATAAAACTATATCAGTTTAATCAATAAAAATAGTTCACCCGAATTTATGAAAAATAGGGTGAGGCTCTAATATTGAGGTCAGAGTTAACAAGACAGATATGTTATACGTGATGGATGGTATAATGATGTAAAAATGAAGGCGTGGTGTTGTATAGTCGAAAATTACGTGACAGAGTAACGAAGTAAAAGAAAAATGTACCTAACAGTATGTTTATAGTTCGTCATTTAAAAACAAGTGCATAATAAGAAATAGCGCTGGATTAAAGTTTTTAGGACCCGCAAGGACGAAAAAATTACTTTGGGGCATTATTTTGCATAATTACAGATAATTGTATTCGATAACTTCCGTGTCTCAGATTTTAAATTCCTTAGTGTATGAAATTACACATATGTACATCATACATACCATTTCTTGTCGTTCAATTTCAATAGTCCTACAATAATAAATCTTTCATATCGCTAATCCTTCCTATAAGAAGGTGGTTTTTTGAAACTAGCCATTTAAACAATTTTAAGAGGAAAAACAACGATATTAAAGGAATAGACATAGAACTACTTTTTATCCAGTCCCTGTGTTTATTAATCGGCTTAACCGAAATCTTTTGCCAAAATAGAGAAACCAGTTATTTATTTATTTTTTAATTCCTTTTATTATGATTGTTGTTTATGGCTATCAATTAGACACTTTAAAGAAATATTAATTTATGAATCTAGCTATTCAATTTGTTTATACTGTGTTCTCATATAAAACAGTGAATTCAATAAGGATGGTGAACATTCGTAGTGGATTTGACGAAATCGACATACGGTATTGAATAAGAAAATATTGTAGAAAGAGTAAACCTATAAACGCGAATTTAATTTGTTTTATATGCATATGAATTAAATTCTCATTTAACTAATATAGTACAATTTTGACTCATGTTTTTCATATTACACCATATTATTGTATGTCAAAACGTAGCGATAAACACTCCTGGCGAGGATATTAATTAATGCTCTGTTATTCCAACAAGATGAGGCAACAGATCACACAGTCAGAAATTTGTCTTGGCCTCTCAAGACCTCGACCTAGCCCCCGATTACATCTGTGCAGGATTTTTTAAAGAAAAGTGTTTACAAGCCGCATCGCCGCAATTGAGGGCAAAAAGGTTGCTTCGCATCATTTTGCATTAAGAATTTAAAGTTGTATTCATGTTGATAGAAAGCATAATTTTTTATTGTTTAAGTCGGTAATAAATCTAGCTGTACCAAAGAATTTTACTCGTACTTAGAAAAATGTTATTCGAATAATAAAATGGATTGTTTAATATGGAAAACCCTCTATACCAGTGGCAAGTGAACAAAATTGAACACGTAATAGGAGAATTCTAAACAATGTACCTAATGGAGAAGATATATGCTGATCACGTAGATCCACATACCTTTGTATTGATAGATGACCTAACCCAACATGTGAAGTTACATCTGATCAAGACTATCTGCTTATTCTTCGAAAATTGATGGTGGTGGTTGTTTTACGTTTACAAACGGCAAATTTAATTCTGTCAAAAGTACCACATTGATTATAAGTTGATAGTGATACCTTATTCACAAGGTAATGAATTGTTGGAAAATGCTAAAACTGTAAGATGAAGTAAAGGTCTCCATATTGTTCCACTTAAGCGTCTTCGTATCTCTTACCGTTTCCAGTATACCAATCGAATTTGAGACACAGTGTATATGAGGCAAACACAGTTCATAATCGCACTAATTGTGGTTTGCATAACAAGCAGATACAGAGTGGCCCAACGAAAAGGTAACAGACGGGTTTCTGGCCAGAGGGAATTTTTTTTTGGGAAACGCAAAAACACGTCAGTTTTTATATCAAGGGGGACAACTTTCGCCATGATTTTCAACTTTAAGTGATTTCATCCCTTAGCGCTTTGAGAACAACCCCTAAAATTTAAATAGGGATGATGGGGCAAGTGATACGTCATTTGAAAGGTCTTTCTTTTCTGATTTCAGTGCACTAGTTTTTTTATTTTTTTTTTATTTTTAACCAAAAAAATTGAAGTTCTAAAATGGAAAATGAGGAAAGAGATTGAGGCATTTAAAAACTCAAAAAAGCTCGGACAGATCAATTGTTTTTTTCTTGGAGAAGCTAGGTACTTTTACTGATATTTGACAACATTGTTTCACCCCTTGGGTACAGGGTAAACAACCCTTAAATTTTTAAATAAAAACAAGGGTTAATTTTTTCTTGTGCTAATTAATAAAACCAGTTTATGCAAATTCAACCCTTATTTTAATACATTTTCGAAGTGTCTGCCTTCAGCTTCCATGTAATAATACAGATTTTGATTAACTCGTTCCTCCTGATCTCACCCCATTAGATTTTTTTTATGGGGTCATGTAAAGAGTAAAGTTTTTCCCACTGGTCCGGAATCTTTGGAGGAGTTACGTGACCGTATAGTACATGAATGCCGCCTGATCACTCCTCAAATGTTGCAAAATGTACGGGAACGATTTAATGAAAATTTGTACTATTCCATGGAGCATGGAGCTGAAGGCAGGCACTTCGAACATTTATTAAAACAAGGGTTGAATTTGCATAAACTGGTTTTATTAATTAGCACAAGAAAAAATTAACCCTTGCTTTATTTATTTAAAAATTTAAGGGTTGTTTACCCTGTACCCAAGGGGTGAAACAATGTTGTCAAATATCAGTAAAATTACCTAGCTTCTCCAAGAAAAAAACAATTGATCTGTCCGAGCCTTTTTGAGTTTTTAAATGCCTCAATCTCTTTCCTCATTTTCCGTTTTGGAACTTCAATTTTTTTGGTTAAAAATAAAAAAAACCAGTGCACTGAAATCAGAAAAGAAAGACCTTTCAAATGACGTATCACTTGCCCCATCATCCCTATTTAAATTTTAGGGGTTGTTCTCACAGCGCTAAGGGATGAAATCACAAAGGTTGAAAATCATGGCGAAAGTTGTCCCCCTTGATATAAAAATTGACGTGTTTTTGCGTTTCCCAAAAAAAAATTCCCTCTGGTCAGAAACCCGTCTGTTACCTTTTCGTTGGGCCACCCTGTATAATAAAATAGCCACATAAAAGAACCATATTTATAGGTATAATAAAATAACGTTTAGGGCTAATGTTCACAAAATAAAATAACAATTCAAGGGCATTTTTCTCCCACCTGCCCATAAAAGGCGGTTTTGTGAGTTTTGTCATATGTCAGATTTACACTAATGCATCTACCCTCATGTATAAAAATGTGCCCTTGGTGGAAACTATTAAGGAAACTTTACCTACAAACTATGTGTCGAGTTCTTCCCTCTTGTCGTCCACCCCTTTTTTTATGTTAGTGACAAATAATTATAATAATTATATTGTAGGTACCAAGTCAAGGTAGGAGAACAGTTTATACTTCCGAAAATAAATACTGAA
This sequence comes from Pyrocoelia pectoralis, assembly GCA_036250285.1. Taxonomy (NCBI): domain Eukaryota; kingdom Metazoa; phylum Arthropoda; class Insecta; order Coleoptera; family Lampyridae; genus Pyrocoelia; species Pyrocoelia pectoralis. Next base: position 2,413,607 of record CM070075.1, on the reverse strand, counting down.
CTTTTTCATTAAATTTCTTTTATTTGTGCACGCGAAATCGAAAAAATAATAACTATTCTACTGAATAATTAAAATGCAGAAATTATTATCATCATTGTCAAAAGTAGAAAATTCATCATTTGTGAGTGACAATAGGTACTTGGAAAAATATAAAAATTAGGAGCTCGTGGGGAGACACAATGGTTCTTTTGGTGAATTTAATTGTAGTAATGGATAAGGATGGAATTGAACACCATATTTAAATGATAAACTGAATGAAAATAAAAAAGAATTTAGAAATTTATCGGCAAAAGTAAACACTTAAAATGAAAGTTGTTTAGTAAGTACTCGTAGGTACTGCAGTAACAATAATGTATTTTGAATGTTTGAAAGCCAACCATTTTCATAGAAAGAAAAAAACTCGACATACTTTCCGAACTTGTAAGGTAACATTGCAGTAGTTATTGACTAATTATCTAGTGGAATGCATAAACAATCTTAAATGTTTAATTGCACGTATGAACAATTAAACTTTTAAGGCGTGTAATCGCTAAAATATCACGTTTATCATATATGGTTAAGTAACAAAAAAAACGACTAAGGAAAATAATAATTCAAAAAAGACTACTCAATCGGTTATTATAGCGCGCCTTGAATTATTTTCAAGTATATAAAAATCAATTGCCCCTGCAATATTTCGAAAGCTCGAAAGGATTGGCATTTCAATTCAATTACTGCGGGCCAACACTGTAATTATTAGATAATTAGAGGCAATATAAGTTAAGATACCCTGCAATTTTCAAAATTAACTGCAAGATTAAGACATACGCGCGCATTACGCAGCAAAAATGGCAACGTAACGTTTGCAAATAAAGCTGCCATATGGCAGGTTGTTTACGTAACTTTCGTCCTTGTCTCAGTTCTCTTCATTGAAACCTCTCTTCGTTTTAGTTACACGCGAAAAGTTATTATGTCACTAACATCACATACTTGTTTATGCGTTGTCATACATAATTAATCCACTCTCTTATAAAAATAATTGCTCACACACGATTAACAGAATTATAAATTAAACTCACCGTTTTGCTCTCGTTCGTGTGTTTCTTCACAGCTTTTGGTTCCAGATTTTCTCGGCTCCCCCTATACTCTGTATACCTCGCCCTTAAATTCTCCTCGGGAACCATCGCGCGTTCCTTTTCCTTCTTTTTCTTACTCGAATCGCGTGAAAAAAGTTGCTTAACCTAAACAAACAGTAGATTAATTAAAAGCTTTCACAGATGTAATTCTACCTTTTCAAGACTGCTCTTCTTCTCCGCTTTTGGTGGTTTCTTATCAACTTTCTTTTTCAACGTACTCCTTTCAACATCAAAATCCTTATCTATTCTCGGATCGTAGTGAGATCCGTCGTCGATACTTCTCTCCCTTGGTGCGTACTCATTCCTACCCTTGTACTCTCTTGGTACTTTGTAATCCATATGTTCCAAATTTCGATACTGATCTTCCCTATAACCGCGATCCAAATCTGATTTTCGACTGTTAATGTTATCTTCGGTGTGCTGACGTTCGCTAGCGATCAGAAGCGAACTGGCGAAGCCCTCGTCTTCGCTATCATTACCGTAATCGCGCCTTTGCGTCGCCGATCGATAGCGTCTAAAGTTTTCGCCAGAACTGCGTTTAAAGTCATTTTCTATACCGGAATCGCCCAAACGGTCTTTACGATCAGAATCGCTGCGATCGAAATATTTTCGTTCGGGACGTTGTTTTGGGGTCGAAGTTTCGGGCTTTTCACGTTTGAGCGAATCGTGATATGTCTCTTGGTATCCGTCGTAGTTGTTGTAATTTCTTTGGATTATTTCGGGGTTCGATCTGTAGTGTTCACGATCTTTGCTTAATTTTTGCCTTTCGTCCTTTGTAGTGTATTTCGTTGTGCGACTGTATCTGTAGTCGTGATTCAGCTCGTTACGTCGTGATACGTTTTCGGGCGATGATCTGTAGTCGATTATTTGAGAGTCTAAGCTTTTGGGTTCGATGGAGTAACGATAGTGGCGACCGTCATCGTCTCCAATGTCTTTTCTTGTGCGAGTTTTTGTGGTTTGGGTGTTGCCGTTTCGATCTGTTTTTGATTTCGTTACGTATGTTTCCGTATAGCCAACTGGACTGCTCGATCCGTGTCTGTAGTATTTTGTCTCACTTGCATACTGATTATTTACGTGAACGTGTGGTTCGTTACTTGGAGGGGAATATCTAAAGTGTTTTTCTTCGAGTCGTCTATTAATTCTAGATTCCAAAAGATCTCTTCGTGCGCTCAAGTCGGAGCGGCTCGTACTTATATTGTGCTTAAGAGAGTTAAATCCGTTTTCGTGTGGCTCAGTAAGGCTCTCTCGACGTTTCGAATCCATACCATCGCCACGTCCTCGCGAGGAACTGTCGATAAATATACTGTGTTCAGTTTTGTAATTGTTGTAGTAAGCGCTACCATTTTTCATTTTAGGAGTGATGGGATTCTCATCATTGTGGTAGTGGTCGGAAGGTCGGTAATAGTCGTCTCCAAAGTGCGTTACCGGTTTATCGTAATCGTACTTACCTCGACTAATACCCGAACCCTCGTCGTTCCCCAGCCCCTCATCCGAATCGGAATGTGGCAAATGCTTTTTGCCGTTTGAATAAGCTGTATGGACGGTTTGTTTAATCGGACTGGAATTATTTAAACCACTCTTATCGCAGACTACATGCGCGTATATAATCGGACTTCCCGGGTCAGGACTTCTGGAGCCTTCGGGACTTCTGTAATTGCGTTCGGGACTCTGTCCTCTTGTATAAGAAAATGGTTGATTATTATTGTGTTGAACACCGACACTGGGGGTTACCATAATGTTAGTTTTAGGAGGCGATGGGGTGGTTTTATCGTTATTTAGCCTTTTTATCATGGTATCCACAGTAAAACCCCGAGTTAATGGCAATTTATCGACAGGTTTTTGACTGCTGTGGATCATAGTAGGCGACTGACCTTTTTTATTCTGTAAACTGTCAATTGCGCCTTTGACTATGCTTGTTGGCTCACTCTCTGGAGTTTTCGATCTTTTTGTTTTTACCTTCTTTGTTCCAAATGACTTAATCTTTTTACCTATATTACCCGCGCTTAATTTTGAATCCTTTTTACGACTAATCTTCTCAGCTTTATCTACATCGATAATAACAATTTCTGGTACTTTCGTAGTGTAATTAACTCGAGTTCCAGTTTCATTAAACAGTGCGGTATCGACTTCATCAATGTATTCTTTTAATTTTTCAGTAACACTGCTAGATCGACTTTTCTCTTTCTTCAATTGTGGATCTTCTACATTTTTTTGCTCGATGCTATTTTTGTCTCCACGCGAAAAGTAGTCATTACTTGGTGCAACTTCGATTATAGGAGAGAGTTTTTTATTTTTTACGTTAGGTAAATCTTCACCTTCGCTATCTGATCGCTTTCTCGGTTGAATACCATTGTGGGGTAAGCGTGCAGATTTTAAGTTAGTCGCATCACTTACACTACGTCTTAAATTCGATCTCTTCGGAGCTTTGGGAGCGTCCGATTTTTTAAATACGTTAAAAATTGAGGTTCGCGATTTTTCGGTTTTTGGGTACTGCGTAAATGTTCGTGGTGGTTTTCTCGGAGGACTTTCGACTGTTATTCCAAGTTCTTCGCTTTTTCGTCTTCCAACTTTGCGGTCTAACGAAGACTGGTTGGAGTCCGGTTGAACTTTCTGTTTTCGTCTAGCCGGTAGCGTGTAAAATTTGTCAGGATGCACACCTATAAAAATATTATAGTAAACGAGTTCGTTTAACGAAAACATGATCATCAATAATGAATGTTGCGAAAGAACTTTACGCTACCAATTGCGCATTAAATCATGTCGTGACGTTTACTTGTAACTGCATGACACATTTCCTATTATATTTGACATTGAATTCTGAGAAAAATTTTCAATTCATACAATGTTTAAGTTATTTATTTGTACGAATGTAAATGGCTGCCCGAATTAATAAAAATTAAATGCGTAAATGCTAAGGATCTATAAAGTGCATCGGCATTTGAAATAATAAGCAAAGAATTAATTGACGTCTCCGATTTGCATAAATAAAGCATTACTTGAAAATTGGATGTAGCTTTCAAAGTTCTGCCGATTTAAATATGAGCGCAAAGGATTGCAAAAGTATGGACGATAAAGGCGAAATGTACTTACCGGGATTTTTAACAACACAGTTCACTTTATCGACTTCTTTTAACACGCGAGCTGCTTCCTCCGCTAATTGTTGTTTGGATTTTGGCAGTCTCTCTTTTCGTACTGGAGATGGTTGTAGATGACCCGTTCCCTCACTGCCCAATGCTCCAGCGATACGCGATGTTTCGTTAGGCACTGAAATTAGAAATACGTTTTTTGTAACAATGAAACACAAGGACGGAGTCGTGATTAAAATTACAAAACAGTTTTTTTGCGAGATACCTTGATAACTATATGTAAAAAAAGCACTTGATCTAGAATAAATTAGTAAATGTTGAGGAACTATATTAATCGACTCGTTTGGTGGCATTTCACCTGCACCTAGGACGACGACGTATGCAAAAATCTTCCAACTGCTCGAGAAAATCGATTTCGAGTCGGTATGTGAAATAGGATTAATTAAAAGAAGTACACTTACTTCTCCTGCAGGATACGACACTATAATTTACTTTCAATGCTTGACATAATTTTTTTTTAAATTGTTTGTATTTAATTACGTGTCATAAAAGTTGTATGAGCCAGTCCTATAGCATTAATTAACAGTTCTTGTATACAACGCCGTGCTGTGACAGTTCTCTATTGGCTAATTAGTTAACTTACTTTCATTTTAAATATTTAATTTAATAAATTCTTACTGAATTATAGCAGCTTTATTATTTATAATCATCATGTGACAGCTACATATATATTGCGTTTTTTAACCTCTTTCACTCGTGTAAAATTAATGATAATCTTAATTTCTGAAGAGTTAATCCTGAAGCTTGTGACGCTCTTTTTCCCTACTTTTGGTTTTTTTCCTTATATTTTCTCTCATTAGATCTTTTTTTATCCTTTTGTTGCACATACCTTCAACCAACTCAAAATATAATCAACCTTGTTAGTGATGGTACCCGGTATTGCCATATCCTTTTTAAGGTTGAAAAATAGTTCTAAAACTTTTTTGTTTGATACACAAACACAATTTTTTGTTATTGTTGTTCACTGTCTCGCTAAATACATGAACAACCAGAGTTTCTTGACCGCACTGGAGAGTTGTCTTCCATGTTGCTTTTTATCGACCTTTATCACAAGTTAAAATTGTTTCCAGTAATTTCGACCTTTGCCTTTACATTATAAAATTTTTCAAGTGAATTACGCATATTTCTTTATTTTGCAGTTCATTCAACTGCAATTTGTATATTATAATTTACCGTCAACGTTGCTATGATTATCGCACCTTTGGATTATGGGTACCACATTTTATCTACACTTGCGTTATGGAACTCCATAAGTAATTATAAAAATTACAACAAATTCAAACCAAAATACTTAAATACTGTTAAGGGAGTCTTTGGTGTCTAATCAACCCTCTTAATAAGAATAAATTGTGCAGATATCAGTGCAATGCTGTGAATATTATTGCACGTGGCAAAGTATTTACTTTATGGTCTTTTACGATATTTTTCTGACTGCAATGACATCCTTCACGTCAACACTATAGTTACTTCGTAAACTAAACTGAAAATGCTATAGTGAAATGAGAGTTTTTGTGGTCAATGCGGAGAAAATTATTTGAAGCCCACATTTACCACACTTAAGTTTTATCGATACAAAGTTGTTTTCTAGTCGACCTTTTAACGTTAATGTTTTACCTGTAATTCGTCATACACACAATAACAACATTCCTATTGGATGGGATTAAAATGTTTATTGTAATAATATAAATCTTGAATTTAAAATCTGAAACTGTACGTAAGTTTTTATTAATTTCGTAGATTATTTCACGTAAACTTTTACGGATGAAGTGTTCATAAATTATTTTTTAATTTTACAGCTCAAAATCTCGCTATTATCGTTTTACATAAATATAAGTTATTTACACTGCAGGATTTTGTATTAATTTTTATTTTATTTACTCATGGTGTTTTTATGCCTTTAAATAGACATTTTTAATTATTGGATAATGTGCATATTTAGTGTGAATTTCAAGTGATATATATCCTTCGTCCGCATAGTGTTATAAGGTAGACGACGTTGTTTTATGCCATTCGCATATTCTTCCTACATTCAAACTAAGCCAATGATAAATCTTTATATTATTTTATATTTTCAACTCCAGAAACGGCTGGGTTTGAAATATTAATTAGAATTGTAATAAATTACATTACATCGATCATTTATCGCTAACGACCACTTCATAGCTTAAGGATTAAAAGATCATAAAACGGGAACGGTTCAACGCGATCCTAAGCGTTTGTCTTTAGGACAAAGCCGAAGATAGCATAATGAAGCCATAAACAAAACCAAAAGATGCTTTGAACCACATATAAAACACCATTAAGAATTAAGAATCAAGAACGATATAAAATTGACTTAAATTTTAATTTACGATCTATTACTAACGTTCTCACTTACAGTAGAATAAAGAAAATTATGGGACCTTAATGGGGAAACAAATGTGGCGTAGGTGTTCAGTTTAATTTCCTCACATTTGGTAACAGCATTTACCATTATACGATTTTTCATTTTAGATTACCTTTTGAATTTCCTACATATTGCCAGAAGCTACGTTCAAATATATTATCGCTATTTGCATAATTATTTAATTAATAATCGTATTTTATTATAAACTTTTATATAACGCGAGTGATTTTGAAAACATAAATAATAAACCCACGTATATACAACCGTGCGTATTCAAAAACAATGTTGTAATAGTAAAGTGAGAGCATTACTGAAACTTTACCACATTTTAAATATTGACGAATCTGAAATTGAACTTGTAATGTTTGGTATAAGCAAATGTTGATTCATATTTTCTAGGATTTTACGTAAGCTATGTGTAATGTGTTAATGTTAGGTTACTTACTTCATAGATCTTTTAAAAACCATCTGTTCAGAATAATAACGCACAAATTTGGAAAGATTGCATTAATTTCGAACAATTTTGAAATTTTTTACACGTTGACATAACTAATAAATTGTACGTAACGACATTATGTAACAAAAAAAAAACACTATAAAATATAGTTAGTTTTTGCTAATTGTTTTGGGAAATTCCCATATACGAATTCTATTTAAGTAACTAATTAATTTTGTCTAAATCCGCTTTCAAATGCACATTTTATTTCATACTCAGTCGAACGTATAGAAATTTCGGTAGAAATGTGCTAAATGCAGGTTAGATCCAATTAAAAAATTGGGTTCTTCGTTCTAAATGAAGCAACGAAATTGTATGATTTCGTCAATGAATTCGTCGTTTAGAACGGAACCTCAGTATATAATTATAAGTACTGTAAAACTTTTGGTTTGTTCATCGTAGCTTATTAAGAATCACAATGTTGCAGGAAGTTTTATGAAGCTTGAAAGACGTTGTTACTTCAACCAACTTGTAGCGTTTTAGGGCGTCATTTTTAGCCCGCCATTTCATTTCAGAGGCAGCTACATTCATGGTTGTTTCATACCACGGAATTTTTGAAATTTGTCATATAATTGATCTAGCAAAAGAAGTTTATTTATTTACTTTATTTATATATATTTAAGTAGTTGGTGGCCGCTAGAAAATAATTAGTTCTATGATTTCCGAGCTCCTTTAAAACATTAACCATATTAGGTACCTAATCCATTATTCGTTAAAGGACCTTCTCTACAAGGCGTTGTAATACCACCCATAGGTATATATTATAAGGCAGACCCTTGAAATTTGGAAACGGTTATAAGGTGGTAGCACCTAATTTCTGGTATGCCAGTTCGGCATCACCACCAAGACCTTTCTGCTTTATATAAGTTTTGTTATCGGGGATGATTTTATTCGTTTACACTCCTGTATCCCATTTTTAGTCGCGCCATACAACAATAGATTCAACAGGAGAAGGAAAATGTTTTCGAAATGCCAATCGACGATCTATGCAAAAGAATTATAGAATAGAGACACTATTTATTCCTAGTCTGATTAAGTATATGAAAACTAGTAGCTTGCATTAATTCTTGCGATCTGTTAATAAATCTTGTTATGGGGGAGGTTTGAAGTTTTCGTACTACGCCCAATTTTGAGTAGAATCCTTTCATCACAAATGAGAAACGATCAGAGATTCAGTAGTTGCCTTTTTGTATCCAATTGCTGGCCATTCAACAAAGGTTTCTTGAACCGTAACTCTATTTTCACCACCGTTTAAGATATCAAAAGACGTGTGATGTGGAAGAATTATGGAACAGAAGCACTTTATTCACATTAAGCACACTGCTTACCTCCTAGGGTATCGAAAGTAGTAGCTTCTCAATGTTTCGAAAGGTTTGGAGACGTTTTTTAAGTGAAACCCATCGAAAACATGAGACAAAAGGCGCTGCTTCGTTAGCTTTTGGATTCTCCTACACGTCTAATCTTTACTGAAGAAACAAGATTGTGTGGAAATCTAAAAAATGATTTATGGAAAAATGTACAATATAGAATTTTGTACGAAATTGTAGGAAATTGTTGAACGATGAGAAAATATAAGATACTTATGTAATTAACTTACACCTTCACAGAGTTATTCATAATCTTAATTAAATATTAAATTTTGAAGTGAAATAGCGTCATACGGATATGACTAATTTTATACACAGAATACGTCGTATTTTTTTTTACAGCTATACATATTATATAACTCTGCTATAATGGCTAACGATGTCCACCTTTACGAACGAAATTATGTACAAATCATGACTCTAAAACCAATTAATTACATGCAAAGTATGTTATGAACGGAATAAAAATACTTATTCAAGTAAGATACTAAGGAAAAGGTGGACAGTTTGAAAATTTAGTGTAGGTAACATACTTCTACTGAAAATTTGAGGTGCTTGCGTTTTATCAAAAGGAGCAGGTATAATAAAACTGACCCAATTTATTACAGATTGTTGCCAGAATGTAAATTAACTAATTCCGGCATAAGAGCAAATCACAGATATTCAAAATTGTGGCGGAGCTGTGATGGTGTATTATGTATTCACACAAACGGTCATATTTGAGGTTACCTGTCTCATGTATCGTTAAAGTCTCCTACGATTATCATTACTCTTTAGCATTTCTGCGGTATTTATCAAACTTTCTCATTTGTATTTTGTTTTTAGATACTTTTCTCATGTCACGATCTGTGGGTAATTCGTATTTGTTCCAATTTACAAGTTTTTATTCTCTTTTTTTGGTAAATGAGCAGTCTCGTGTAACTTTAAAAATGTAGTAAAGTATTCGATTGGTGTCTTTCTGTTTAACTTACCCGTCATAATATAATACGATCTAAACCTTTCGATTAATACAGACTACCTACACGTGAGTTGTTTGTTGCTTAATTGTCAGACGAAAACTAGTTACTTTTCCAAAATATATTTAAAAAAGCAAATGGTTTCATTTAAAGCTACGATATTTAACGATCCGAGAGTAAAGCCCATCGAATAATCGCATAAATAAATATTTTTAAGCACGTAATGACGTGATTATGTACTGTACAGCATTTTATTTTAAAAGTAAATAACCAAGTAAAAACGTGTGAAAATTGAGAACTTTCCCAGTTAGTTGAAAAGAAATGATATTCATAATTAATTTAAAAACATTTTGAAAGGAAATTTACCGCATGTAAACAAAGAAACTGATAAAGGTCACTAATAAGATAGATTGCAGTCATGCAAGTCGTATTGGTGCCGAGAAAATCTAACCTTGCAACTAATATCTACACATTATAACCGTATTATGCATTTTTCCTTGAAACTTCGATACGAAAAAAAAAATTTTTTTACGGAAAGGCTACACTGTTAGGAAAGCGATCAAAAAGTGAGATGTACCAACTTTCTGTGCATGCCAAAAAATGCGCACATGCAAAAAGTCAAGGTTACTAATTTTATTTAATTAGGCGTAGTTAAATACGTATAAATAATTTAAAAAAAAACGGTACAAAAAAACTTACACTCACTTTAAATAAGTAAATCCAAAAATCACTATTAACCATAATCACGACCGCATTTTGCACAAGTAGCACCAAACGCGCATCGACAAACGAACGCGTTATAGGCAAAAAATCACTCGCTCGAATTTAGCTTGTTGAATGTACCTGAAAGACTAAAAACTTAATCAGATCGTGGAATGCGCTCCAATCCAAACTGTAAACGTTTCACAGGATTTGCCGCCGCTTTTGTCCTTTCACTTTTACGTATTTGTTATACGAAGATAAGATGAGATAGAATTAGCTGTACGTTTTCAAATTAAAAAAAAAAGGTACAATCGTAGGAGTTTAAGGTGTCGATTATGCGCAAAACAACTTGACATTTAAATAAAACTCGATGTGCCTTAAATGAACTCCACCTACTGGAGTTTTATTAAAAAAAAAAAACTTGTTGTTATACCCCAATTTTTTTCAAGTAACTAATAAAACACACCTGTCTGTACCACTTCCTGGTGTAACCACATATTTTTTGGGTACGATAATTATGCAAGAATTAATCGCATTAATAAATTCCAATTGAGAAAATAAGTGAAATTGCATAAATACTTTTTTTTTGCAGCGACGACCGTGACCATAAATGTTTAACAAAAAGGAAAGTAATATTCGTGATATTGATATATAATTATCGACTTTTTTTTATCGGATGGAGCTGTTTTAATAACATTATAATGGGGAACTTCTATAAATACCGTACCTACTGTTAAAAAGTACTTGCTAATTACGGTCTAATTTTTTTTCTATATAGTGAAGATCACCTTGAATTCGTCCTTAAGCATTTTCGGTCAAGTTGTTATCCGTGTATCGCTTTTTCTTCGTTTAACTTCAAAACTTTTACTTTCAAAGAGTGATGATCTGTTAATAATTTCCAAATATGGCAGTCTCGATTTACGAGACAGTGTGTCATGACATAATTTATTTTTTACGGAAGGATCTCATACCTCAATATGTAAACTAACACTTGATTGACGTTCACAATGCTAATAGGTAAATTAAATTTTAATGACTTCATTAACTTGCAAATTCATTCCTTTTTTTGCATCAATTTGGAAAGACGTAAGCACGATACTTGGTAAAATCGTGTTTGTCAAATTTCTTTAAAAAATTATGGAGTGTGCAACAAATCTATTATTATAGGTATACAAAAAATCAATGTTTGTTTGTTTGTGACTTATAGCCTCGGAAACTACTGAACCGATTTAGCTGTAATGTACAGGATGTTTGTTTTGATGTCGGGATGCTACCTGTCATAGTTTGAAATAGCCGAAGATTTCTGAGAAAAATCTAAAAAACCCAAAACACGTTAAATTAGCACAACTATTTCACAACAGGTGTCGCGCGAGACAAATGATTCATATAGTTTACCGGTATCCAAACATTATTATTCCTCACCAATAGAAGATGAATCCGGGCAAAGCCGTGAGTGATATTCGCTAGTAATAAATAACATAAGGGCGCTTAGTGTAATTGAAATGGAACTCAATCAGAAAGTTAATATTGATCAAAGATTAGGTCAAAACTGGTAGCGTCATAAAATAAATAGATATACAATATTTATGGGAGAAGTAAGAGAAGTTTTATGTTTTCTTCACTTCGTTTCACCTCATTTTTAGCTTCATCATCAGATCAATGGATGCAATTACCTTGGAATTGAAAGATAGGAAAAGGTATCAAACGATATCTTACACAATAGAGTTGTTTTCTTAGTACATAACCACGTGGTAAAGTATGTGTTTTGATACATCCTTCATAATCTAATAAAATATTATCCAATCTTGCAGCAAGTACAGTTTGCTGCTTGGGTGATATAAACAGCGTTAGTGAAAGAGCTGTGAAAAGTTAGCTACAACATTTTGTGTTCAGTAAACCAAGATGAGGAGTTAAGAGCTACTGTTGAAGCTGTTAAGCCATTTTATATTTCATGATAAACGAAATCGTGACGAACATCAAACATTGGATATATTGCTTCCTGAGCTTTAATATTTGGTTTGAAGGAAAAATGCAAATGCAAATGCAAATGAAACCGGCAAAAATGTATATTTATTATCGACAAGAATAGCAAAAGGTAACAACTGTGCAGGAAGAATCTACAAACTTTTAAGATCCAAAGAAGAGCCAAAATAAAATTATACAAGACCAACGCCACATGGATCATGAATGGAAACAGCCAGTAAAGACTTAAAATTTGAGAAAAAAAAATTCTGAGAAGAATACTGGGTGGAAGAATGGAGGTGAAAAGAAGAACAAATAAAGAAAAAAGATGAATACCCTATAAGCGATTTTATCAAGACAAGAAGACTGCAACGGCTAGGACATTGGGAAAGAATGTCAGAGGATAGGAGTGTGAGAGAAGAATGACTTGGACAGTGTCTGAAGGGAAGACCGCGAAAACGGTGGAAACAGATGGTGGAGGAGAACCTGAAGGAAGAAGCAATACAGAATTGGAGAAGGGCGGCACAAAACAGAATCGAATGGAGCAGAGTCACAAAAGATATGGGCCGGTGAATCAAGCTTATATACATATATGTGTACATCATAATGTACAGTACGTAGAATTTACGATAATAGGCCATAGAAATTTGTGACATCAAAGGTAAAGAATACGCCACATCGCATCGGTAATCATTTAAGAAGAAGAGAAAATCAAAATATTGTTGTGGAATATGTAATAAATATTTCTGTTTTCTAATTTTATTTCTTTTACTTTATGATATTTTTTTAGTATAAAACAGAAGAAAAAAATTTGTTTGTTGTTTCAAAGTAAAATTTTGGGAATTATTCATTTTACACAAACACAATAATGTTTAAAATACCTAAAAATTATACATTTCGCCAGTTGCAAATTCTGATTTGACATTCAGCCCTAGGCACTTGTTTTTCTTTCAGATCCATATTCACCTTTCAGTAGATCTTTCATAATAAAATGTGTATCTAATTCAATTTCGGTGTAGTATAAAAAATTTGGTTACAATCAGAAAGGTCCATTACAAGTTTTAATTTCTGGTGATTAAAACATGATACTTTAAAAAGTATTATTATCAATTTTTAACGATTTTTAATTTGACACAAGAGTCCTGAATAGGAATCAAGTGGTAATAAAATCGAACATTTTCTGTAGTATTGGCGGAGGCCCGAATAGAGTGAAATAGATGACTTCAAGCTGCATTTTAAGTTAAGAAATTAAAATAACAAAAGAAATATTTTTGAATAAAAGTGAACAAAAAGTGCATGAAATAATAAAGAAATGTAGATAGCAACTAGAGATGAAAAAACGGTCTGCCCTGCTCACACCAGAACAGAAACTATATCAAGAGGGAAACAACGAGAACATTGCCCTGTCGTGAATCTTAAAACTGAAAGCAAGTTGTCTTTCTAAAATTTGAGCTTTTTTAAGTCCCAATCAGAAGCCACTTGAAAACAAAGCCAAAGGAAGTTGCAATAGTTAATCTTGGTGAAGCAACTAAACATAGTAATAACAGAAAGAAATCGATTACTGTATGGATGTAACATTACCACACCTAATTCCCCAAACGAATACACATGACGGAATTTTTGGTAACTAGTCAACATTCCTCCATAAGTAACAACAATAACATAGCGATAGCCCAAACTAAGAAAATTAATGTTAGATCAACTATCAACGAAAATTGGCCACATATCAAAGGTTCAACTCGTTAATTGCATCTTTACATTTGAAATTATGTTACGTGTATAAAAGATTAGGTTCTCTTGTTTTATTTAATTGATAATTAATTAGCTTATTCCTAAAATGGTTATGGAACATTAAATTGAGTGATAATACGGAGTGTTTTTAGCTGTTGGATTAATTGATTAAATTGAGTTGTCGAAAGACAGAACACATTAAGACTTTTGCCAATCTACAGACTTTGTTCAAGTTCAAGGTTGTTGCCTACTGGTGGTGTATGGCATTCAATGTCATACATTAATTTATAGGTGTTTATTATAACTTCTATATCGTCATCCCACCGACATTCAAAAGGTTATAAATTTACATAAAATTTTGCATAGATCGAAAACAAATCTGCATTTTAAATTTTGGTTACCACCGATAATCTACAATTCTTCTTTATACGTATCACTTATTAAACTAAGAACAATTATTCACACTTACTTAAACGTACCAAAAATAGAGAGCTCTTAAGTCAACGATACCATAAGGGTTTTCTAATACCAGAAAGCAATAATTTAGCAAAACCACCTACATAACGTGATTCAAAATAACTGCTTAAGTAGGTGGTTGAATTATACGGTTCAAAACAAGAAACTCTCGTTATATGCAGCGAAAGAAGCCTTTATAATTGGTAATATCTGTAAATACTTGCGCTAAATGTGGTGGACCGCAAAGCGTTATCTAATACATCATATTGTGTAACAAACTAGAAACTTTACACTTAATTAGAGACGTTACTCTCGCAAACGCTGTTTTTGGTGTTAATTACATATTACGCTTGTGTCTTGTCACTAACATCTCTCATAGTCACACTATTATGCATAAACAATAAATTTTCATCGTAGATCGGTAAATAAAAACCACGTCGTCCTTGATAATCGCATAAATATGAATGAATTCTTTCTAGATGTCGCTGAGGTACCAATTAGCGAATTATCACATCAAATTGATTAGTTTAAGATGTCAATGTCACTAGGTGGAAGTTGGGATGTCAATCACTAATTCAAAAATTACAAATAATACCAAAACCCCCTGCCAGTATGGTTCTTATAAATTGTTATTCATTTGTATAATCGAAGAGTGTTTGACACTTTAACATGTTTCATCTAGCGTATGATGAATTTTACAAAACTTATTCATATTCAAATGTGTGTGGCGATTAAGACGCATATAACTACAACAATTCAAATCATCAAAATTTGAATAATTTAAATAACAAAGTGTCGAATTAGCTTTTTTTGTGAGAGAAATCAAATTGGTTGTTAAACTTTACCATTCGTAGTAAATAGCCTTCACCTATTTGTTATTGAGTACAACTTGAATAGTTTACGTGTAAGTATAGTGTTAATAATCAGACCATTGTTGGTGCAGATTGGTGCTTTGGGAGATTTTGGAATATATTAAACGACAGGTTCCGTTTTGACTACTAAAAACCTACATTTACACGCAGAGTTTTCCCACGACCTCCTAACTTGATTAGTTAAACAAATATAGATGGAAATATCTTCAAGGTGATATTATAATCAAATTATATTTTACATATTTATTGTGAATACTAAAGAGCCTTTTCCCGATAAAAGAAATTCTTCTCTTTTACTTTTCGACAAAATCTCAATTGACAAATGTATAACGATTAATAGTTTAATGTTCGTCAAGTTCCTTGAGTGAAGAAGCCAAAACAAAGGACAAAAGGGAGGAACCAAAGGTTCACGTAATAATGATAGTGATAACATAGGAGTAGACGAAGTATATGGATACTACGCTTTAATTATTGTTGACTGTATTGTTCTTGTGAATGTACATTATGTACCGACCATTTCCATGCTGTAAGCCATACGGAAAATAAATTTATTATTATTATTATTATTATTATTATACTCAATACATCCATAAAAAAGAGTACACTTACCCTAGAAAAAGAAATGGAGGGTTTTGGACTTCACCAGGGTTGAAAATTTACACTTGATTAAAACACAACCACAACGTCTTACACGTAGCACGTTCATATATGATTTGTGAAACTCGCACAGATTCTTATCTTCCTTTTACCGAATCCAGTTTCAACGACCTTGTTATGATATCGGAATTTGACATGTGAATATTTAAGTGAATTGAAAGTAAGAATGAATAGTAATTTACACTTAAAGTAAATAAATTGGTCTGTATCTGTTATAAAGAGGTGACTACAGCAATCTTCAACAATGTAACCACAGACTATACTTCGTGTTGTAGTTTTAAAATACCAAGAACTTTCTTTGGGTATTTTTGAAATCTTCCAGATTGCCTTAAAAATTTATTTCCGCTATGCAGAAATAAAGAGTATGGTGGGCAGACATAGTACGATAGTAACACGTACAGGATGGCAATAGAATTTGGCCAAGAACTTTTTTTAAGTTTAAGAGAGAATACAAGCCCATGGCTTATTGCTTCGCGTTGTATCATTAATTGCATTTTACAAGACATTTAATTCTTCGTTCGTCCTCCTTTGCCATCTTTTCCCTACTCCTTTCTCACTATAAATTTCCCTAAGAATTTTTCTTGGTTCTGTTCAAATGTAATTGGTTTCATTAAGCATACGCTTACTTTCACTGCTTGCGAGCATATTATTGATCTTAGCATATTGTTCAACGCGCATAGATTCATTTATTCGCTACCATCTTTCTTAAGTGGATTGACATTGAATTGAAATATAATGTGTCCCAGTTGAAACTGACACATTTTAAAGATGATTATTGACTAAACGAAATAAGATCGAAATGTGCGGTTTCAATCAGTGAGTTTCAAATTTCGAAAAGTTTTTTCCCAATCACGTTAAAAAATTTTCCCAGTTATACAGGGCGAGGGAAGACAATTGGCCATCTTCACCTAAAAATAACTCGACTAATTTTTGCAAATAAAGAAGAGACGCGAATTTTTGAAGCGGTTTTCACCTCTGTGTGGTGAATAATTAAGAACTAAAATGTTGGAAATCTATAGGGAAATATAGAAAAACACAATTAAATATGCTTGAATTTGTCTAATTTAGTCGCCATTTGGCTCCACCAGGAAGTTAACGAACTGGTCGTTTTGTCCGTCCATGTGGACCTACATCTGCTGTTTTGATCTACTTGTGGGGAACTGTCTTAGAGAGCTGAAACTTTTTGGAGTAATAGTAATACAATGAATGTGTATCAAACGCCCTTTGAACTAGAAAGAACTTAGGTTTTACTACGTTAGTCGTCTGGGATGTCTAAAACCTTTGAGACGAGACAATGATGGCCCAAACCTCGTTTATATTCCAATTTCTATGGGAAAATAACTCATTACATTGTCGCGATGGGAAATAAGTAAACTTGTATCGTTGAGAATACTTTTATGTCAAAAATCTCGACCATTGTACCTTTTGTGTATCGTAGTAAACTTATAAGAACTAAAATATCCATCTGTCTGTTCGTCTGAACCTGATTCTGTGCCTTTGAACTAATAATCAAGAAATTCTGCTACATAGAAAAAACCTTTCTATTTTGTTTTCATTATGTATTTCGAAAAATATGACCTTGTTTTCTTACTTCAATTTCTCTGTACCACTTTGTATTTTCAAAACGAAGCATTTTTTTTAAGTTCTTGTCAGGTGGCTTTTGAAAATTCTCTATTACTTGAAATTACTTGTAAGTTACAAGTTGAATTCATTTTTATGAACCTGTAGCTCATGCATTTTTAAGTACCCCAACCTGAAAGCTACTAATGCGTACTTTTACATACAAAAGAAAAGTCGATAAATACGTTTTGTAGATTACGCTATTATTAAAGCAGAAGGATTCGCTCCTTACGGACACAATTTTACGACCCACACTACTACCTAAAAAGGTAGATAATTACAAGTGCAGGGAAGTAATTTGGTATTCAAAATTACGGAAATGCATTAACCCAGATTTAACCTGCTTTTTTATTGGGTCAGACCAAAAATGTTTTACAAACAACCGGATTTAATTCAATTGCAAACATTTTAAGTTCTTGAAGAAAGTTGTGAAATTGATTTACGAATACACAAACGCGTATATTTTTCATGCATATAGGCGGATCGAGATCTAGATTATTGAAGCAATAACTAAAGATTTGCAATTACCATTTAAACATAATAGAATCAATACACTTGAAGTGACACCTACAAAACAATTTCTCTCTTACAAATTGTAATTTACCTCCTACTGAATTTGTAAGAGTTATTTTTGATGCGTGATTGTTTTAACGAAAATCATGTCAATTTATATTTAAGTTGCACTTTTTAGTGAATAAAGATAAATGTCGCAAAAGACATGAGATGAATCATAACAAACTCTCATATTCTCTGATTCTAATTTAATTTTTTACAGATTTGGAATTACTTCACAAGATTTTAGTTGATGTGTTGATTGATCTAATGATCTCCGATTTTTTTAATATGACATTTAAAGTTCGCCTACAAAAATTGGAGGAAGACCTATCCTTGTACGATTTATTACAATAACAATTCGGAAAATAAAAATTATGAGCTTTGTAAGGGAACTAGCCAACACTGCCATAAGCATAGCGCATGATCGCTCACCCGAAGGCAATTCATCGGATGCAGCCATAGGTTTGGGTGTACAGTTAAAAAAGAAACGATTTAACGCGAATTTTATATTTTTTTTCATTTATTTTTCTTTTATTTCAGCAATTAGTGGTTAATCATTGTTCCTAGATGCATATTTCAGGTCTTTTCTTTATACTTTGGTTTGGCCATCTTTCTTTGTAAAACAATAAATACTAAACTAAAACAAGTCATGAAATTAGGTATTATGATTGCAAATCAGATTTTTTAGAAATGAATATGTAAATCCCAAAGGACGCTATGTAATGCTTGAATCATAAATAATAATATTTGCATTTATAGAAAATAGCATCTACAGATTATTTAAATTAATCCTGAAATTAAAGCACGATGTAGTTAATTTATATAGGTCAATATTTATGTACTTGCAAATGATCTTAATATTGATTTTAGTCTGTAGTATACAGTTATGTATATTTACCTTTAACCTGTAGATATAAAATCTACATTTACAATCCGACCGCAAAGTTTACTTAATTTCCAACCAGCGTAATCTCGATAATGTGCTTAAAGCTCTCAATAAACATTTTACGTGACGATCGAAACTTATTAATTGCTAAAAGTTCAGCGAACGCTCGTAAGATCATTTATAACACAATTTACTTAGTATAACAAGCTTATCTTTTTAGAATAATTTCCATCCGGCTTTATCAATTTTGGATCGCCTTTAATTTTTCTTTGTTTATCACATTAATTCATCCATTTTATAATTTAATAAAACTTCTTAGCAAGTTCTAGCTTAGCTCGACTTCCTTGGTTGTTAACTAGTTTCCTATTTACAATATTTGACAATGAAACTGAAATGTGAGGTATGAGAGCTTTAGACAAGTCTAAATAATCTGTACTGCGAAAATTTTTTGTATGAATTTACGACCAAAGTTCGATAAATTAAATTGATCACAATCTATTATCTTTGACAGTTATGCGTAGTGTTGAAATTCGTTGGTTTATTTGAAAATAAAAATTATGTAGTGGAATTACTTGTTATTATTATAATGTAACTGCTTCATAAAAGGTTTTTCTCCATAAAATGAAGGTAATTTCTTATTATTCCTAAACTAAAACATGGAAAAGAAGTTAACTGAACCGACGCAAATTTGAATCCAACTAGCTTGCCTTTTTTTTAAAAAACGTAGATAAAAACAAATTACTTGCTTAACGAATATCAGTTCGAAAATTCATAAAGAACGCAGGATACAACTATAAATTTTACAATAATAAGAAATAAATGTAACAACATCGTAGAAACTAATATTTTTCGTTACAACATTATATTCCCCTAAGCTTATTATTATAAAAGCACTAATAAAATGGCACAACTTGTTGATAAACTTAATTTAAGGACTATTCGATGAAATATCCTCTCTAGGAGTCAATAGGTCCATAATACAGGGAAAGTAAAGCGGGCTGACACTGATATTTTTGCAAAATAGCCAGAAGACAAAACAAATCTTTATCGCTTAACCTTTCTGTCAAGAATTTTTACAAACCATCTCCTTTAATAAGAGTTTATCCGACATAATGAAAAATAGTTTTAATGTATATTTATACAATTATCTTAAATGAAGTTGACTAGAAGATGCACTTAAAGTAACAGCCGCCGTTCGTCTATAATGCTTTATTATTTTATAAATTGATTAGTTGCTTTGAGAAATTTTTCTTGTTTGATCTTATATAACCTTCTATCCATCTTTATTTTCATGGTTATCTGGTTGTTGTATTCAATTACAATATGCATATTAAATTAATTATGGTGTTTGACTTCTTTAACGTTTATCAATTTCGTTGTTGAGATTTATGTCAGGCTCAGGATGGCTTGATAGGGTTTCCGATAATTGAATTTACATGAATTTACATTATTACAGAGTTATTTTGTTGTAGTATTGTCAATTAGTCAGATTTTTAAGTCGATATAATACTTTCAGGTTATTTTTCAGTCACGCCCTCCCTTAATTGTTATTATAATTATGTCGATTTTCTTGTAAGCGTTATTGTAAAACCATTCATCGAATGCCTTAAAAATATGATTTTGTAATGTAATTTGATTGGTAAATGTTGAACATTATTTTCCTTTATTCGGTGTGATTTTGTTGAAAAATTCCAGATGATTACTGGAAAATTTTAACAGCTCAATAGATTTGTGCCAACGATATTTCACAGCTTTCAATTCCACAACGTAAGTTTATATAAAATCAAAAAAATCTATGATCATTCGGGTTTTGAAAAAAAGTTGCGAGTAAGAAACAGCCGAATCTGGCGAAAAATTTTCTTTAATTGAGCTACCTACTATTAGGCGTTTATTATGTGATCCCCTGGTCAATAATAAATAGTGAGAATATACTTTACGTACAACTTGTTACCAGCTGATTGGATAAATGGAAATCACGGTTCCATCTACTGCTTTTAGTCAAATTTTGTTTTTAAGTATCATCTGCGTTGATAACAAATAGTCATAGAAAACCGGATGTTCAAAATCAGTCCAAACATTCCTGTAATTGTGCTGGCATCAGTTTACGTTGCAGCATTCATATTTTACATATGTTACAATTGGAATTCTTCATGTCTAAATTTATGGAGGAATCTCGCCTAGAGTAAGGTTACTCTGATCGAGATAACCTTTTGCGACACGATGGCCGCATTAGCAGGAAGGAATAATGAGATTGCTCAAGGGTGGAACAGCTGGAAATTCACATGATGCCCAGAAGCAAAGAGAGGAAAAAAACATACACGTATTGGTGGAGCCTCGAGATTGTCGAATGATGAATGAGGCCGTAGGACCAAGGAGAACCTACATGAAGGAGAGGAAGAAATCAATGGTTAATACAACACGACCAAATTTTCAAAACAGGACTGAAAATAGCAGTAGAAGCTAGTAAAAAAAGATGCGGATATGTCAGGAACTTGATAGCGACATATGGGGTAGGATTTATCAAATATCCGAAATGAGAAAGAAGATAGAGGCGGAAGATGGACGGATTAATGAAGAGATAAAGCATAGTATAGAAAAGACATTACCGCGGAAATTGGTAGGGAAGCGACTCAAAAGATTTCCACGAAAAAGGCACCAGAAGATGGAGAAAGAGGTTCCAAAAAGGCTGGGAATAGATAACGGTGGTGCTCATGTTTAAAGATAGAGAGCGAAAAGTACAGCAAAAATCAGGTAAGAACGTCACAAAGTGAATATGGTTTCAAAAAATCCACAGGAAGGGAGGCAAGGATTTGAACGCGGAAAACCCGAGATCCTAGTTATCACAGTCATCCCAGTGCTCGAAGCGGAGGTGGCTTTTGCAAACAATCGTGTTCGTGAGTCCCGATTCGCAAGAAATGCGAATGAATCAATGAAGAACATTAGGGAGTGGGCAACACAACGCGACTTGCAGTTGGTCGCATCGAAAGCAGCACTCCTGACAGGCACGCAGAAGATGCAAGAGAGGTGGCTTGAAAAGAAAAACACCCTAATAAAGCTAGAAATGTAATATAAATAAAAATACTAGGTATCAGGTTCAAGAAAGAAATAAACTTCAGACGTGTTAAGGAAAGCAGAGTAGACCGTCGAAACCCTAAGAAATATCGAAAGAAGGATTATGTCAACCGCAGTAGCAAATACATATGTACGCAAGTGAAATGTGGTGAGTTCTTACACATTGCTGGAATGCCAGAAGTGGAGCAGCGCGTGGAGAGGGCTTGCCCTCCTTAATAGGGAAGGTGTTGGATGAGCATAACATAGCGGATATAATGTTCCAGGAGAAGGGTGACTGGGAAAAAATTATTAAAATTGGAAATGTGAAATTTTAAATTGTTGAAATAGTTGACTTTGTCAATTTTTACTTAAGATGGTTTTATTTTTACCTTTTAACTATGCAAGGACATGGCGTAACAAATTTCAATTCGACTGTGAGATCACGTTTCTCAAACAGTATTAAGCTTAACACCTTTCCTTTTTGTGCATCGAAAGGATACTAATTGCCTTGCCCAAGTTATACTGCGAATGTACTCCGTCCCGAAAGATATGATGTCTTGTTAGGCAACAATTTATTATCAAAGAGCAGCAGTAGACGTACATATTTCTAATTGGTACGTATCTTATTTGAAATTTCCTGTCTGTAAATGAATCTGGACGATCCTTCTACGTAATAAAAGATACCATCAAAAAGTATTTTAAATCAAACTAAATTACTACATGTTTTAACTTGATCTTGCATAACGTGACTGTTAAGTGAAATTTGTTAGGTTACAAGGAAGCGTATTTCAAAATTCTGTCAGTTTAAATCAAACGACTAATAACTACAAACACGAACCACCTGTGCCCAGCCCATAAGAATTGCAAAATTGCAAAATGCCTCATATAAATATTTTTAAAGTGGAAAAATAAACGGAATATTAATTTTGTATACATTTGAATTTTCGAAATTACCATATACATAATGACCACTTGTCCATATTTATGGTTATATATTTCCATTGAAATTTATGTACCTACCAATAGAGTTGTGTAAAGGAAAAAAAATTAACCCCAATATTTTTGATGCGGTCGAAATAAATATCCCATCGGTTGTTTATTTATAACAGCGGAAGATATGCGATATTTAACCTGTTGCGATGGTTGGCCTTGAAAACAATGAAAAACGTGGGCCGTGACCATGACCAACTCAATGGGTGTTGATTTATATTACGCTTTCACGTATAATTATTTAAAACGAAAAATTTTACTACAAAGGATAAGGGCAGGTGCTTCTGTATTTCACCCCACCTTTCTGTATTTTACGTAAATATCTTTTTCAAATATCTGGAAAAAAGTGAAAATTTACAGCACATTGCGCACATGCCTTGTTAGAATGAAGAATATCAGCATGTTAGATTGGCGGTTAATCTACAGCAAAAAATACTTTGGGTTACATTTTGGTTAATCTCGTTAGGACAATTTTTTGTTGGTATCGTACCAATGCGCTTGACGTGCACGTCCCTGTTGAATGAAACGCGTGGTCGATTGGAACCATCAGATCGTTGAGAATCCGAGCGGGTCACATCAGGCATCACAGCAACCACTCTCTCATCCTGTAAACACCCGGATTGTTCGCTCATACTGTATAGTCATTAAATGATTTGGGTATGTGAATGATATGATACAGTGGGAATGAATGATTGGAATGGGTAAAATTTTTTGTATAATTATGAGTAAAATATAAAACTGGTAATAGGATGATTAGCCTTTTAATTGTTACCATGAGGGAAAAAAACGCGTAATTTTAATTTAAAAATATTAATACCTGCATGAAACACTTTAATTTGTTTCGTTAATTATTATCATAAAACTGTAATTATTTCCATACAAGGCATCTAAAGCAGCGTGTACCAAATTTCGACATTGATTTTATGTACGTGTGTTGCAACCATGAGGGTAATAACACGTATTACGGTTCTTAATAGTCTCTTAACTACGACTAAAGGATTAATTAGCGTAAGTTAACTACAAATTTCGACATTTTTACTTATCCATCTTATCGAGTATGTCATCAAATATGTGATTTTACCCATTTTTGCTTGATTTTAAATTCGTTAATTAGTATAATTGGGTGTTTTGCATCTACCCCCAGAAGTGATTCAATAAAGGAAGTTATACTGATTTTTGAAAATACGAATGCGGGAAATGCTCTTCATTATTTTTATTAAAAAAACCTCACTAAAGACACTAACTGTTATTTAAATGATATTTTTACTCAAATTTGATTTTCTATGCTATACAAGTTTCACATTCACATGTTGTCTCCACGAGTTGACATTTATTGATAAAATGAGTGTCCAATTATTGAAGAAACTGCAAGCGAAGCTACGGGTCTGTTACAAGACACCACGAGAAAGAATATACGGATTTTAAGAAGTGACGAGAGAAACGTGATCTTTTACCTATGTTCGTCATTTGTGGGATTATATGTAACACAGCCAAAAATGAGATTCAGGCAATACTAACAAGAGAACACTGCAGATATTTGTATTAAATTCCAGGACAGAACTATTCCAAGATCTTCCTGAAAACCCAAACAAGGTTTAAACAATGACCATCTTAAAATTAAGTAGGGCACACATAAAACATGCAACAGAAATGGTTATAGGCCGGTGTAGTCTGAATAAACACCAGCACGACATGAAACTGGCCAACTGCCCGTTATGCAGCGCTGGTGGTGAGGAAGACGAAACGCCATACCACGTCATCTGACAAGTCCAGGGAGCACTTACATTGAAATGAAAGAAATATACAAGGGCAAGTAAAGAAGATTTGGCCCACTGAAATTCCGTAGTGGAGTGGTTGTGCGGTAGGTGATCCGTCCCATGTTCCTTAATTACTTTATCAACGATGTTGGTCCGGTCGAGTGTCATTCACAGGCCTGTGTAAATTCAGTGCCAAATACCTGTCGCTAATTAGGGTCTAATTACCTGCTAAAAGATAATCTCATTTCGAAAAAAGTTTACTGAAATTTCTGATGGGACTGCAATGAAGAATTCCCTAATTGCAATAGGATAGCATACTTATAGTTTTCAAATTACGGTGGTAATACTTTCACCCATACTTTCATGGAGATGAAAGCAAGGGTTGTAAAATTGAAAACGTATTTTGTTTGTCACTCTGTTAGTTCAAAGTTCCTTATAATTATTGTTTTATTACCTAACATGGAAATTATTAAAGAGTGAGAAAGGCCGAAGCTTTGCAGTGTTGCAAGGTTATAATATTGATTTCATAAATTACTAGCCAACGAAATTGGAATTGAATACAAAGACAAAAGCTAAGTAATAATGAAGATTTTGTGTTCGTGGCGGATTTCCAGACTAAAATCATCCGTTTAACATTATATGCCCGTTTTCACCATACAAATTGTAATGCTTAAATCTCTATATAAACTCCAAAAATAGGGAATAGCGATGTTCTTCTCCTCGAATTAGAGGCCTTCACGTGGAGTTGTTGATAGGTGTTAATGAAACGACATGTACTTCAATTTAATGCCGACGTTTCGACCATTCAGGCTCGGTCTTTCTCAAGGCTCTTTATTAGAACATGTAAAATTTGCAATTAGTAGATATATGAGGAAATTTACATTCTAATGCTAAAAAAGAATGGTGTAGACGAAATTGTAATTAAACAAGTTACAAGGCGTACTGCATAATGCATTAGGGAAAGAAGTGTTATAAGGGTGTTTAATGAAGAAAGAGCAACTGGGATAGTGCTTCAGGCAAAGCAAAGAAGTGGTAGCCTAAAGATCAATATCGATGATTTTCTGAAGGGCGTTATAAAAAGACAGATGCGTGTCCGGATTTTCCACAAGCATGTAGCACCACATTTAAAACGTGGGTCAAAAAAATAAATTTTGCCTAAAGAAAATTAGAGAACAGACCCATTTTGATCTGCATTTTTAGACAAACAACGTCATATTTTTGAACGCCAATTTTTTTTGTCCGCAAACCTTTTTCGTCCGTGCTACAACAAGTCGTTCCATAACTCACTGAGACTAATAACGTTGGCTTTGATCGGTAGTATACAAATGTTTGACACGTTTGATATTTTAATTATTTCGCTGTGAAAAATGAAAAATGTCCTTATAAATTCATGTTATGGGGAAGTCGACGGAAAAATTTAATATGCACCTCATACAAAAAATTTCCTTTTTATGGACGAGCTTGCAATTGCTGGCCGAAGCGAATGCCGAGGCAAGCAATTGCAGGCTCGTCTATAAAAAGGAAATTTTTTGTCCTTGATACATAAATAACTATTTTACTGACGAAACATGGTGCGGCGCAAACTATTCAAAAAAATTGGTTGAATGGAATTTTGTACCCCCAAATTATCCTGACAGGTTTGATCACTTCAAGGATTAATTCAAGAAATAAATAAACGGATAGGTACAGAGAGGGAATCAAAGGACAAATCGGTGATCGTGCTTGATCAAGCATCTTACCACATACTGCTAGATCCCGAATTTGGAAATCCAACGACCTCCTGGAGAAAAGCACCAAAGCGACTCGATATCTTCAACCAAATGACGTGCGATTCACTTTTGGAAGTATCTCGACAAAGACAGCGCAATTATAAAAAACAATATTTACTGGAGGAAGTAACAATAGAATTAAGACAGGAAAAGGTTAAACTTATATGATTGCCAGTAACCCACTGTGATTGAATTTGTATGGGCCTATGTCAAAAATAAAGTTGCAAATGAAAATACATCTTTCAAAATGAAGGAAGTTTTAGAACTCTGCAAGTCAACATTTACTTACAGTGATTCAGATAAAATTTGTTTTATAATAATAGGCTGAATAGATTTTTTGTTATAAACATTTGAAGTATAGTAGATAAACTAAGTGAAAACGACTTAAATGTTACACAATACTTTTTAGCATATTTCATAGCATTTCCTCTGGGAAGGAAACGTTAATTTCACTGGAAGCATATGGCCAACTTTGTATTCTTTAAGTGGAATCTATAATTTAGACCAGTATCGCTTAAATCGTTTTTTAAATAAGATGCAGTAAATGTCAACAGTACGTGTAAAACTAATAATTTCGAGGCACATATGCATATACATACTGCAGATAAACGAAACTTTATGGACTCTATTAAAAATGAGTATACCTCTTGAAAAACGATTTGAAATCTCTTGTATCAATAAATACATCGTCATTAGACGATATCGGTACATTTTATGACACTGCACTTTACAGTTTTTAAATACATGTTACCATAAATAACATCTAACTGTTTCGCCTATTTTTATTTGACGCATAAGTAATTTTAATAAATGAAGAGGTGGTATAGAAAAATAATTACAACGTGCAGCAATAATGCAAATAACCTTCCTTATGTCGTTTTTTTTAAATTATGTTTATACGTAGTTTATAGATGAGTAAATTTAGATAAGTGAACAATGAGAGAACCTTTTTTTAAGATGACAGAGAATATGGATAAATGGTAATCAAGTCAACCTTGGTCCGACCCACTCTGCGTTTTAATGTATATCAATAATAATATAATGGATAATTATAGCAGTTTTTTTTAAAGAAGAACCCATTGTGATCGTGACAGATGCCAATCGCACTTGCATTCATGCATTGTCCGTTAAATTTTTCCTTCAAGAACATGTTTTATTATGTGAAGGTAATGAGAAAAATAAAATTTTTTTAATTTATACAAGAATTAGACATCCTTGATGTATTACAAGATGCATAATTAAATACTGTTAGATTTGAATACTTAACCTCCATCTCAAAGCGCCGATGTATAAACTGTGTAAAAGGTTTGTCGTGTACTAAACTGTTTACGTATAATTAAGAAATTCATTTTTAACGTTACAAAATAAATAAAACAATTTTTCGAGAGACAGTATGCAAGTTTACAAGATGGATTCAAAAATAAATAACCTTCTATCCAAACTAAGATAATTATCAACATTTCATTCACCTCGTCAGTTTGTTATTCGATGAATTGGTAGACTAAGATCAAGTCAATTAGAGAAACTACATCATAGTGTTCTAGTCACTTCATTAGACAATTTTAACCACAGTAACCAAGCAAAATATATCAAAAATATTTATTCAAAAACTCTGTTCTTTGCTCCGATTACAGGCGAATAAAGAAATTTGCCAGGAAGGTTGTAAAAGAAGAATCGGGGCTTCAAGAAGAACGAACGAGATTCAAGATTGTCGCTTAAGATAACTAGCATTTAGAGACCGATCTTCCTGTACTCGGGCATTGGTACCAATGGTTTGGTGAAGATCGTCACGTAACCCTTAGATTATAGTTTATCGCCGAATGCAGCGCCCCCCTTTGACTTTGGAGGCTTTGACATATGAGGTGCAACTTTCATGGGAGGCAATACCCCAAGACGAGATAAACCAGATTATTCGATCAATGTCACGGCGTACAAATTAGAAGCCACACCACACATTATTAACCATCATTTAAAATTTTGCAATAAATATTTTAATCATTTATTACTATAACATTGGTGAATGTTCCTACCAAATTTCATCCGGAAATTCCAACCCCTTCTTGGTCACCTAGTCCTTAAATTACGTTTTCTCTTAATCATTTATTCGTATTACTTCACAACGATTCCCGTATCTTCGTATACACTCTTCCTTAAAAATTTGTGAATGATATACTGAAAGTACCGCGTTGTATACCGACCGCAACTAGGGGGGTGCGGAAGGTGCGACTGCACCGGGCGCGCTCGATTTAGGGCGCCAAATAAGCAATTCACTCGCACTTGAGCGCAATTTACACAGAGGTAAATGTTACGTTAAGGCTGTGGAGCCTAAACTACTACACCGATTTTGATGAAATTTAAAACTAAGGCCTATAAAAAAACCTCATCGGTATCGGTAAAACAAGCTTCTCTTCAAAATCGGCCCAAAGGCGCCCAAATTAGGGGCATTATTTTGGGAGCAAACATTCAAATTTTAACTCAATCTAAGTTCCCTTGGTGAAAAAGTTAGTACACATGGTTACAAGTAAAACGCCATTTTTCGTTTGTTTTTAAATTCAAAATGACGACAAATATAGCAATTCTCCCAGTTTTTACTTTTTAGGGTGTAGCTTAAGAATTTAAAAAGTGGAATTTATAGCCAAAGGATGGTCAGAACTTTAACTTGTAATTGGTAAAGAACAAAAATTAAACGTAAATCTGCTCCGAGCTTTTTTTTAATTTTTGAAATGTTATACACATAGTTCATGAATGTTGGCACTACATTTATTTCTTTATTTCCTATAGGGGAAAGGGATGAATGTTTGAAGTTGAAAATTTTAAATCTTCATAAATTTTTTGCTAACAAAGATGAAATAAAATTGTACAGTGAAGTAGAGGACATTCTTTTAGTATACCAATTTACAAATCAACAACAAATGAACAAAATATTGAAAATATTTATGACAAACCCTGTATATTATTTTAGGAGAAAATCAGAAATCGTTTTCTGATTACAACTATACCACACATTCTACATTAAATTTTTTATTTTTTCGAGTTATTATTACCCAAAAACTATCTCATTTTGAGTTATTATGGAAAAATCTATTTTATTTAATACGTCATTGTAGTAAACACGGGAAAGTTGTGTGCCAGTTTACTGGTCATTTAATTTTAATAAGTAGGTACTAAGATTTTCAAGCTTATAAATACTAGATACGTAATGCAAATTGTCAACTAAAATAGTCTGTCAATACATATTCACACAGGCGTTCAACAATTGCACAATTAAGTTTTATAATAGGGGCGCATCTACAAATCTTGCACCGGGCGCCAAAAAGTCTAGTTGCGCCACTGTAGTTTCAATGCAAGGCATAGTGTTATCATGGAAATTTGGTCAAACTGTATTTTTAATACTAAAAATGAAATTCAAAAACGGAAATAATTATTATTAATTTAAATGAAGAAGACAAAGTGCATTTGCAACGTTAAGCAAAAGGTTATAGCCTTTTGTTCTTTATTTCCTCAATTTATTCCGATTTTGTCTATTAAGTAGCTACATTAATCTTTAATATGAATAATTATACATATTTCAAGTTTATAATATATTAATAATGTAGGGGAGGGGACCGCTGAATAAAGTGATACGATTAGGGAAAGTTTTACCTTTAGTGCACTTTTAAAACGGAAATGTAAAATATCTGTGTAGATGTTGTCCTACATGCACATACATTGTTAGTAATAGTTACACATGTCAGTAAGCAAGGTTTGGTGGTATGTAATATTTCGCAGTTGTCTCACATTTGATGGATTAAGTAATTCTTTACTTAGAATTCGCATTTTAAACAATGGAGCCACTAAACTGACAGGGAAGGACTGGCCCTCAACCTGTTGTAATCGAGGCAGAATCAATATAGACAGCTCCTTCAGTTACTAGTTTACTTGCGACTCCAGTTACACTCAAGGATGCCACATCTCTTTCAAAAAGTGATCCATAAGAACAAAATTTTGCTAAAACAAGTAAGGGAAGAAGCGAAAAAACCTAACCTGCATAATAAACTTTGTCACACCATAAACGCTTAAATAAATTGATCCAATATTAGTGAAAGTGAAAGAGTGCTTTTCCATGTTTCAGGGAAAACACATCTAAAAACGTACACATACCACACCACACACGGGCGTATTTATAAAATAAAGCCTTCTGAAACATATGATTTGAACTTTATATTGCATAAATGTAAGTATGTATTTAATGTTCTTATGTGAATACACGTTCTAAGTTCTGAGAAACAAAACTCTATTCATTGTTATAAATTACTTAATACATACAAGTCAAATATTATTAATTTTTAAATGAAGTCTTTAGTGTTATTACTATAATTATATTAATAATCATTAATTAAACATTTGATACAAGACACTATATTTAACATAATGACGAACTGAAACTTAACGTCGAGCTTTTTTACGCTTTGTCTCATAACTCCCGCTAATTTACGATTATTACCATAGTTATATATTTGAAATCAAATATAGTCGCCCATCAATTTAAAATCAGTAGCAATTAAATTATTCGGATAAAATATGGAAGTAAAAAAAATTTCATAAAACGTTGAAGACACCACGGGTGTGCTGGAGGCCTTCGAGGTATACGCTGTAGACTTTATACGATATTTCCATTCTTAACGCCCTTAGTCGCTATATATTTCCGAAATGATTTAGATTGCCTTCAATATTGAGTTTTGTGAATAAGTTTCTATTTACAAAATAACAAGAAGTAACTGTTAAGGAAACAATGGAGCTTAATTTCTGCAAAGAGTTATTACTGTCTTAATCGCTCAAAGGGTGATGATGATGCCTGATAATATTGCTCTCGATCTTTGAAATACACTAATATTAACATTAATGTTAGCACTATGCGTTATTATTTGTATTGAGTATTTGTTAAACTATTAACCTAAATAGAAGGCTTTGTATAGCATTGGCACGCCGGAAGTACGAAATATACACACCTTCCCCAATATGAGTTTATTTTGCAATGTAATAATAAGTTTGCAAATAAAGGATTAACGTTATCTAAAATATAGGGCAATGTTAGGTATTAACGATATTAGTATAACAAGCGCATTTACATAACACATAAAACTATACGAAAATACCCCCAAGAACGATCACAAATCGTCTCAAGTCCATGTATTTATGAACTTTAATACAAAGTAATTGGGAATAATACTATGGCACAAACTTTCCATAGTTTTGAGCACTAAATGCTCTAAATTCTGTGATTTTTTCTTTTAAATAGAACTTAGGAATTTGAGCAACAAACAATCCACATTTTTAGACCACATTTCTCACATAGAATTCTACTAATTCTTTCCAACAGGCTGTAACGTTACGATCCTACTTATGACTTTTGTCTAAAATCGTTTGGATTTGTGGACACAAAATGTTGACGAGTCTAGTCAGGTGTTGCCGAATCCAGTTAACAGCGATCCAGAACTTCTCAAACGGGTCCATAACTGGTGACTATACATCAATACATGAGTATGACGTCGAAATATAGACTCAATTATCCCAATCAACTGACTGAAGAGCTAAAACCAAAGGATTCAGTGGAATATGAAAGTTCCTCTCACTGTTTTTCTTCGATTGTTATGGTGTATTACATCATGAGCTCCATATTGTCATAGGGTCAATAACAAATAGTATTTACAGCCGCTTATGTCACTATTACCATTGTAATGCCTCAGGTTCATATTGACATCTTTCTATTCATGAAGACGAAAAGAACCATGAAAGTACGACGTTTTAGGAATATGGAAGAGATAAAGTCAGAATCACTGAAGAACTGAAATGAATGGCATACGGAAAATATTGAATAATAAATAAATCAAAAATTGTCGTTAGATTTTGACCAAACTTTGTATAACACGTTTTTGTATTTTACAGAAATTGTTAATTTAGAAGTGTTTCTGTGTAGAAATAACTGTTTAGGTGGTCTATTGGCGATGTAGTTCTTATATCTATCTTAAATTTAGAGACATCGATGATTGCCAAAAATTAATTACAAATCAATCAAACTTACAGCTAAGTTTAGTTACGAAACTAAGTTGAGTTTCCAGCAAAACAACTTCGTTAGGTGCGTATGAAAGTAAGAAATGAAAATACTTGAAAGAATTTTGATTTCACGCATTATTATCTAATTCTTTTATTAATTAAGTCAATAATAAGAAGTTAAGATCTACACAAGGTGTATGACTTCCTTAAATTAAATTGCGTGACCGGTATTACCTAAAGCCAACTCTTCCCTAGGGTTAAATTAGTTTAAGATTCCTAATTGAAAGTAATTTTTGTATTAGATAAAGCGAGTAAATAACATGTTACTTGTTTAACGCAACAATATAAAATACTAATATAGACAATTATTTAGAAACGAAAGGAAATAAATGATTACTTTACTTGTATAATTATATTAATAATAATAAAAGAGGAAGACTTGTACAGGATGAAGTTCACTTATTGCATCTTTGTGGTCTTGTAATTAACCTATAATATCTTTCTTAATTAATACTTATCCTGTTATAGGTTAAATAAAATCGTTTTATACATTTTTAAGTGATACAGATTTCTAAATATTGCATGAAACGATACAAACATAGAAATATAATATAAAAAGTATATTACTATAAGGATGATAAGTGAATGTTACCATGTCAAGAGAAAGAGGAGCGAAACGAATTGCATTTTAATACAGGCACGTCTTGTTTAACTTTCAAAAATGGATTCAAAACGAAAAATCCAAACATCTCACATGTGGGTAGATACAGCGCGTTTACAGTAAAGCGGGAAAAGGAATTCTGGGAACCTCGAGTTCAGATTAAGGAAATATGAATCAATTGGTGTAGCAAGAATAACAGGATTTAACCCCTTTCCTTCAAACTTAAAGGAATTTAAGTAGAAATTTGCACTCACCCCAATATTTAATGTAGACGAAACGAGAATTCCGATACTAATTTGTAAAATCGCCGCTCTAAAAGGTGTAAAATAAATACGAACCATTGCAAGTTAAAAACACATTCATCAATCATTCAGAACTCTAGAAAAAGTTGCACGCAAATTGAAAGAAAAAGAACAAAAAACTCATAATCGGAAGAAACAGCAGCATTTGTGTCAGAATTCCATATTTACGACAACTGGACACCACGAGTTTCAAAGGAGCTCAATAAAAATTAAATAAAAACAAAAATGGAAAATGTTTTGCAAATAACTTTTGAGAAGACCAATCTACTGTTTGGTCAATTAGCGTATTTTTGAAAATGAGATCCTCTATTTTCATTCGTAGAAAGGCTAATGATGCTTTAGCATCAAATGTGTACCTATGCATAAGGTGACACTTCCTCGCATTATTTATGGAGTTGAAGTAAACTATAGCGACAAATTAGAAGTTTCAAAAGCGGAGCACACTTTTTTAAATACATCCGTGATTTTAATTCCTTTGTTTTTGAAAAAAAGCTCCATTGCTTCTGAATTTTTCCTTCGGAACTTTAAAAAATACATGTTTGGATGCAAGGATACTTGGTCCCTGTCGGTTTTTTTGAAGGTCTACAGTCAAGGATACACCTAGTATTATATCAACCTACATATCAAAATGGAACATAATATCTGTGAACTGAATTGAATTTGTAAAGTGAGGAGTTCTTCCTCATCTTCAATATTGAATAATGATGAAAAAGAGAATGTAAATGTACACTGGTCCTTATCCGAAAGTCGAGAGGTTCAGTCAATAGATAAGGGTCATTTGCAAGAAAATCCTTTTCGTGTTACGCATCTGAATGAAATTATCATATGAAATGAAGTTTGCGTGGCATCAAAAATATGAATGCTTGTCTGTATTCTAATAATAAACCTCATACAGATAATGACTTCACATTTTTAATAGAAGGTATGTAGGCCAAAATATTACTAAAGATGCCGCAATTTCTTAATAAACATACAAAAAGGAGATACCGATTATACCTACAAAGAATGTGGGTGTACTGTTTAAGTATTTCAATCCCACTAAAAAAAAATTAAACCGATTCAATTTCGCCATAACGCCATCGAAAATCGATTCATTTGGAAGTAGAGTAAGAAACTCCTAATTGTGTAGGTGTTAAAACGACCTGAAGCTATCGCAACTTACCCACGCTTTTTGGCTTCATTTACGTAATCGTTTAAATTAAAGCTTTGCAAACAGGCATCGGATCCTTGGAATTAGAAAAAATAAAAACAATACGCCACCTAAAGTGGGTTGCAACATGTGGTTTCGTGGTCAAGTGCAAAATTACCATGTTACTTATCATCCACTTAAGTTACTAATAAACTAGTATCAAGGCCGTCATCATTTATTTATAATATACTTATTATATGTATCAATAAATTGTCTCATTTTACACAACTTCGTTATTGATGAAGCTTTCGTATGAAACTTAATTAGCACATTAATTATGACACCACCTCAGTCATATACACTGATAAGTTTTAATGCTAATAACGGGATTTGTACATTTAAAAAAATATTATTTATTTAGTAACGGGAATAGAAAAAATATTTGTTTTTGATTACCGTTATTTATATTAGTTAAAACTGAGAAGTAATTATTTAAAATATAAAAACAAGCCTTTAAGAAATGAAAGTTGTCTAATTGATTAACAATTAAATTAATTACATTGGCAAATTTAAAATCACTTTTTAGCATATGTGTTACATCACAGCAGGAAGTAAAAATGGAGGTTTTTGGTTAGATTATTATTATTGTGTGAAGCCAATACGTTTTTAATTCCGGAGTATTGAATGCTAAATATTGCCTTGTAGACAACTTTATAAAATTGAGTGATCAAGGTTTAATCAATTTTGTACTTGGTAAAAAGTGCTATTTCTTTTCTGTCGTGAGTAGAGGAAAAAAAAGACGGCGGCAGGTTCCCGAAATATTTAATTTACGTGAGGCTGTGTAAGATGTAAAGAAATTTATGTACTTATGTAATATTTTTAAAAGAATAGACAACAACAAAGTAATAATGCATTAGTTGTGACAATGGTAAGATAATAAAGATAGATTTGGTAGGCGAAGAGGGTCTTGTATGAGTGAACAGAGAGATTACAACTTGAGGGCAAAAAGAAAAGGCAAAACACTTACAGGAAGTAAGGAACAATGTAGCGGTTCACCGCTAATTATAAAATTTAGTGAGCTTTAAGGACGAGAAGAACATAGAAAAAAATGAGAAAATTATAAATTCGACGACGCGACGTAAGCCTACAAGTGATCAGCTATTACGTTAGAACTAGACTTCGAGGGTTAAAACTGGCAACAAATAGATTTAAGACAGTTTTCCAGCTTTAACTTTTAATATTTAAAAATGTTTTTACTTTATTTATAATTATATTTCTCTCTCTATCTTCCTCTCTTTTCTTCTGTTCTGAAAATTAATTTTTAAAGCTCTATAATACAATCTATTATTATAAATACCATTCAAAAGTTTGATATTAATACAGGGGTGAGACATGATTTAACTTGGTTTAACTAGGGACTACGTAATTTTTATTTTATTTCAGCTAATTTAACTAGATAGATAAGAATGTTTAGTAGGATTGAAATGTTAGTATTAATACATCGCTTATGATACATTATGAAAACTATAACTAGTACTCCTGTCCACACCACAAGCATTTTTTGCAGTAATTTCCATGTAATTTCGTACAAATATATACATTGAGGTAATATTATGTTCAGTATGTATGTATATAGGTATAATAACATAATCAATGAAAAAAAACAAATACGACGTTTCACAGGAGTACATATAAGGACAAGTATTATTCTTCATATAATTTAACGAAAACCTGAAGTTCTGAATATCGCCTACTACCGATAATATGACGTATTTATTATCCTATATGAATTTAGTAAAAAATTTGTTGCTTCTTCATTATTCATAAATATTCTGAAATTAATCTGCTTTTCTTAGAAAATCAATTAGTTTCAGTACTTTGATGTTATTTCTACTTATGATAGGTCGATCTTCCGTTCAATAAAACATCATTTAAATTCGTTCCACACGTGCACCCAAAATTGGTGCAACATCATTTTTTAGAAAATCTAAGTGGGGAATACTATTTCATTGTAGGACAAAAATTATATTTTAAAAATTTACGTTAAATGTGGAAATCTTATGTTGTTTTAGATATACATATAACAACTTGAGTACATATACATATAGTTGGAATCCAATTAACTTAGTTGTGACTCATTACATAAAGATGCAACTGTTAGGTATCACGTTTACAGAATGTATAAGTTAATCCTAATCTTACAATTATCCAAAGTAATCGCAAGTAATAATAATAGTAAATAATCCTGGCCGTATGGAATAAATTAACGCAATAATTTAAATTAATAATTGATTGTTAAGGTACTCCACTAGTATTAAATAAATGAAAATGTGTGAATTTTCTCTATTTTGCGGAAAATTCAAATTGTACTCAATTAATTCGGATGACTCAGTACATTTTGTACCTCCGCTGTTACATTAAGCTCAACTTTCTCCCTGTCGCATGTCTAAATCTCATAGATTGAACTTCAGAGGTTGAATTGTAGCAATACGAGAAATATTGAAATAAGGTGCCTTATTCCATTTCGAATCAAATATAGAGTTTCATACATGAAGCTATTTCGTTACCTTTGGGGTTCACTATTGACCAAGAGCCAAGAGTATTTTAGTAGACTAATACTTTTTTTATAGCTTGGCTACTCATATTTCATACCTTTTTGGAACAAATGTTTTCACTTTATAGACAATGACGCTTGCAGAATATAATATATTAACACAACACTGCAAGCACCACTGTATTTTGTGTTTGCAGTGTTGCGTTCAACCACCACAAGGGTTCCAGTTCTTCCAATAATATATTAAGCTAACTTCATTCAAACAAATCAAACATTCCTTGAGTATGTATTGCTTAAACGTTTTTTAATCACAAATAAATGGTCTGAGGAAGAGTATCTGTAAATATTGCGAGAGAAAGGCAAGGTCCGAAAGAAAATGCAATGGTGATGTGGCAAGAAATAATTCAAATGGTGGGATTAGTAAGCTTATTTGTTATTTTCAATGGAAGAACCGGTATGCACATTCTTGCGCAACACTAACACTTTTAGTATCTATAAATTGAAATGTTGATGAACTGATTGACCTTTTTCTCAAAAAGAAACATTTTGAATGACAGCACAAAGCGTTATACACTCTCATTTTGATTAAAGTGAAATTATTAGTAAAATAGAAATTTAACAGCACATTTACGTGAAAAACATAGCAACACTCATCGTATCAATTTTATTCTTAAAACAAATAATAAATCAAATACTAGGAGCAGAAGCAAACCTTAAGGAGAGTAATTAGGATGCAGTGGAAGAGATCACATTAAACGCACAATGCAGAATGCAGAAAATAGGTAAAACAGAGTAGAGATATGTATGTGGAACCAGCACGTTTCGAGAATGAACAAGTCTAGGTGTGTAAGAATACTGGAAACTTTATATCTATTTAGTAAACTTTTAGTGAACTTTAAACTTACTTTGTGGAACTCCATAAGTAATTATAATAATAACAAGTAATTCCACTTAAGAGCAATTTGATTAAATATATACCAATAACATTATATCTTGGCAACCGTTGTTTAATTTTAATCAAAAATCTATTACCTTGTTCGTAGTTCGAAACGCGTTAGGTTGTATTGAAATAAATGGTTTGAAACGTATGGCTGCATTAAAAGTTTATGTAAGGTAAGATACATTATACTACTATCGGAGTAAAAATGCAAGGCCTCTGACTTTAAGTGGTCATAACGAAGAAACTGGGGGGTGAAATTTCTTCATTTTTGGGCAGTACATTAGTCATTTATATATGTTTAACATGTGTAAAAATCAAATTGGTAGAATCAGTTGTTTAACTTTTATTTTAATTAACACCAATAAAAACGCTGTATTTAGTATTGTCCTGGCTGACGGTCACTTTTAACTTATCATAAAATTGTTATTGTTTCATAAATTGTTACCAAATTTACAAATGTTGTAGCACACATACTTCTGAAAAGTCGACAGCCAATAAATATTGATTATTCATATAATTAACTGGTTTTATAAGCCCTAACCGAAAATTTGATTATTTTGCAATATACGGTAACTGAAGAAAAAATTCTTGTTTTAAATGCTAAATTTGTATTACTCAAATCGAGCTGCACTATTGCTTTATTGAAAACAAAATTTGTTTTCTTGTAATTCAAAGTAAATGTTTAATTATCGCGAAAGAAAGACGCACATATTCCCGCGAGAGGTAATCTACCACATCGTAAATCGTGAGCGGTAAACCACAACAATGTGATTATTCTTTAGCATTGTACAAAAACATGCGCTTCATAGCAATAGTGCACGGCACTATCTTACGCCCCGTACCGCACCTCGCTCCGCGAACGCAAGCATCCATCCTTTTTTCCAAATTTCTTTTAAATAATACATGTATACATGGCATTATTTTTGTGAATCGTGTTAGACCACAATATCATTGCTTTAACCTTGTTATGTTACTGTCAATATTATTAATATCGAACGTTCAGGTACTCAGTTACACAAGATGTCGTTTTTTTATTATAGCTTTAAGCCTAATAAACCAATTGGCCTCAAAAGCATCTCACACCGACAAAAAAGTATACACTTGTCAAATATATAAGTATCTACCACTCAGTTTCAATAATATAGCCGTAATTAATTTTTAAAGTCGAGCGCGTGTGCGATTTGACTCATAATTAGCGCTTTTTCGCACATAAATTAATACAGAAAATTAACGATGTGTTGCAAAAATCTAAAACTGTACACCTTTATGTAGGAATAAATGATTTTTTAAATGCACTTTATTTCATTAAATTGTGATTGCTAATTACTGAGATACAAGCTTCTAAAGTCAGAGGCCTTGCATTTTTACTCCGATAGTAGGTATGACTGACTTATTTTAGATATCCGGAGAGAACATGACCTTCCCCTAAATCTGTCTGCCACTACACTCGCATTTTATAGTTTGTGTGCCCCATTCATATACTCTAACATGGAATAAGACGAATAGGTAACTAAATTACTAAAATAATAATTTGTTCAAAAATACCAAAATCGAAGTAGATTGAAACAAAATTTAGATTTCGTAACTATGTGGAAAAAAGTAAATGTAAATATTATTGCATGAAAGATGAGTTATTTTTTATTTTTTAATACAGGTTATGTAAGTTTACATACCATTGAAATGGAATAATCTATTAAATTGTAGTTTATTAAGGAAGTTTTAATAATGAATGCATACTATTATATTATATTCTTGAAAAGATGCTAGGTGAAAAGTTTGTAAATATACAAGATTTTGTATTTAAAATAAACATAACGTATCTAAAAAACGTATAGAGTTCGACAAAACCAACACGATTTGTAAATTTTACGCAAAGAGTACGTCAAAAGCGCTTCTTACATTTTTAATAAATTGTATAACAAGAAAGTCTCAGAAGATTTTCAAAATCACCTTGTAGCTCAAAAACGAGGATGGCCATGAATATTTTCCATTATACCAAATTAGTTGAATGGCATTTTAACACATACCCGTTCGAATAGAAATAAAAGTATAATTATTGTCATATTATTCATTTTTCACGGTTGTAAAATATCAAAAAGTTAATGAAAATCTCCAGGAATATGAATAAATTTGTTACCGCGTCCCTGTATCTAAATCTCCTATTTGCATATTCACATATATAAAGAGCACGTTGACGTCTACGTAATTGAATTGCAATAATTATAA
The DNA here is from genome assembly GCA_036250285.1 of Pyrocoelia pectoralis. Classification (NCBI taxonomy): domain Eukaryota; kingdom Metazoa; phylum Arthropoda; class Insecta; order Coleoptera; family Lampyridae; genus Pyrocoelia; species Pyrocoelia pectoralis. Next base: position 2,373,288 of record CM070075.1, on the reverse strand, counting down.
TTATAAACAATAGCTAAAATAAAATGTCCTCGCATGTCCTCATTTCTTCCGTAATTGTTCATTTAAAACTACAGCACGATAAAATGTGTAAATACTGTTAAAACGTAATTACAGATTGACGTATTAATGCAATTTGTAAGTAATTAAACCACATGTTACGTAAGGATGAAGAATTTACATAATTACATGATTTATAAAAGCAATTTCTTTATTTCAACTTAACTTGTTAGACTTTGTTTTTTCATGTAATTTGAGATACTAATCTCGTTATGTGTTACCTTCTGTGCATAAAGTACAAATATTTTGAATAATAAGACATCGAACTATGTATTCGCAAATTAATTTCCATTATGAAACGTAACGTATTTTCCAAAAGATGGAAAGAGAAGTCCGCGCTTCAATTTACGCACTCGTAATTTCTGTTTCAGAATAAAATTTGACAACTATTATTATACGATCCAAATTAAATTGAAAAGTTAAACGTACTAATTATTATTTTAATTAAAATGTGTTACGTTCGAAATGAAACGAAATTAATAATATTGAGGTAATTTGAAAAATGAAGGTGCTGCTTTACTGACTAAATCAAATTCCAATATGAAAGTTGACGGATTTGTAAAGCGCATCCATTTGTGATACTTTGTGATTAAAAATTTGTCATCAGCATCACAGTACATATTCCTTATTTCAATTCCTATTTACTGGTATGATGATCGCAAAAGGGCTATTGACTTTATTTTTACAGCACTTTATGACAGCTTTAACCTTTTTCGGCATTAACGATAGTGAATTTTAAATAAAAAAGGGGAATTTCAGATCTAAAATCGAATGTAAGAGTATCATTCAAAATGTGGAAAGTGGCGAGGTTTAGGTCTTCTCCGTTATCTAATGGAGAAGAGACTTCCCGATATTTCTTCCAGTAGATGGATGGAATTATATTATAATATATTATAATTTCGGATAGGAATCACATTTGCCTGTAATTCCAAAATTTTAAACACAAAGGGCAAAGTTGAGGTGAGGTAGTTAAGTATAAAATTGTTCCACTATAAGAAACATATAAGTGCACGCATGGTAATACATTGATCCAAAGTGAAAAATTAACATCATTGAACTCCTAGATGTGGCCCTCAACCACTTTGGACCCAGAAGGAAAAGATGAACGTCTTCCTAAATAAGCTTTAAACTAAATTTCACGTGCGCAGCTGTGTAAACTTATGTTACGCACAATGGTGTCAATTATTCTGTCACCACAGCAAATAACGAGCTGGTTGATAATGATACCACTGGCTAAAGGTAGCATTTTATTGGTAGTCACAGTTGTTGGTTACATCTGTATAGTTAAGCTGTGTAAAGAGAGGAACAGATTACAAGAAAACTACTTCAGGTGAGCTCAGAAATTTGCATACATATCAAAACTGTATATATCTTTATTTTTTATCTTTCTTCTGTTTTTCCTCCATTATAATTCCAAAAAAATGTCTCCACAATCTTCTCGCATATAGGATTCTTTTAAATTTTTTGGGTCGGTGGTGGTGAATCATAACGATTTTCGCTTGAAAATTTAGAAATCGAAAATAGGGGACGGAATGATCAATTAGGACTTCGTGCATTGTGCATACTTCAACAGGAAGCTTGGTGCCAATCCACTAGTTGACATAAATGTCATGGAAACATTCAAACTGACCGCCACCAAAGAAGTTTTAAGCACAATCTTCTGCAGACAAGGTGATCTTGACAATTTTTTTGACCATAAAGGACCCTTGCTGATAGAGTTTAAAGAAACTAAATGAGCGAAGGAAACAATTGTAATCAGGGAGTGAATTGTGTAAAGGAATACGAAACGGGAAAAACTTTGCATCTTGAGTCAAAACTGGGAGAAGAATCGCTCACCTTTTATTTTCCAGAATCACACTTTACCCATTCTAAATATACATAGAACTAAACAATTTTATGAGAGTAAACTAACTCAGGGAGCTTTCTCATAAGTTAAAAATGAACCACAGCCACGTCCCTTAAATAGACGTTTTTCAGAAATACTATTTTTTGAAGATGAAATTTAAAATTTGAAGTTGAAACAAAACGTTAAATTTGACATAAATTTAAGAAGCTTCCGGCCTGTGTCTCAAATTAATCAAAACATTAATTGCGGTTGTAAATATTAAAAAAAAATTCGTATTACCCCTAAAGTAATCAAGACAATAATGCTTTAGTCTTTAGTCAGTTAGGAAAACAAGAGTCTAATTAATTGCTGAATTTTGGTAAAAGGTATACCGAATGACCAGTTGAAATCTAAAGTTTCGAAACTTTGAATTCAATACCGATTAAGATTTTCAGATTCAAACAACTACTAAATTACAAATCTACAAACACGTTTAAATATTCTAATTTATTAAGCACCACAGCTTGGAGCTTTTTAATAAAATTCTGATTATGAAACAATTCTCTTCAACTTTCTACATAAATTCTTTATATAGGTACTCTACTTTGGTAGTCCAGACTCTAAATCAAAAGTGGTCGAATCATTACTAAAGTAGAGTATTTTCAACTTCTACACTAGGTACAATAAAAAAATTACCTTTCCACCTCCGTGTTTTCGATCGAAAAAAATTTTACACAAATGGAAAATACCGCATTTCAAACCACAATTATGGCGCTTTAAATGTGAAAGGAATTTCAGTTTGAAGTAAAATTTAGACGAGTTCAATCTAAACGTATTCGTTTTGCAACGAAAAGCTATTCATTGAAAAGCAAATATAAGAAATTCATCTCAAATCAACTAAGCGAAAATTCATATTTTTATTACACGTCAAAAAATTTCTAAGCTTACCTACATGTGTGATCGCAATCGTAAATTAAGAGAATAAAAAATTCAAGAAGACGTGAATTGCAAAATAAGCGTTGGGGTGGTCGATTTTTTAAAATAACAATTTACCATACGAAATGATATAATATTCTTAATCGATTAATTAGATGAACATAATGTTTGAATCCTAACCTGACGTTTCGTTCTCGTATTAAATTAAACTTCAACAATTTTAATAGTAAACAAAACACGACCAAACTTACAGTTCCTTTCATAATAAATCACTGTCAAAAAACATGATTACTGAAACACCTAAACCTGATTAAAAGGATTACATTTATATTTTCTAAGAGGAGAACAAGGTCGTTCTAGAAACAAAAGATGCACACATTTAAATAAGGTCAAAGGTCCCAAATTTTTTTTAGGTTACATAACTTTAATGTTAATTTAAAAAGATAATTAAAATATGATAAAAACTGTCCGCTTGGGCGTTCGTACAGCTTTTTTTTTGGTATTACCTGGGTTGACGGTATGATGGACACACGTTCCAATAGCTTTTAACACAATGTAGGTGCACTTAATTTTATATAATTTTACGAGTTTCTCATAAATTAATCGCGTTAACTTAAACACAAAGTAAACCCGCGTAGCTACTGATTGAAAATGCTTTTTACATCTTTTATATGCATAACACACTAAATGACTGTGTTTATGGAGAATAAAGTGACCTTAAACTCTACCTTTTATGGGAATATCTGAAGTATTTACATTTTTATAGTATAAACAATGGTTAGTGTAAAGGAGAATCGGTGTAAACATTGCTTAAGTCTTCTTGTTACGTACTACCTAATTAATTTATTATGCATGCGCACATCTGTGCTACTTTGATACATCATTGCATCTTACTAAGAAAAGACAAATCAGGTTTACTTTCCGCTATTGGAAAACATTTTATTCCTTGAATTATTTTTCGTTCTCTACCGATTAAGATTGCTGGTGATAAAATGTAAATTTATTTAATTCAAATTTACGCTTAATTTATTATTTTATATTTTAATTACGCAATTTCGCACTCGCGGTCGAAATTTCTCCTTATCATAAAATCACTTCTGATTATAAGGCCACGAGATCGTTTACAGTTCAAAGCATAGAGGACGTCGGAAATTTCTTCAAATCGTTCAATATAAAAGCTCAAGTGTCAGTCAAATTAACAGATGATATGAATTTATACAACTTTGATATGCAAACAGTAAATAAAACCTTTAGCAGTGTGAAAACTGAAGTGACTCTGAAAACTGAAATTTTAAAACGAAAACAGTCCATATTACTGAAAATAATTTCCAAGAACTAAAATTTCAAATCTATTATGAGGATCTATACTGAACATTCAGCTTTAACGTTATAATATAATATAGAAGCTGGAAATTTAATGAAAGAAAAATCTTTATTTAGGAAACTTTAACTTATTAAAATAGTATTACTTTCAGTAAAAACTTTTAGAATTTACACAGGACTTTTTTAAAGCTCACCTTAATTTAAATTTCGTAAAATTGTGCTTTGTGAAAATACGTAAAACATTGAAGCAAAATCTTTTCTCTGAAATTCCTCTCTAATTGCGGAATTTAATAAAATGTGACCTATGAATATTCTTAATGTTCCAATTTAAATTTAAGATGAGCTACATTCAAAGGATAATCCACACTTTCATAGAATTTTGATTTTACATTGCTATGCGTATCACACCTTGAACTGTATAGATCTAAATAAGATTTAAAACGTAAAGAATAATAATGAAGCTTAGTGTAAATTTCAACTGCTGATTGATACAATTCGATAACATAGGGGTGATTCTAATCAGTTACGACCTAAAGCTTGAATTTCCAATTGTATTACGTTACTTCGGTTGGATTAAACAGAATAACGGTGAGCGAGCTTTCATATAAAATTTAACGGATTAAAAGAATTCGCTACAATGTAAATTGAAATAAAATTTTAATCATTTGTAGCTTAACTAATTTTTGTTATAAAAAGTTGTTAAATTATACCTTCAATTTCGTTGATGGGATAATGAAATTTTCGATATTCAAAGTTGAAAAATCGGGAATTTTCGTATCAAACTTCCAAATAGAATTGACAGGTATTTTCGATAAATGGGGTTAAAACAAAGAGCACGAGAGGAAAATACAAGAGGTAGGTAACATATTACATAACTAGATTAAAAATACGGTTCTTGTAAGTTTTTAAAACAAAATACGTCAATTTATGTATGCAATTCCTAAAAAAGTATCTAAAATAGAATTTCGAAAAAAGCCAGACAAACATTGGAACTTGGAACAGAAATCGTAGAAACAAAATTTATTAATACAATAATTACATTATTGGAAAAATAAAATTTTTGTGTATGTGTTGTCCACTTTGCGGTTTAGAAGTGTTTCTTAATAAACTTTTAATCTCAAACCTTAATATTCATAATGTTGTTTGGATTTCAGAGCAGAGTGGTATTCGGATTGCGTAACATTTTTTTAATAATAATAATAATTTATTGTGCAAATAATAACCACAATTGGCAAGGAGTTCAGCAGAGCTGTTCTTCCACTCTAGCCACATAAATTAAACATAAATTTCATATTTCAAATATTTCAAATACTGTACACACGTACCAGAGGCTTAAAAAAATAACAACAAATTTTTTTAACTACAATTTTGTATAGACAAGAGATGTTTTTTTATATTAGACTTAAAGGTACTTATACTATTACTATCATCAAGCATTGTTTTATATCTGTTTTCTCTCTTATAGTTAAAATTTTCTCACGGTTAATATAATATACCTACGTTAATATATTTTTGAAATTTCCATGAAAAGTTACTGGGAAAATAGCTTCTATTTAGCTATTTTCCCAGTAACTTAATCTTAAAAAATATGAAAATCTCAATTATATTTTCAAATATAAGGTATTTCAAACTTAAATGAAACTAAAAAAAATGCTGTCGTATACAGTAAGTGTTTTATTAAAAAAAAAAACATATTAGTTATACCTTTGTGTTGCCATTATGTATAGGCACATAATTAATTAGATTTTCGACATTTATCACCATTTGATCTTCTTTGCTACAGTGCCGATAGCATTTAGAAGTGTTTGTCAAACGAGTGTTCCTCAGCGTGTCCTATTCCCAATTTGTATTCTTCCTCCCTCGTAAACTAAGGCAGGATAATATTATCTAACTCTTTTCTAAAAATGTCTGCATACTCCTTCAGATTCCTGTTAAGTCCGTTTCCTGGAATTACGATACGATCAGAAATTTTTGTAATTGCTTTTTTGTTATTTCAGACCACCTCTTTCTAAGGTTGACCCACTGTCCAACTCTTTCGACGGACATTGAAGTTTTTCTAATATCCAATCTTGTGCAATTTAGCTAAGCAGGTGTTCGTTATAGAAAAGTTGCTTTATTATGTAGATATTAATAGTATAATGAAAAACAAGTGTCACAATGAAACTTTTTGCTGCACGAAGACCAGGTTTTCAGACCAACTGAAAGGAGGTCTGCAATGGGAGGAGTGCGGCAAAAAGTAATTGTGACACGTGTTTTTCATACTATTTTTTCTATTTCGCATGAATTTACTCTAAAATTGTTAACAAACAAAGATTATAAAATTGTTTTAATGACTTTTTTTTTAAATTATGTTGGCAATTCTGACATTTGACAATGCAAATTTAAAATTTCAAGTTGTAGTCATTTGTTGTTAGTTTCTGAATTCAACAGATATTTACCTACCTATTATTAAGTTCTTTAACTTTTTTAATTTTTGAAAGCTTTTTTCTTGTTCTTATTTACAAGCAACTATTGCACGTGACATATTTTACAAATGTTTCCCTTTAATTTTGATTCTTGAACCTTCCTCTTTTTCACTAAAGACATTATGGTAACCATTCTATCATTCCCATAATTTCGTTCTCTGTTTCAAGGGTATGGATAATATTTGGGGTAGCGAAGTAGGTTTTTACTATTTCTCCAAATTCAATTCATTCAACTTTTCCGCTTTCCTTGAGCTTTGAAGAATTCACAATTTTTAAGCATTTTAGTCATTAATACTTGAGACCTTATATTCATGTGCTTATTTTGTAATTTTGGGATTAGTACGAAGGCATGCAAGTAGTCGGTGACTTCCAATAATGAAAAATTTAATTTAATTTTTGGGAGATAGCTGAGCTCTTTATCTTTCTTAGCTATTCGTTGCGTTTCCGAAATTCCCGAATATACAGTGGGAGAAGGGGACCGAATTGATAAATGTTCGAATTACATTATTATCTGGCATAAGTTATTACACGATCATATTTTTAATGTTTTTGTATAATGAGAGTGAGCGTTCCTTTCGTACTTTCGTTAAAAAGCATTTGAAGATATACCGCAACGTGTTAATTATATATTAACTTAATAACTTTATATCGTCATTTTGCGTATAATGAAACAACCTTCATTTTTATGCAATTAGAAGGTTGCGTTTTAACGTTTAATATTTTTAACATAACCTTAATAACCACTTTTGTTATAAAGATGTTAAAATCAAACAAAAATAAAAATGGAAAATCTAGACGTTAAGTACAAGGTTTCAAGAGTCAGTGACTGCCGCTACCGCCAATGAAGAAAACGTTAAGAATCACTATGAACAATTGCACCTGATTAAAAAAAAATCTTAAGGCACACGCATATATACATAAGCAAATATCTCTTCGAATATCATATAAAGGACCTTGAGATATTTCTGCATGATTTATTACACATGCATTGAAGCGTTGATTTGTAATGATGAAAAAATAAGAAAATCGAAATGAAACCATTATAATCTTTAATCGTGAGTCGGCGGGGAAAAAATTGTAAATCGAATGAAAATGATTCGATTAAATAGGAGAACAAAAGTAGAATTTTACAAACGCCATTTCTTACGAATCGATCTCCGTTTATGCAATTATTCCAAATGAATATAAACTAATGCAAATTCGCTATATATTTATGTAAAATAACGCTGGAAGTGTCCTGTTTTTAGTTCAAGCACCTCGAATTCATTTTCTAATTTGAAAGTTTGACAAAATGCGATCGTATTTCATAAGCATAAAAACAGAAATAATCCTGTAACGTGCTCTACAATTTTTAATATTATTTTTGGTGCACATGCGGCTTCTGTAAAGAGCTAAGCCATTATCATTGTACGAAAAAGATTAAAATGTTACTACTGAAAGTTCTGTAAGTACACGCCACTATGGAAAATGTTACAGTAGCGGCGCGCGCTTAAATTAACTCCTATTCAAAAATAATTGGGTCATACTCCTTTTAAACTTGAGGATTATTTTAAAAGCAGAAGGTTATGTGTATTTTTTAAGTACTAAAGAGAACAAATTGTAAGTTTATACAATTTCTATTAAACGATACCGATTTTTTAGGATATTAAAAAACTTTCGTTATGTATCGTACAGACACAATGGGCTCATTTAATGAACCGTGGATATGGCTCAAAATTGTTTTACATATAAAATCCTTAAACACTAAATAATCCTGAAAATTTCAAATCAATCCGATAAGCCGTTCACAAGTTATTACATTTTAAATACGAGCGCTTCTCGATTCAGACGCTGAGAGTTGTGACGTCACCGAATGGGAAACCGTGAATCGTCGGTATTGCAACTGTACATTTTAACGCATTTCATTCTCACAATCCATCACTTTTGTGCCATTTAGAAGCGGTTTTGTATTTTATAATAAATTGTTTGTTTTAAGAAACATGTGTGAAGCAAATTTTATTAAAGGTGAGACTTCAAATCTACCGGAAGGCGGAAGTAGACTTATTTATGGTCATGGAATATTTTAATAAAAGTCCCGATTTTATAAGTACAGAAATGAGAGGAGTTAAAATGTAAAACTAAGTTAATGTTTTACATATTATTATGTCACAGTTAAAGCTGAAAATTAGATTTCTTTCCCCGTAGTAAATAACGGCACCTCAGCCTTGTTCATAGCTGCATAGGAGTATAACATTACACACAATCTGGTACATTTTTGGATTTCTACGCTATCTACTCTAGAGCTACATCAACGTAGGTAGTTAAATTTTGACAGCGTGAGAACGTATTTGGCAGTAAAATACACTCATTATTAAGAAACAAAGCTTAGTAGTAAACTAATAACTTTATTGAAACAAATCCTTGCAGTATAGTATAATCTAACCAGTAACCACCCAGAGTTACTTAGACCTGCGAAAATTTTTCTTTAACATGTAAATAAGTAATAAACAAATTGCAAACCCCGCAAACGGTAGGGTACCTACAAAGTTGTTTAGATTTTTATAATGTGCAGGTAGTAATTTTACGTGGGCGAAAATTAAAAATGTACTAGGCGCTAAGTTGAAGTTATTACGAGTTTGAGTTTTGGATTTGATGAATACAGTATTTATAACTATTTTCTTCTTTCCTGTATCTGCCATGGCAATATCCAATAAATACCTAGATAATCTAATAATAAAAAAATTAATTTCGATAAGAAACAGTCGACGTTTGCTAACAACGGTATAACGAACCTCACGTATCGTATGCTGCCGAACTATGAATTTCCATGTCGTGACGTCACAGTGCAATTTCGCGGCGAAGCTCGAGCGTTCGGGTTTTTATTATTTTAAAGTTATTTGTACGTCCTGAAAAATTTTTGTTTTTTGCAGGGACTCATAAAATTGTACAATCTTTCGATTGGGCCAATAAAAAAAAAATCGTAAATGAGCCCATTATATACATACGAATTCCAATTATTATAAAAACACACAAAGCCAGTTGATTTAAAATAAAGCCACAGGAAATTAGCGATGTCGCTAAACAAGCATAAAAACTTTTATTGAAAACGTCCTGTTTCTGGATATAAAGGCGAAGTTTGACAACGTGAAGAGGGGAAACTTGTGGGAGATGATGAGAAGGAAAGGACAAAGGGAAGATTTAGTAGAGAGGATAGAGGAATTATACAAGGTGACGAAGTGTACGGTGAGGGTTGGTGGCAAGTCTAGTGAGGCGTTCGAAACGACGAAAGAGTATTGAGACAGCGGTTTCCATTTAGTCCAAGCCTATTTTCAATTTACATAGAGGGGTTGGTGAAAGATTAAGAGGGAAGCAGAGTTGCCGGGCCGTAATTGAGTCATGCAAGGTGTGGGCGCTGGCATGTGCAGATGATTTGGTGGTGTTAGCAAGAACTGGGGTGGAAATGAGGGAAACGATTAGGACAGTGAAGGAGTTCCTGGACAAAAGCGAACTTGTAGTAAATGTAGAAAAAACGAATATTTCAAAAAGGTAGGGAGATTGAAAGTTTGAGGGAAGTGAGATATTTGGGGTACCAGTTGAGATATGATAATAAACACGGCGCAGTGAAGGGGCTAGAGAGAATGGGGAATAAAATTTTAGGGTAGATGTGGGGGCTGGGCGAAAGAACTTTTGGTAGAGATGTGGAAAGAAGGCGGTGGCTGTTCGAAAAACTGGTGAACAGTGTTGTGATGTATGGGGTAGAAATATGGGGATGGATAGAACGAGAGGTGTTGGAAAAGGTCCAGATAAGATATTGGGCTTGGAAAGGGAGACTCCGGCTTACATAGTGCAAGACGAGATGAATTGGGAAAAGATGAGAATACAGTTGGGAAGGTCGGCTATAAGATACGAGGAAGGGATGGAGAGGGGGAGAGGAGGTCTATTTTTCAAAGCTGTTGGAGAGGGGTGAAAGAAGAAAAAATAATCTATGAACAGGAGGAGAGGAAGAGGTATTACAAAACGGCCGTATATGCTAGTGAGACCACGAGAGAGGATGTAATAGGAAGAGACAAGGATTCGCAGAAGCAGGATAGAAGGGGGAAAACTAGGGAATGGAGGTACAATGTGAGATATGGGGAAATTTTGGTAGAAGGGGTATCGAGGTACTTAAGGGGAGGGTCGAGTATATAAAAAAAGAGATTGATAGGGAGATATAGATGTGGGAATGAGGTGAGTGACAATAAATACTGGTGGGAGGATGAAAAGAGAAGGTGTAGACTGTGTGGAGTAGGTTGGAAGAATATAGGGCATATGTTGAGGGGGTGTTAGGAATTGAGGGAGAAACAAAGGGGTTGGAAAGTGGTTCTAAGGGTGGGGGGTATTAGGGTGAATGGAGGTGAAGAAAGAAAAATAGGATTGGAAGAGAGGGGGAAGTAAAGGGTAAAGGGAAAGACTTTGTTCAAGTTTAATGTTATGACGGTAAGAATAAGAATCTATTGTTTAAAATGTAAAATGCTGGCACAAATAATTATTGAATGGCCGAGAACTTTCAACTTCAAAAAGTAATGAAAACGTCGAACGTGTGAGAGGTCTTGTGCCTTCAGAACAATATCGATGAGGGACCAATTAAAATTGAACAATTTTACCGTCCTGTACCGAAAAAAGCTCGATTAAGGTAGTTCCTTCGCGACAATCTCAACTAAAAGTTTCGTCCCATGTAACCATAGTAACTTCTAGTATTAACCATTTTTGTCACGCCAGTGGAAGTACACTTTTTGTTCGGACTGTCCGCGTTGTCATGGAACAGATTGCGTATACAGTGTGACTCATTTAGATTGGAAGCACACATGTAAAATCTGAAGTTATTTACCGATTTTGACCAATTTTTTTTTTAATGTCAAATAATGAAACATCTACTTTGGGACAAAATTTTAAATGTTTATTCCAATTTTCAGGGCATACTACGATAACTTTTTCGTACTCGAAATGGAGAATTGTTATTAGCGATTTGTTTATAAAAAAAATATCTACGCCACTGGATTCAGAATGCTTCCAAATAGCTGTCACCAAAATTTTACAAAAATATATTTATTAATAACAAAGTTCTAAATGAGTCACACTGTATAATCATTCGCTTGCCTAAACATATGTAATACATAATACCAAAAACGTCATGTTTCTCAAGGCTATGTCTTCAAAGTAGACGGTAAACAATTCTCAAATTTTTTCACAATATTCGTATACTCCCTCTCCAGCATTCTTTAGTTTTTTATTAGATTCTGACATTGAGTTTTGACAGTACAATTGATAATGTGTCATTACTCACATAACACGAGATCTGCAAGGGATGTCCTGTGGACTTATGCGGACATTTAGAAGTTCTCAGAATGTAGTTCGGATGTCCTGGGGACTTATGTGGACATATAGAAGTCCTTAGAATGTCTTTGGGACGCCTTTGAAAGATATGTGCTACGTCGGCGGCGTTTTTTTGTATATAGGTTTATGTCAATTACGCCAATTTTAAGTGTAAATATCTCGACTTAGGGACGGTAAACCTCATTTAAACTCCACAGATGTTTGGATAACGTATTTAATAACGTATACGTCAAGTTTGAACAAATTCTGTCAGAAATCGTTCCGCGGAGGAACTACCTTAAGCAAATCAAAGATAAAATTAACGCTGATTTCTTTCTTTGACGGTAGAGACAAAGAATTTTTACCTCCAGCACAAAAATTGTTAATCGAGTTTTTTACAAGAATGTCGTTTGAAAGGCTGAGATGTAGAGTTAATCGTGTGAGACTCCATCATGTCTTCCGCCACTCAATGTTTAACCTCCCCAGCTTCCCAATTCTCAGTCCATGTAACCTTTTGCTTTCCCCCAAAGTAAAAAAAGTCGTAAAAGCCATCATGTAGAGAACATACCAAAGAATGTAACGGACATATTAAAAGCCATACAGGTTGAAGTCTTCAAGTGGTGCTATCAAGAATGGAAACAACGACTACGCCGATGTGTAGCAGCCCAAGTGAACTACTTTCAATGGGACATTATTGTTGTTTGAAAAAAATAAATAAAAGTTTGGTAAATAAAAATTATATCTCGTATAGAAACTTCACTTTGTGGTCAGCGGAAACGTGTGTTGGCTATTAAAATCACAACTACGGCCTGTCCTTTTGCCTTTGTTCTGTCAAAAATTAAGCATTTCTAGTAGTTCTTTCTAACAAAGTTGAAAAAGTACTTAAATGATACTATGTACACATATTTAATTATATTCATACGGAAGTAGAAGCCCCATATCGCATTGTATGGTTATTAGACAAAATAAAATAAAGTACGTGTTATTAACGCGCAATTATTGCAAGCAACCTGCATATGTCGGAATTTACATCTGTTAATTTACTGTTAGTAAAGTTAATGTTGTTGTTAAGATTAGTGAAAGGACTGACGGAATGCGTTATTATTTACAGACAGTGGCGTAGGAGGATTAGTATAAATGTACGATTCAAAATAAATATATGGAAAAGATACCGCTCCTTTACTCTCTTCCTTTATAAGGACCAATTCTTTCGTCAGTATAGTAAATTAAAGGGAAAGTATGCGAAAATATGACCGTAAAATACATATAATCAGGTAAGTATAACTGTATACTTGTATATGTATAAGCCGTTTAAGTGCTACTTAATAAATTACATTGTGGTAATAAATCACTTTCAGGGATGGTTTGCGGATATACGCTGACAGGAATTTTTAGTTGTAGAATGAATTGTTTACGCCCATAACTTTTAGGTGCTTTGTTGAAGTCTCAATGATCAACGCACGATGAAAATAAAAAAGAAAAAGCGTTTTCCCATCCCATTAAGTCAAAATAAAGATATTTTGCAAGACCTCCCGAACGGAATGCAGAAAGGTAAATATCAGACGGTAATTAATGTATTTAACTTTCAACCTGTTTCATGTGCCCCACCTTTATGACCTTCCCCACAACAATAACTGTGCCTCTTGCTTCATGAAAAAAGCAAGTTTAATGCCTACTTAAAAAAAAGGAAATCGCTAGTGGGATGATGACTGTTATCTTTTTAATGGTCAATTACGTCACACGGTCGTTAAAAGTAGGTGTTAAATATTTTCTACTACTTACAGGTCTAGACTGTCACTCCGTTGAGAATTATCTGAAAGAAAATATAAAAATTAGTAACAATAAATACGGTGTAATAAAAATTAAACAACATCTCTTTGTAGTTTGATAAGTAATAATAAGAAATAACAATGCAGTGTTACCACCTACACCACACGGAAGATGTTAGCTGCCTTCGGCAGCACGCGAACTTCCACAGACTTCGGTGAGATTGTAATAAAAATAAAATAGCTAATAAGTATCACGGCGACTTATTAATGCTTTACTAAGATAATTTGTTGCTATTTTCATTGTTCTTTGGATGTGAAAAAAATACCACCGGCAAATTATTTTTTCTGAGAACTTACAGTTAGATAATAATGAGGTTCGCGTAAAAATTAATATTCGAACATTAAGATTTATTTGAAGTATTAAGGGAGTGTCTACTATTTATAATATCGACTACATGAGAATTTTTGCGAGTATTGTCAAAACTAATTACTGTTTACCAATGGTTTATTACCGTATTGTGTTACCTATACACTTCATTTTCCTTATGAATCAATGCATGTATCATGTTTTTGATCTTGAAAATGTCTCGAAAACTAATTTTTATTGTGATTTAGAACTTCCTCTTACGTGATAGATGGTTCACTAATGTTGCATGTAAATTTAAAGATTTTTTGATTCAAAATATGAAAGGAAGCATTGACACTAGTTAAAAAAGTCAATGGTTGCCCTCCGAGATAGAGGGAGGTAGGATTTATTCAAAAATTCCTTTTTATTAATGTTTCAAAAAAAGCTGTAACAAATTGTTGAAATTTTATGAATTATTTTTTAGATTTATTTACAGATGATTCAGTGATTTCCAGAAGACATACTTTTTGGGCGGTGCTGTCAAAAATGCAACTATTTGCGTATCTCGCCTCGTTTTTAAGAAAAAATAGGGTATCAAATGTTTTTTATCATATTTTTTCCTAATTATTGAAAGAAATTTAACTTTAAGTTTACGTGCAACATTAATAAATCACCCTGTATGCTATTAAGCTGTAGTGTTCTATTTCTCTGGTTACATCATTGAAGTATTTCATTTATCTTACACTTATATGGTATATTTTTCACGAACATGTCTTAATTATAACTAACTTATGCACAGGTAAGGGTTTTCCCAGATTTAGGCGGATAAAATACATTTGTCTCTAAGGCACTAAGGAATGATTGCTTTGTTACCTTATCATTGATAATGGTATTATGCGAAACTTCTAAGGATAAAGAGCATATTATTAATAAGTTTGAAAAGATACGAAAAACACCTATTCTAAGAGATTCCTAACTAAAACGAGTTATCCTGACAGGCGCTGTGGTTTGGGTGAAGGGACGATCATATAACCACAAGAAATAGAAAAAACTATCCATCCTTCGATTTAAGCCAAAAAAAATTTGTGATTAATAATATTCTGTAACTCGTAACATCAAGGACACAACAAATTCTAAATCAATTTACTGTTTTATATTCAGATCAGTTTTTTTTCTTGCGGGCTCATTGGTAGCAACATAAATAATAATAATTATAACTCTAAATCGAGTTCCGCAAATAACCAATCTATATTTGAACGTTTTTTTGTTTTGCAGTTCTACATAAATCAGTTTTTAGAAACAATATTACTTTGTTTTTTTGAACTATTTTCATCAAGTTACATGGATTAATGAAGTACCTAAAACATTTCTACCGCAGCTCCACTATTTATTGATTACATAAAAAGTTAAACTTGTTGATCAAAATTCAACTTGTCTTCAATTTTCTAGGATTTTGACATAGTTCACTTGCTACATACGAACCACTGCATCATATCAAAAGTTACATTCAAACAGTAAGTAAAAGATCAATTTTAGTCTATTTTGTTTAATCTAAAACAGATTGTAGGAAACCTCTGATGGTGGACAAAAATTTCTTCTTCCATCATCCTTTTGATTATATACAGGGTGTTTTTTGGGAGCTTTAGTTAGACGTTTCTGGGAAAGTTCTATAGGTAGATTTTTGAAAATTTGAACTTAGAGCTTAATCTGAAAGCTGAATCGATGTAAGATATTGTATAAATGGCAGCACTTCCGGAAATGCTAGAAGTAGCTAATAACTTCGTTATTTTAAACGGCAACCTCTATTTTTTATTGCATTTTTGAATTTAGTACACCGAAAGAAAGCCGTATTCTTCATCTACGCGCTTGTGAAAACTCATTTGCCATAACTGCAACGGTTTGTAGATAATGAATTCTTAAAGTACTACAACAGCCATTTTTTTAAAAGTAGAAATAACTTAAAAACCATAAATTGTAGATACCAACACGTGGACCTGCTCTTTTCGAAAATCAAACTTAAATTTCGCGAAATTTGTTTCGAAAGTCCGATGAAGACCGATGAAGCATATTTTGAAAAAGTGTAATTAGAATATTAACTATATCTTTATCTAGCTCTGTGTTGCCTTGTTTAAGTATGCCATAGTATACTTAACATGTATTAGTAAACAAACACTCTTATGTTTAAAGATTAATTGTATTTTATTCAATTAACATTTTATAATTAATCTGTCAGAAACCTTATTTTACATTATCATATAACATTAAGAAATCGTTCAATTCTAATAAGGCACAATTTTAAATTATAAACAGGCCATAACTGTATGCCTTTTGTTTAGATTTTTTGATAAGTATGAGGGTTATATGACAGAAAATTAAACTTGGTTCTTTGAATACTGGTGTAAACCTAAGGATCATCATTGAAGATTCATAGCCAGAAAGCTGTTCATTCATACTCATGCCTCGTCATAGGTTTAATGACAAACCATAATTATTATTAAGTGTAGAAATGAATGAACAACACAAACAAACACCATACGGATACAATTTCACAAGAATGTTTGCGCTGATACAAACTATTTAAAAAAACTGTATTTTGTAATAATAATCAAACTAAAATTACTTTTAACAAATTTTTCTTAAGCGAAATTTTAAAATCGTAAATATTAACAAAAGTACAAAAAATAATACCAGGAAATACTACACCGTTGAATAGGGTTTTTTGTCGAGAATCTGATTGTAAATAAAAATACAGGGTATCCCATTTAAAATATTCGTATAAATTCTATTTAAAGTTCATAAATTTTGAATTCTCATTTTAAACACTCTGTATAAAATTAATCCCTTAGTTTTTTTTGTAGAGTAACATGACATTAGGGTAATATTATTCATAAATAAACTTTTTCTTTTTTGAAGAATAACTTAGTTATGAATATTATTGTCCAGCCTTGAATTGTACAAAATTTTGACAAAATAATTAATAATTTGCCAACCGCACATCCAATATCAAAAAAAATTGCAGGCGTGATATAAATATGGTTGGTCGATACATGAAGGGAAAAATACAGAGTGACATTTTCCTGCCAGGTGAAAATGCAACATATTGTAGATATAAAAATATTTTTTACAAATGCACAATTCAAATCACAGCAACCTTTATTTGAAGCTTTTT
The DNA here is from genome assembly GCA_036250285.1 of Pyrocoelia pectoralis. NCBI lineage: Eukaryota > Metazoa > Arthropoda > Insecta > Coleoptera > Lampyridae > Pyrocoelia > Pyrocoelia pectoralis. The sequence continues at coordinate 2,356,067 of CM070075.1, read as the reverse complement.
TCTGTATCTTCAATCCACATTGAGTTATCGACCGATTACGGAGCAGTGGGACACCCTGTATATTACATACAGCGTTAACTTAATTCCGTTCAAAACCTAAGCATCCGATTAGACGTATGTACCTGCTGCAGTTACGTAACGAGTATAAGAATCAAAGAATCAAGATGCTAGTCAAAGTAAAGGTAAATGTAATTATTGACAAACCTCTGTGTGGTAGACATTTTAGCTGCAATTGGAAGTATAGACACGCACAACACACATTTTTTAAAGGAAGTTCACTTGGACCGAATATTTAAATAAAATTGCACACAATCATAAATTAATTGTAAACCTTTTCTTTCACGAGTAAAACGGTAGAATGGAACCGAAGCACATTCGCGGTTAACAACTTACTATTAAAGACTAATAAACGAGTACAACAAATTGGAGCGTTATCCATAGCCGATTAAAGACATGTTTTCAAAAACTAGTTTTGAACGTGTTGTACCTGCAAATTTTGAGTCATTGGGTGTAGGTTATAATATTTCTTACATTTCGAATTCCTTACTCCAAAACTCCCTCTCTTAGATGTTTTATTCTTTCGTAGATGCCAACGTGACTTAACATCCCGTTATATTACAATAGCGACTTGCAAAAGCCATAATTAATAAAAATTGCGAAAATGAATCAACAATGCCGGTGTCCTCTGCAATTTGTTTTTGATGGAACCCTAAACTTTACGGTGCCCATTTCTTATTTTGTTTCATTCGAGAAAGTTGCCATTACAATTGAGTAAACACATGTAATGAATATTGCGCAATGGTTAACTGCAAAAGACATAGGATTTAAAGAAATCGTTCTTAAATGAGAATTATTAGCATTAGCAAAACACCATAAAGAACAATATGTTATTGGTGAACTATATGCTCCTCGCGCGATTACTCTGCACACATTATCACCATTTTACTATGAATTAAACACCATAGAGCTTATCCAACGAAATTTCCGATGCACGTGATAAATTTGATCACGCCGTTGTAATGCAGCATTGCCAAGCAATAAATAACATTGAAATAAATTATCAAATCATTGTAGCCCCTATGAGCAGAAAGAAACTAAACTATCCCTGTAGTTTGAATTGTATTGAAGAATTACTACAAAACCTTGAGATTAGTTCATCAAATTCTTGGACGAAACGAAAAATCTAACAGAAACAGCTTGGCATCGTTGATTTTAAGTAGGTACACCAAACTTACAATAAAATTGTTATTTTATTTATCCAATTTCGTTGGATAAGCTGTAGTTTGAACTCAAGTAAAACGCCAAGTAGCTCATAATGACACTATTTTGAAAGTAAACGAAATACGACAACTTCTAAAACAAGCGATAGACAATGTTGATGCAAAAAAGTAGAAAAAGTATGTTGAGGAGGTAATTAATGAAGAGCAACGTATGTGGGAACTTGACGCAATTGTGGAAGAAACGATACGATACAAAACGAAGAGAGCAGTTCCGAACTGGACGATGATGACAACAGTTTCAGTTTTGTGTTAATCCCGTTATATCGTCCGTTTTTTTAACTTTCGCCATATGGATATGGTTTCTATTTGAAATATTGGGTTAAAATTTTGTGGTCATATTCATGCCAAATTACAAGGAGCTGCCTTTTGTGGACCATTAGATAACACGATGGTGCTAAATTAACATGCAAATCTCTATGGTGAAAGTTAAAAAAACTGACGGTATATTTTATAATTAATTTATAATTGTTGTTCAAAAGTAACCCTATAAAAAGCCTATGGGTTCAAATTTTCAAGCGGAAGCCGCATTTTAAAGGGGTTCTTTTGTTGTTTTCTACTTGAAAAGGTTCACTATCAGCCAGAATAGCATGAGCGCGGCACATTTAGGGCGCCTACCTAGTTTTCTTCAGCTTTGCCACTGACAAATAGGTACATATATGATTTCGACTAATTTAAGAACATGCGATACAGAATTAGAGGTTACCCCAAACAGAAAGAAAATATAAAAGCACATTCATTTTTCAAGTATCGCATGTAATCTACACACTTTAATTACGAATGAAAAGCTTGATTTCAAAAAACGTGTAACGTAATGAATTCTTGTACAAAAAGCCCACTTAACAGTAAAATAAAACGTTGATACATTTACTAGTAATAAACAAACAATTAAGTTTTGCATAAAGAACGATAAAGTTAACAAGCAAGAGAGGAAAGAAGTCATTAGCAATCGATATGCAAAAACCCACGTCTTTATTTATCCAAATCAGTTCGTCGATGTATATCCTCATTCCATCTAAGGACAGATATTAATCAGTTATGTAAGAGCGACAAGTCATTTAATCTCTACATATTAAATTAAGTTTATTTTTTTATTAATGTTTACACGTTAAATGACTTCTCGCAAAAGCAGCTGGTAAATAAAATTTTTTTGTGAAAATAACGAAAACGGCAAGAAAAAAAATGTAGGTTACATTTTGTAGCAATTGCGTACATAGTAATTAATTAAAATGTATTACAATGGATGCAAAAGAAGCTTGTAATTCACTTTGTAATTTTGCACGTCAGGTTAACTGTCCAAAGATTTATAGAGTAAATTAAATTCCGGTTCATGTTTGAGCCTGTCTATTACACAAGAATTCAATCCAATATCTACCAGGAAATGAATCTTTCATATAATGTAATTCGATTGAAAAATTATATACTCGTTTACGATGATGTTTTAAAAGAAATCGTCTAAGAAATCATTGGTACATATTTAAAATAATTATAGAAAATTGTTGCTTCCGACGTGCAGCTGTGATGTTCTTTGATACATGTCGAAGGAAGAACTGGAAATTGTACATAACAAAATGAGTAATAAATGGAATTCTTTCAAAATTACTATTATAAAATAACACGTGCCCGGAAGATAGCTAAAGGTTAGGGATACTAAACTATTGTGTGTGTGTACTGTCTCGTTAGATTTTTCCTAATAAATTAAGCTTGAGAGTTAGAAAATAGTAATAGATTTAACGTAATTTTCTGCAGTAAGTATAAAGGGATGTTTTCGCCACGTAGTTACATACGGAAAGGTGTAAATTATAAGTAGAAATGAAATCAACTTTTTGATTAGGGGATGCAATAAGCATCAACTACAAAGAATACCGAAACCCAAAATTATTGCAGCCCATGAACTTAAAAAATAGATAATGTCAGCTTAGTCACAACGAACTGTATGTTGTATCTCGAAGCTTCCAAAGTTAATACGGGCGTCGGGCGGTGTATGGCTTCCAACTAATTCAGATTAACCCACTTTCATAGGGGAAGTTTTGCAATGATGGAAGGAATGGAAGAACACGATTCCTCACCAACATCATTCCATGATCGTATTAGCTGGAATGAAGATCGAGGAAGATCTAGGTCGTACAACATAATGCCACCTGCAAGTAACAGGGACTAAAGACTACTTAATGTTACACCACACTCTACTGTGGAAGTTGAACGATCAAAAATAACGGAAAATGAAGCCCATACTGATAATCAGGATACGAAAAGCATTCCAATCTATTGGATCACAAATAAACGCAGATGCAAGCACAATTTCTACACAAAGAAATCATTATCTAAACCACCAATAAGTTTCAATACAATTTTGATCTGTTTGGGGCATTAAACACACTCCAGTTTTCTAGAACTGCTCTTATAAAATTGTGACGAGTGCTCTTCGGTTAATTTACACGTGAAAATGATCTTTGGATTTTGATTTCAAAGGATTGTGTTTAAAATCGAGAAAACTAAAGTATAAAACCAAATCCGGACCGAACCAACAATTAGAGAAAGAAAGTTCGCATTCGTAGAAAATCAATTCAGGCGATGGTTAGTGTTAGTGCTCAAGATTTACTCTCATAATTCATGAGCCATTACTCCTATTTGTTGGACATAAAGCATAAAATGTATCAGCAATCAGGCGACTCAGCGCTAGTTCCTTTAAAAGGTCTTGTGGGCATGACTGTGTGTAATGCAGCATCGAACACATCTGATCTATATCTTTTAGTAAAAGAATAGTTTGTGACCAACCTAATTTCATTTGATGTCAATACTGTCCTTTTGATAAGAAGAGCTTTTCCGTAATCGAATCGATGATAGCAATTAACCTAACAGGCTAAAAATCTGTCTGTCAATGTATTTGATGTATAAAATTGATCAACATGTTACTCTCATCTCTGTTGAGCAAGCCACATAATCGAGATCGAAAAAGAAGTTTCCACCTGCTTAACAAGTTGCTTTAATTTCATATAAAATCATTAGTTCAAGTGTTTCGATTTATTTTCCTTTAAAGAAACTCATATGAGCGTTTTAAACATAAACACAGCGCGCAAAAAAATTGAAACACAGATTCTATTGAAATCAGGCATTTTTCCAGGATTTTTCAGTTTTAAAACACGAAATAGTTATTTTTGTATCTAGTGCGCGAAATGCCACTTTGGTGATCGAGAACTGATTTATTTAACGAGGCGTAGCCGAGTTAAAAAAATCAGTTCTCGATCACCAAAAGTATTTCGCGCACGAGTTGCAAACACAATTTTTTCTACAAACGCAAACGAAACGTGAAGAATTTAACAATTATTTTAACGTTAAAATACAAAACTCTCATCTAGTTTGCGTGCAGTGCGTACTTCGCGCCTGGCGTCGTCATTTCGGGCATGCTGTCATGGTAACGTAGGTAAGTGAAAAAAAGGGTCACTTCGCGTATTGTTATCGATGCGCAAACCTTGTCATTTTTTGACGTTTGTAGAAAAACTTTATTTTGAATGATAGTATATCTTTAAAAGCTTTGGTAAATAACAATTTTGAATGGAATGAGCAAAGGAGCATATTGATTTTTGAAAAGAAAAGTATAACTTTTCTTATTATTTAGGTATAATCAACTATGGAAAATATTTAATTAGGGTAAGTACACTCGACACTTTTCTTCGCCCCTTTTTCAAATCCTTGTATATTCTTCTGCGATCCTTTACAATGTATACTGTTATAATTTATTTGTTGCTCTTATTTTATTATTTTACATTGCAGCTTGCATCTTCAGAGTGATAGGAATGTAGGCTTCGGTTACGTTGCAGATGGTTCTTTTTCGTTAATCACGGTGACCGTCTCAATCTTGATTGGTTGTCACTTTGACTAAAAATTAGAGGGAGTGGTTGTTGTTGAACTTTCACTTTCTCCCCATTTTTCAGTCTAAGAATGACTGGCGTCCATGCTCTACTAAGTCTGCACAAGCAAATGACATTATTCTTCTGTGTCTACAAAACCACACCTATTGGCTACAACCTTGGGATCGTGCCTTTTTTAAATGTAATGTTTATATAAGAAGGAATCCCACCAGGAAAACGAACAGGCTATGCTTTGGCACCCTTTTAAATGAAGGACGGAAGAAATCTACCTCTCAACCTAATGGAGCTGTGGGATTATTCCATACTCAACGATTCTCATGAAAATTCTCCTATTGCGAATATAAATGCGCCAGAATAAATCATTGATTCAACCGAGATGTTCTCTAAGAACCCCCACTCTCAATAAAGATATTTTTCAACATCAGTACTAAAACGGGGAAGTCGTGAGAAGCAACAATTCCAAAAAACGCCAGGAAAACTTCTCCATGAAATATCGCCAATTCCAAGTGCAAAGTTACAACACCAAAAGAAAAAAAGAAAACCTCTAGAAGGAAAAGTTAGAAAGTGTACTACAACTGAAAATTCTGAAAAAATGGATTACCGATATTTATTTAAATGCTACAATCTGGTTTGAAAACAAAAATATATCAAATTTTATTTTTATTATATGAATTTAATATATTTATCACTATCTCTCCCTAATTCCAGTAATTTTTATTTTAAATGGAGTCACTTGTATTTATTATTATTTATGAATAAATAAATTGTTACAATTGTGCTTTAAGTTTCAGATTTTTTATTGGTAAAGATAAGAAGAAGAAGAAATATTTAATTTGTAAGCGGAAACAATATTACTGATGTTTCATGCTTATTAGTGGAAGTAATTCGCTGTGGCATGTTATGGGGTGGAATTGACTCGATTCTCTCTGATTGTAATTAAACCCACATCTTTTCAGATACTTCGGACATGAGAATTTAAAACTGTTACGTACAAAACAGACATGTTTTTCGTATAGCAAAACGTACAAAAAATTCAATACAGTAGCAAAATTGTTGAAATTCACAGTCACAAATTACTATAATGGACATCACTCGTTACATTTTTAGCAGGTGAAGAAACAGGACAATAATATCAAGAGGCATAGTGGATGAAGGTCCTCGACAACGACAATGGAGCCAATGGAGGAATCTTGCAAAATAAAATGAAAATGGCAAAGAAACTTAAGTTATTCTGTATGTAAATTTGACAATAACGAATTGATGTGTATTTATTTCGCAAAGAACTAAAAAGAGTCACTCTAGGCCAGGAAACAAGGTCAAAAATTATTCATTTATGATATATTTTCACCCTCGGTAGGTTCCGAACGATTAGCTTACTCATTTTACCGGTTTGTTTAAATTATTGGAAGGGAAATTATAAATGCAAAATGTGAATCTAAAAACTACATCTGGTTCGAGTTCTTCATCTCTATAGCAGTGTGAAAGTCATTTGTCTTCCACAACAATTGCGGGTTCCTCTCTAAAGATTGTAACTGGAAAATTGGCCTTTTGGTCGGAAAGGACGTGGGACCACAGAAAGTTTATTACGTTACGAATGCATAAAAACTGTTTTAGAATGCCATTATTGTAATCGGATCGCAATTTTTAAAGCGAACAAGTTTTAGAGCAACTTGTTATAATCCCATGATGTATAGATAGATATAAGAAAATTAAGCGGCGGTATACAAAGTAACATGCGCACCTGGAACTTGAACGATTTTAATAAAATTGCACAGAAAATGTTGCTGCACATAATTCAGAATAATAAACAAATTAATATAGCCGGGAGGGGAAAAAAAAGGTTCAATGGTAGGTGGAAAACTATCATTATAAATAATACATGTTGAAGAATTTTATTTATGGTCCATTAGGATAAATAACGGTGAAATGATAAACAATGCATGCCGAAATATATTGTGTGAAATATTCTTCTCTGTTAGTTATACGACATTGTTTCCGACGCCTTTGCGTATAGGCGAAAAATAGCCAACAATGGTATTTAATAGAGAGTATTTTCACGTAGGCAGACCCTGCAAGTACGGAGGTAGTGCAATTAACTAAATCTATTTGCGAAATTTAGTACGGCTAATTAAAATAGCTTTGGCGTTACATTAACAAGCAGTGAGATAACATAAATTAATTCTCATTAACATTCTAATGAGTAATTATTACCTAGTTTTTTTCTGCTATCTCTTCAGGAATTTTAAATCATCATTAATGCTCGATAAAATTTATATGAACGCATATCTCTAACTATATAAGCCAGTAATTTAATAATTAAAATCTTGTTTGTAGGTCTCGTTACCTTGGTATAGGCCGTCATGATTTTACTATTTTTTAGCTGCACGCATAAGTGCCCAACCCATTGTGAAAATAAAATTCAATAACAAGCACAACTAAACTGAAACGATCATGTAAATGAAGTTTTTGTACACTAATCTTGTAAAATTGTATGAAATTACATGTCATCAACTGATGTCCGTAACTATAGACGTAGTTAGTATGTACCAACATCCTCCGAGAGTGATAGTAGATGAACTTGTCTAAACGAAGAAAAAAAAAACGTACTCAGTAGGAGGTCTAAGTCTGATGTTCTACAAACATAATTTAACAAATTTTTTTTTAAACGAAAGGAACAAAAAAGTAAATTATATACTAAATAGGTTATAAGAAAAAGTGCAAGTACACATCAAGCATCGCGATCGCTCTATCAATTCAAAAGTCATTAGGGCAGCTATAAGTAATTTATAATAGGTTTAAGCAATTCTTAGTTGTCAGATCTCGCGAGGTTCATTATCTTTATAATAACTATCGACAATATAAAAATTGAGAGCTTTAGTTCAATAGAGCAGTGGTACGTAAGGATGTAATTCCCGCATGTAATAGAGTTATTAGGTATATTCCACATATAAGAAACTTTAAATAAAGGCACTTGATAGTATTAGCTGTAGCAATTTATGCCTTCTAGCTATTCTATAGCCATATAATTATTTTGAAGTATTGTATGTATTTTTTTTTCGTGCAAAATTTTTTAAAGATACAATACCAACTTGTTGCGCATTAATTATATGAATTGCTCGTCATTATCGTTAGATGACTTTTAAGAAATGAAATTACGCCAGATTATCAATATACACGTTCGTGCTTTCTCACAAACAACACGTTAATAATTTTACTTTCAGTATACATCGTAGTGCTTTGTAATTACCTTTTATTCTTTAATTAACACAAAATGACGACCATTAATTTGCCGAGAAACTATTCTAATTACCGACACTGTACGGAAGTAAAACATTTTCTAGTCATTTTTACACTAGATGTAATTAATTTTTTGTTCGAAATCTCTATTCTTGAGACTTCATCCCAGTTTCTGATAACGATTTTAATCGGTTATCTGAAATATTTCGTACACTATAAGATTGGTCTTTCCACCCCCTCTTAAATTTACTACCTTAACCCCTTCCACTCCAGGTATCCAACATGTGGATATTTCAAGGTGTGCATCAGGGTACCATGATATCCACATATGGATACGACGCATTTGAATTATGTAGCCTTAAAGAAGGATGGGATGGCACGTGGAAATTCATATCAGGTCTGGTATGGTACAAAAAAATGGTATGGGGAAGATACTTTTAAAATTACGGCTGGAGTGGAAGGGGTTAACATACTCGTTTCCTAACGATAAGGTAGATGGAAAGACCGCCACTTAGTTCGGTGCTTCTTCGATCATAAACTTTAAAATCCTATGGCATATGATGCATTTAGCGTTTCCGAATTTAAAATTCATTTAATAGTGACGCTCTTTTAGAACACTTTTCTACTTGGCAGTGAAAATAACGAAAAATGTTCCTTTATATCACTGTTGATCAAAATTAGCCATGAAGTAGCTCAAATTTAACCTTTTCTTTTGATGGTTTCATCGAATTAAGCGGTTGATAGTATTTTCATTTAATAACGAGTTTTAGTGAGATTTTTGAAGCTTCTGTTAGAAAGTAGGTATTAATTGTTCGTTAAACAGTGGGAAAATTTAAAAACCCCAACTGTATCGTTAAAAATATTTCGTTTAGTAGGTATTCTAGAAAAAGATTTTGATGTTCAACCTCTTTTGACACTCAATCTACAAATATTTTTTCTTGGTTTTTTAAAAACTAAAAATGAATAATTTTCAGCCAAGATTAGTGCAGTGAAGGAATTGTCGAATCAAAATTTAGTTACTTTGAATTCGTAGTTAAAGGCACACAAAAAGATATACAGAGCATTCGATTTGTTAAAGTGAAATAATTGCAAATACCAAAAACCACAATTAAACAACATTATTGTGATTTTTGGTGTTTGCAGGGTAGGTATAGATAATAAAATTAGGTATTATGAGTCACTCAATACATTTGTTTAAGAGGATATCTAATGTTTCATGTCGCTTGACTTTCGGACACTTCAAACAATCTTTAATCCAAATTTTGAATGAAATTTGTCAATCCAATCTACAGTAAGTGAATTTTCAAAGACTAGCTATTTTTGTACTTAAACATCAAATGTCTGCAAAACAATTAGGAATAGACTATGGTCTATACATTTTCTTGAATAATTCAACAATGTACCTACTGAGATCCGAGGAGAACAATGGAAATACACAGGGGAGAAGGTGATACAAGTGATAAAAACTCAGTAGTAGAATTTGGAGAGGAGACGGGTTTCCAGAAAAATGGAGGGAAGGGATAGTATACCCGATTTATAAGGGAGGCGATAGGAAAGAAGTAACAAGTTATAGAGGGGCGAGTTTGGCGAACAGAGAAATAGAGGAAAAGATCTGGTCAGTACTTTGATGGGGGACCGGTTCATTCTGTGGCTCGGTGTGTCCGGCAGGGGGTAGTACAAAGGGCCCAAACGTACACGTGGACTTAGGTCCCATCCCCCATTCTAATTTACATTTTTACAAGTTATAGAGGGGTGAGTTTGGCGAACAGAGAAATAGAGGAAAAGAAATTGTTGGGGGATTGGCAGGCAGGATTTCGAAGACGAAGGGGGGTGATTGATAACATATTTATACTGAGACAGTTGGTGAAATGGGAGTTGCAAAAGAAAGGGGGAAAGGGTTATACGTTCTTCCTGGATATAAAAGCGACACTTGACAATGTAAATTGGAAGAAGCCGTGGGAAGAAATGAGGAGGAAAAATGTGAAGGAGGATTTGGTGGAGGCATTGGAAGAAGTGTATGACGAGACGAGGTGTAGGACTAAAGTGGGGGTGAAAACGGCAGAACAGTTCTGGACCAAAAAAGGGGTGGAACAAGGATGCCCGTTGACTCCTAGTGTGTTTTCCATTTACATAGAGGACCTGGAAGAAGTTATGAGAGGGTGTTCATGTAAAATAAATGTAAAGTATGGATACTGGTGTACGCGGACGATGTGCTGGTAGTGGCAAAGGATAAGGGTGAGATGAGGGGAGCAATATGAGTTTTGAAAAAGTATTTGGAAAAAAAGGATTTAAGGGCGAACGTGAAGAAGACAAAACTAATGCTATTTCAAAGAAAGAGGGGAAGAAGATCAAACGAAAAGTGGTGATAGGGGAAGAGGAGATAGAGAGGGTGGATGAATGGAGACACCGATGGTATATGCTGAAGTACAACAATAAAGACGACAGTCATATAAGAGAACTGGCGAAGAAAGGGAACAAAGCGTTGGGGCAAGTGTGAGGAATAGGAGAAAGAGTATTCGGAAAGGACATACAGAAAAGAAAATGGCTATTCGAAAAATTAGTTAAAACTGTGATGGTATATGGAGCAGAGATATGGGAAGGGTTAGAGAGAATACAGTAGGAATACTGGTAATGGACAATAGTCTTAGATAGAGAGACGCCGGGATATACAGTGGAGGTAGAGTTGAAATTGGAGAAAATAAGGGTTCAGACAGGATGGCGGGCAGTGAGGTATGAAGAAGGAATGGAATTAAGAGGAGATAAGAAGATATTGCAAGAATATTGGAGGGAAATGAAGGAGAAGAGGACGAAATGGGGTCAAGAAGAAAGCCGGCTTCATTTTTGAAGAGGGTCAGATGATTCCCCAAACCCATTGAGCATACCAAAATTTTGCGATGAAATTTGAATTTCAATCCATTCGCCAAACGGGCGAGCCAGTGAGCTGGATTTAATTCATACAGATCTTCAGTTGACTTCTTCGAATCGAGGTAACCTTTTTCACTTATTACCGCACTGTTCATCACCTAACATCGTAAAACTCTTGCAGCGATCTGAAGGTTTTTCGAAGAGAACCGAGATTTTCAAAATACATTTGCACGATTTCTAATCTTTGCTCTGGCGTATTTTGTATAATAAAACCTAAAGTTTGACACCAAAAATTTCATTCTGCCAATTTGCTTTTAGAAGCAAAATACGGCGCCGGCGCCGGCGGTCCGTCAGTATGTAAGAGTTACTGGGCGTTTTCCATCTCATTTACAATGCCCTAAATCTTGACCGAATAATTAATCACGTGCCATGCTAACATTTCTAATGAAGTTATCAAAAGATTAATTTCCAGTTTAAACGTTTTAGTAATGGCAATTAATCAGAATTAGTGACGCAAAAAAATCACTATTTAAACTGTCTATTTCGATATAAAAATTTCCCTTTCAAGTCAATAACCGTAAGGGTGTGCGGTCAATTCGCCCCGGCACTTCGCCCTCGGACACTTCGCCCCGGACATTTCGCCCTCGGACATGTCGCCCCCAAGACATTTCGCCCCCTGATATATCGCCCCCAAGATATTTCGCCTAGAAACATTTCGCCCCCGAAACATATCGCCCCCAAGACATTTCGCCTCCGAACATTTCGCCCCCGAAACATATCGCCCCCAAGACATTTCGCCTTTATATATTTCGCCCCCGAAACATCGCCCCAATGTTCCATTATCCATTGTGTATTAGCTTATACAGTGGTCCAAATTTCGACGCTCACCATCGGTATCTCGGTTATTAGAGGAGGTAGAGCAGCGGTTAAATAGGGAATGTTTTTTTAGAATTCAATTCTCGCGATAAATCTCGTTTCTAATTCTCTTCAATGTTTTTAGACTTTCAAATAATTTTTAAAGAAACAAAATTTCCTTCAATAACCCCACAGCTTCTAATCTGACCTCTTCTAAATTTTTACAATGTTCGAAAACATTTTCAACACAAACTTTTTGATGTAACACCGTTCTATTTTTAATTTTTTAAGTAATGTGTGCCAGCAATGATTTTCATACGGCAGATGTTATAGAATTTTTATTAGTTAATTGCCTTTGAGAAGAGATTTTCAAAAATGTATAACATGCCTGAAAAATATTTATTTATGGGAGAGATATTAACAAAAACATGTATTTATCTTTAATAGCACATGAGAAATGTAGCCTTAAAGGTATGCAAGTGCTAAAAGTAACACTGTGAAATACAAAAACCAGAACTGTGGTTTTGAAAATCTACGAAAATTGTGGAGAATTTGAATGTCACGGGTATTAAACCCTGAAAAACATTCCCTAAGTATTTAACCGCTGCTCTACTTCTTCTATAATAGCTCTACAAATGGTGAGCATCGAAATGTGGACACACTGTATATGTATAACGGATGAAGGCGATATGTTTTGGAGGCGAAATTGTCGGGGGCGATATGTCCTGGGAGGCGAAGTGTATGGGGGCGATATATCTTGGAGGCGAAGTGTCAAGTGGCGAAATGTCCGGCGGCGAACTGTCCGGGGGGCGAAATGTCCGGGGGCGAACGGGCCGTGGGGCGAAGTGACGGGGCGAAAAGTCCGGGGGCGATGTGTCATGGGGCGATTTGCCCTACAACCAACTGTAAGATTGTTGATTAAGAGAACGTTACGAAAGTGGACCAATTGTAATTATGTAAATGCACGTACAAATTACATTTAAATTGAAAGTACTACGTTATGAACGCAATTTATAAAACACACTTCACGCTTGAACTAAGTTCCAAAAAGCAAAAACTATATTGTTTAATAATTTATTGGCGGCCTTGTGTGTATACATTGCCGACACAACAATACCTTTCGGAAGTCGTGATATTACGCGATAGAAATATAAAACAGAATCTAGATTCGCTCTATATTATATAATAATAATCTAAACAATTTAAAATTGCGCACCTTTTTTTTCTAATTCGTAAATGCTCGCATTAGAGTTTTATGTTTTAGGCGTGTATACCGACATTCAATTAGCGTTAATTATTGTGTCTTTTAAAACTACACTGCATGTGTTGAAATTTGGGCTATTATCATAGTTTTATAGCATATACACAACGTTTTAGTAGTAACGCGTACTTTCACCGTTTTTTCTATCAATAAGAATGTATGGCTCACAGGAATTAATACCTATTTTAATTATACGATAATGATTTCTTACAAATTATATAATTTTTGGCGACGTTAACCGCTTCCTCGGCTTTCTCGTTGAACATTTATTTTCAGCAAAAGGAAACTGAAAATGTTGGCACTCGAAAGTTCGACCAGATTAGATCTGAAGAATTGCAAATGTTATTGTTCAAGAAAATATCCGTGAAGTAAAAATTACGACCTCAATGCTTAGTTTTTTAAATCTAGATATGTATATCTAATAATATAATCTAACCACACCGGCAAAATTAGGGAAACACAAAAAGAAAGTCTGAATTTATGAGATCGATAGGTTTCTTATTATCTATTATTTTCGCCTCCTCCAAGGGAAAACAAAATCTAGGGTTGAATATTATTTATTTATGGAAAAACAATGAAAAAAGTGTAATTTAGAAATTTCGAATTTTCCGAACAGAACATTCACATGGACAGTATGTTTTAATAACCAAATTAATAACGTGTTGCTTATGCTCCCAATGACAGTTTAGATTATTTTCTGGGGCAAATTGTCCTACTCTTTGACCAGCGCTAATTTTAACTCCTTAACATTCCTAAAAGCTGGATTCCTGCGATCAATCATGTTCTGTTGGACTCATGTCTCGTGATCGTGCTGGCCAGTCCATTAGGGCTATAGGTAATCATGCACCACGTGAGCAGTGCCAGGCCTTGCGTTATCGTGCAAAATTATCTTCTTATTCCTCACCTCTTTCCAACAGCTTCTCAAGATCCCCCCTTCCTCCCGCCTTCCCATTCTTTCCTCGAAGTCCATCGCTCTTTTCCCGCCACAGTTCAAATTTTTTCCAGCTTCATCTCCTCCTCCTCTACATATCCCGGAGTTTCTCTTTCAAGCCTAGCACCCATCTCCAGTATTTCACTTGTATTCTTTGTATCTGTTGTCTTTCTACCCATCCCCTCACTTCCGCCTCGTACAACACTACACTTTTTACCAGCCTGTCGAAGAGCCACTTCCTTTTCCGCACATCTCCCATCCACCTTTCCCCCAATCCCCATACCTGCCCCACAATTCCATTTCCTTTCTTTACCAGCTCCCTTATCTGCGCATTGTCCCTGGTATTATAACTTATTCTGTATCCCAAGTACGTGACCCCATCTACACTTTCTATATCCTCCTCCGCCCACTTACATAATCCACAAATAATTCATAAACCACATAATCTGGGCCTATGAATGGGGTAAAAGGCATTACATGGGGCTCCAAGATTTCAGTTATGTACCTGTGTGCAGTCAGCGAACCGTCATCAATGATGATCAAAGCGGTGCGTCCTTTCAGAGTTGTGCCACCCCACACCATAACGGAGCCTCCCCCGTATGACACCGTTTCCGTAAAATTTCCATGATGGTAACGTTCTCGACGATACCTCGACATTCTTTCCCTCCAATCGATGAAATTTAAGCAAAAACGACTTTCGTCAGGGAATAAAACTGGACTCAATTCATGGGACCAATCCTGGCGCTGACGAGCGAACGCTAATCTTGCAACTCGATGACTCACCTCACGTTTTGGCGCTTTTTCTGGCATGTGTGACTTCAAAGCCAACTTTATTTAATCTTCTTCTCACTTTTCGTTCCCTTACTTGCACGTTACCCACGTCTTACAAGAGATTTAGGGGGGCTGAACAGCCGTTTGACGACAATTTCTCAGCGTCTCTATCCTTGCAAAACGGTAGTCTACGGCACTGCTTGCACAATTTCTGGCTTGTCCCGGCCCCGCACATAAGATCCTGTCTGTCTGTATCGTTGCACATTACGGTGGATCACAGATATTGATACACCCAACGTTCGACTTACCTACTGGTCGGTAGGTGTGATCTTCTTCAATCATTGTCACAGCTCTGGCGACTTCAGTTGTAGGCAAATCACTCATTTTGTAAGCAATACAATATTAATTCTCCAAATAAAAAGAACAAAATGAGCCAGTGCCTACCATTGACTACATAAACGAACATTCATAACAAAAACAGTTAAAAGTGCAGATTGTAACATATATTGCCGTTAGACTGTTAAAGAATGTCAAAAAGCGCCATAACGTTATGTCTTAAGAGGGTAATAATTTAACTACTTGAACTATTTGTCCAATTATCCACAAGTATTAAAAAAATCCAACTTTTTTTTGTGTTCCGCTAATTGTGCTGGTGTGTGTACAATAATAATAAATTGAACAGCAAAAGCATGCAGATTATGTTGTTTTTGGAAACGTTTGCTACTTTTTTGACAAATTACGATAGCTAATTTTTTTGAGTTACATCCAAAAACTGAAATTTCTTATAACTTTGTATTAGACTTAGCTGTACAGAAATTTGTTTGATTTAATGGATAAAAAAAACTATTACAATAAATTCAAATGTTAATGTGACGAGATGTTCTAGTTGGAAGAGTTTTTTGTGATTGACTGACTATAATGGTTTTACGAAAATATGAAACCAATAAAAAACTAGACAAGACATTTTACGAAAGTATAAGTTTAATTTAATTAAATCAAACAGCAAATGAATATTTTACCACTTTTCCGATCAAGTGGACGAAAGGGCGCTAGAGACACTGTCGAATTGAACGACCACAAAACTATCTCATAATCTTGTGGTTAACTAGCAGTCCCTCCTGGCCTATTTTTTATTCACGCTGTAAGTTTCTTATTACAAAAGAGCGCACAATCCGTAGTGCATATCCAAAATTGAAATTTTTAGATGGTATCCAAAACAGTAAGTCTTGGGTGTTCTAAAACAGAACAAGAACCTTATCTGTTGATTATAACCCAAATCGAGTATTAAACTTTTTTTAATAACTCAAAAGTTATATTTTCTCAATGAGATGCGCATTAGCTGTTACCTTTCTGACTTTGGAATTTTTACATCAATTTGAATTGAAAAAAAATTATGGTCACGATCACCATCGCCGTTCATTTATCTGATAATTTTGATGGCTATGTAAAGAACAGAAATAGTATAGTAAATCGATGATCCACAAAATGTAACCTAACCAACTACCTCACACGATTAGGAAATAATTTAAATAAGTGAGAAGGTTAAGCATAGAGTATATAATGGCTTGGAATTCCATTACGCATTATTTATCTCCGACCTGTTGCTGATCAATTATGTATTGGTGTTGATCACAAAATTAAAATACTATGACCAAAAATAGATAAAATTACTCGTTTCGTATCGCAATTATCGATAAATTTCAATACAAAAGTGGCAGAAATCTACTAAGCAATAAGCGTTCATTCTTCCACAAACTTATTATTAACAAAGCATTAAAGTACGAATCATTTCTACTCAACCAACAATCATAACTTATCAAATAGGCTTAATATATTATTATGTAAGAATGTGACTAGCCATTAACTAATTAAAATGAGAAAATGTGCCATAAAAACTATGTTTGTGATAACAGTAATTTATGACCGTAAATACGGAAAACAAAAGGAAACTGATTTTAATGTGTAATGTAATTACTGCGGTAAAATAAAGTTGGTGATCGGAAATTTTGTTAACAATTTGTAGTTTGTTGCCTTTGAATTGAACGTTTTCCTAATTTACCAAAATTAAGTAATATCTTGTTCTCATATTATATTTGGCTTCATGTTGAACTACAATTCGAAAAAATCCCCTAGGTAGGTAAACAAGGTTTCTGTTTACTCTTATAACATTAACTCAAAATTTTACCAAATTTCACAAGCCAATTTTTAGCATGTGGACGGAAAATGAGAGAAGTTAACCTTCACCTATAGGGTACACCGCTCACATTTGTTTGATCCTAAAATTAAAGTTCAAAGCTACATTTAATGGAAAAAGTCAATAATTTCCATATTTCTTCTGTAAGTTTCGTAATGGAATTAATTAAATTTCGAACTTCGGTTCTTCACTTACAAAGGAAAATAAAACGGAATCTTACTAATTTTATTTCAACTCCACGGTAGGGGTAAAATATCGAAATAAAGCGAATATGATAATACCATAAAAGTTCATTAGCTGTACCTAACATTATCTGGTAAAATAAAACGGAAACAATAAGTATACTAAATTTCGAAGTTGAAAGTAAAAATATAGGAGCACGTTTAACAAGGAAATCTATACAATTATCTAATCTACAGGGTGGGTAGCCCCTTAGTGCGAGGAAGTCCAATATTTCATTCAATATCATACGGATTAAAAAATGTTTCAAATAAAAGTAGGATAGGTACGAACCATTGCATGTTTGTAAAATATTTATAAACATACACAGGGTACTTCGAATAATCATCGCTCCGTACCGATCTGTTTTTTTAAATGGAACACCCTATATTTGATGTCATATTCCGATTGATCTCTTAAAATGCTCGTTCCATATTTTTGTTTTTTGTTTTAAATGCAGCGTTCCCAAGTTATGAATTTTGTTCATGATTTTTCAGAAAAAACATGGTCTGTTTAAAAAATGCTTAGACTCGTTCAGTTTTAAAATTTGGAGTCAATTTTTGGTACACAAATTAGTGAAGTGATAAAAAACTTAGTGATACTGATAATACAAATATTTGTCAATTTAATTATACAGGGTGTACTGCAATAATTCGTAAAGTATTGTAAATTTCGAATACGAAAAACCTTATTATTTTAAACGGAATACCCTGTATATTATTATGTAGATCGATAAAGCTTTTCGATCTCTCCAATTCATGTCTGTACTATGTGTCTTCTAAAAGTAGTAGTTTTTACTGGTTTTCCATTTAAAATAACAAAGCTTTCCTATTCGAAGTTTACAAAACTTTACGAATTATTGCAAAGACCCTGTACAATTAAACCGATAAATATTTGTATATTCACTAAGGAACGACCTTTACTAATTTGTGTACCAAAAATTGACTCGAAATTTTAAAACTGAACGAGCCTAAGCATTTTTTAAACAGACCATGTTTTTCATGAAAAAAAGTCATAACTTGGGAACGCTGCATTTAAAACAAAAAACAAAAATATGGACATTGGACATAGAGCATTTTAAGGGACCAATCGGAATATGACATCAAATGTAGGGTGTGCCATTTAAAATACAGGTCGCCACTTAGCCACGATTATTCGAAGCACTCTGTATGTTTATAAATATTTTACAAATTCGTATCCTACAACTTTTATTTGAAACATTTTTTAATCGGTATGATATTGAATGAAATATTGGACTTCCTCGCACTAATGGGCTACCCTGTATAAGTTGAATGTGAAATTACAATTTAGCGTAATAAGTGAAATAAGAATTAATGATAAACTATAAAGAGAATCATAGAAAAATGGAAAAAAACCTTATAGAAGAAAAGATGCAAATGAAAAGAAAAATCGCTTAACAGAGCTTTTGATGCAACCAAACTAATGGGTAAGAAGCTTGATGAAAGTGATTAAACTACCGCTTAGCGACATGTTTCGTCTTTCGTCATCTTCAGGATATAAAAATATAAAAATAAATCATCTATAAGAAGAAAGGACAATTGCATATCTTTAAATAATGAAAAACCTAATGACAAATATACTGGGTGTCCCATATTTCGATACCGTTTGAAGGTACGAAAGAACTTTTCAAATAAAAGTTGTTTAATTATTAAAGAGACATAGCCTAAACACCCTATAATGTTAATTCATTTTTAGAGTCTGCTATAAAATCGACATGCCTTTCATATATCATTGCCTATACAATACCTAACCGTAATAGTTTCTGAAATATTTAAATGTTACATGCAGGTACTATTTTGCTAAGTCATGTCTTAAGAGGCCGTACCACCTAAGTGTGAGGGGTAATAGTTTTTGGGGGGTGAGTTGCAGGTAAATTGTTGAAGGTGTATTTATGCTACAATTGCACACCTATTTTCTAGCCAATAATTAGCATAATTACAATGAATTTGAAACTGGTCTACTTCATTGAATTTTCATTAGCTTCAGCCTTAATCTGCAATGATTCATTTATTGCTTATATATTAATTCTATGGTAATTATAATGAATGTAAATCTTGTCTACTTTAAATAATTATCTGGAATTTTAATTATACTTACCTATATTATAAATAAAACTTGTAGTTCATATTTTCCGTTATGCAGATTTGCTCAACTATATTTTACATTTATTAGAAATTACTAAGTAAAGGAAACACGCCTGTTTTGGGACACTTAGACCAGTTTCTTAAAAAAACGCTCGGACACGTCGATTTTTTATTTTTGGGGGTCAACTTGTGATGTCAAATTTGACTTTGTCAGGTCAACCCCCTAACCCCATCAACCCCTAACTCAAGAATTTAAATAGGGAAAGGGAGTCGTAATTCTCTATTCGACAGTATCAATGAAAATTAGTTTTATTCAATTTTTTTTCGCCCACATGAACGCTACCTTTGACCTATTGAACGGCACATTTCAGGATTTTTCCTAAACAACACCCCCACCTTAGTTAATCTAGAGGATGCTTTTCATGGGGGGGGGGGGGAATTGAATAAAACTAATTTTCATTGATACTGTGGAATAGAGAATTAAAAGACGCTTCAAATGAGGGGTCGCTCGACACCCTTTCTCTATTTAAATTCTTAAGTTAGGGGTTGCTGGGACTAGGGGGTTGACCTGACAAGGTCAAAATTATTCGTATTCATAATGTATACAATATAATTAATTAATATTTAGACGAAATGGTTTATACAAAATTAAAAATTATTGTAACATCGTTGTTTTTTTGTAGTTATAATTGAATCCGGAGATTCTCTAATAGACATATTTCTAATATGTCGAGGATCTATTAATTCGGGTAAAGATAATAAAACCCTTAAAATTTGATTATAATTAAATTAATAAATGAAAGTTGTCCAGTAAGTGAAATGAACGATAAATATTGATAATTGTCATAAAAATAATAGTTAAATGGAAAGTTAATTATTTTATAGAAGCACTACATCTAATGACAAATATTGAATACAAATAAAATTTGAACAATTAGGTGACCGATTGTAACAAGGCGTGCTTTTCAATAACTTGTACCGTCCGCTGCCAGGTGGCAGTATTTTCTTGTACCCTATGCAAGGAAATCCTGGAGCCCTTCTACAGCGGCTACTTATTAGTATAAAAAGCTAAATTTTAAAATGAAGGTTCATGTGTATATGTTCTACAAATCCTTTGGAATAGATTTTTGAAAAGCATCGTAAATACTCTTTAAACCATCGTAAAGTAACAACGCGTTTTTTGGTATAGTTTAGGGCAGTTTTTTAAAGAAATATAAAGTTTTTGTCAAATTTTGTTCCGAAGAATTTCAAGTGAAGTTCTTGTAGATTAATGTACTTTTTGAATTGCTAAGATATCTTATCAAATAAGCTCTCCAGAAGGGCTCGCGTTAACATTATATTTCATATACAGTGAATCGATGGCCAGGCCTCTTAACTTATGTTTGATCCCAGAAGCGAAATTTTCGGCATGTGACTAATTTATACTTGCGATAACTTTTACGAATTGCTAAAATTCATTTACTTATTGACATGTGAAATATAAAAAATGGTGTAAAGTTCTTTTTGAAAATGCTTTTCGGAAAGTGGTAAGTCAAACAACCTATTAAAGCATAATCTAAAGGCGGCCATTTTGTGAAAGAATAGATAGAAGGAACGGTAAAAGATAACGTGGTTGGTGATGGTGGTTCCCGATAAATCTTTATATCAATATGTGAACAGGGCCTGGTGGTTAAAATTACAATTTGAGAGCATAAAGTGACAAACATATCTGAAATGATATCAGGGCGTCCAAATAAAGGTGATGCTGAGGAACAAGTAAACAATATGATTGTTGGAGTTTTTGAGTTGACAATATCTAACTAGAGTAGAAGAGTTGTTGATGTCATGTTCAAATTCAATGGAAAGAAAGCTTTTTAAGAACCATATTAGGATCAGTGAATTTAGCTGAGAATAATTACCAAACAAGAACAAATAATTTAATACTAGGAGGGAAAATTGAATGATACGGATATTGTAAGACTAATAAGATAACAAGGGCTAAAATTTGTGGAGGCCATGAAACAATCACACATTCTCAATATTATAGTGGAACCCCGGTGGAAAAAAAAGAAGATGCATGCTCACATCAATTTGGGCGGAAGAAGTTAGGGGATTTAAGAGGAGCAGAAAATAGTCAAGGAACAGAAGGTCACAGAAAGGAGTGAAGAAGCGTCAGCAAGAATCGTATAGTGTGAGAAGTGAGGGTGGTCTGTCTACCCAGATTTAGAAAGCAAGCAAGTAATGACCGAAATATTTCGTGAATGAAGGGTGTCAAAAGTGGAAGAAGTATTATACAGGAACTGCCTAATTGGCAGAAGACGTCTACTTCGTTTTATACGAACTAATAAGCAACAAAACTATAAAAATGTAAATCAGCTTTTGTGGTAAAGATTTTGTAAAATTTGATGAACCAATAAATACAATGAAATATCATAAATCTTGTATGGATTAGGTATGTTTCAATTTGACCCCTTTTGTACCATAAAAATGTACCAAATTTTCTAGAAATTATTATTATTGAAGAAAAATGGGTTACCACCAAATTGTTCTTGAATGGAATTTATGATACGTAAATAATAGCATGCAAACTAAGTTGAATGAAACTGAAAGCGCATTGTTTTTCGATAAAGTACGACTGAAGTAGACCGAGGAATTACGAAAATAATCGGAAGATGACACAATGGTCACGGACAAGTACCCTGCATAATTGCTGAAAGATGTGAGAAAACAATAAACGTTACATACATCTAAGATTACTAAGCAAGAAAATTGTTCTTCGGTTGCGTTAGTACATCTGTACAAAACTTACACTTTCAAATCAGATTTTTATATTAAGCAATGCATGATTTTAAATATCGTGCTAACATTTCTTTTAAAATGGAAGAAAAACGTTTAGAAACAATAGTATCTTGTCAGTTTCGCTCCGGTTGAGCTGCAACTTTTATTTATCTATTTACTATTATATTCATTTCCCCATAGACCAAACGGTAGTAACAAGAATTATCCCTGAACTTTTTACGTTTGTATTCATCAATGGGTCTATCAATATTCAAAAATAGTCACACGCGACTTCTCACCCGATCTGAATCTCATTATGCAAAGAATTTCGCCGAATTAAAACATAAGATGCATTTTAATAACGACACCACGGTTATCAAATTTTAAGTAAGTGTAGCGAAATTTGTTTAAAAATACAGCCCGAATTCATTAGAAAGTATCAGGAATTACATACAATCGAGGAAACCTTGCCGAGAATTTATGTTTTATTAACCAACTTCACCTTCACAATTCAGCACCAAATATTTTGCAAAATTTGCTTACTGACGTAAGTTTCGATAATTGTTAGATCATTACAGAAGAAAATGTGTGTTGAAAGTTTGTGTTTAAAATCTTAAGTGTTAATAGAACGTCAATGACACCGTGTATTTGCTTATCTTATTTTATGTACGATGTTAAGTTTTAGATTTTTACTTTTACTTTTTTTCGCCTTTATTACTCTCTAGCGGAGACGTGCTTATTCGTTTTATTTCAAAACAATAAGTGTCGGATAAATTCGCGTGAAATTAGTAAATTATGGTAGAAGACTTATTTACATGTACATTCGGTTGTAAATTTTATTGCATATTTCCAGGTGTTTTGTTGAATAGGTGTTAATAAAATAGCGAGGTTTTTTTCTGCAAAAGGAAACGTTTTTAAATTGCAAACTGCTATTTCCTGTTAATCAACTCAGATTTAGACATAATTTTTATAAGATTTTAAAATGTACTTACCTACTTTTATGATTTTTGTAGTGAGCCTTAAATTATTGTAAGTGTTCTCCCTCTTTGAATATAGCGATGGGAATAGCGTAAATCTCCAATAATAACATATCGATTAAAATAAATTGAATCAATCACTGTACTAATTAATAGCAAAACCGGTGTTCGTCTTTTTAATCCGCTATTCTAGAGCGATTAGTTCCACAGGCTGGCCATCGACAGGATTAATGGGAAGGAATTACATGATTGTAATAATAAATAAGTAACGAAACGGAGAGTCTTATTCTGGTTGCTTCTTATAGACTACGTTTTTTAAAAGTCTAAAAATTGCAAACTGGCACAAACGGCGATGATATAACAATAAAAAATAAGTTCGAACACATGCATTTAATGTGTACGCGAATATTCGCAACAGCTTAAACGTCATAAAAGAACCTCTAGAAACGCTTCTTTTGCAATAATTGCTTAATGTTGAACTAGACTACTCTTTTTAAAGCAAAATTTGGTCATTTATAGTGACCTTTGTAAACATACCCAATTGGCGGTTTCTGCTTACCCTGGCTCATCGAAACTCCAGGGTCGGGATTAAAATCCTTAGGTCTATGTAAATGACTAGGACTGAGGAGTGCTTGCCAATTTTATCAATAATAAAGTGGAATCAATTGTTACGTATACCAGACATAAAA
Organism: Pyrocoelia pectoralis; assembly: GCA_036250285.1. NCBI lineage: Eukaryota > Metazoa > Arthropoda > Insecta > Coleoptera > Lampyridae > Pyrocoelia > Pyrocoelia pectoralis. The sequence continues at coordinate 2,332,057 of CM070075.1, read as the reverse complement.
TACATAAAACATTTACAGGTTTCTTCTGAGTAGAATCTACAAGAACATAAACTGCAAAATGTTAATCAGTATCAGAATGCGAACCGCCACTTAGCCCCTGTCTCCTAAATTATCATCAGCTCTTGTGCAGACACTTGGCTTAGTGTATATTCATCTACTACAAACTACAGCAATTAGATGTTGAATGCATTTTTTCCACCTTTCCTTGCTAATTTCTTGGACCTATTTCATTTTAAATAAGTGAAAAGCGTTATCCACAATGATTACGAAATTTTGTGGCAAATGTTGAAACCACTCTTCAAACAACTGAGACGTCATGTCTTCGTGGTTTGAATACTGAAAAGGGCATTTTGTTTTTGATCTGTAATATTGATAGAGAATTAAATAAAATAATAGGATATTGGCTGAATTATCATTTGAATCTCTGCCGAAAAACTAAATTTAGTACTTACGAACCAATAAATGGGAGGAATACCATAATTTTGGTGGACCGAAATAGAATTCAAATTGCAGTTTTGCATCTTTGTATCAGCCAGAATCGAATTCCGATGAGTGTAAAAATAATGTCGCTCAAGCTATCGTCCCTGAATAGTTTTTCATTCTTTATGGAACAATTTATAATATGTTAAACATTTATTTGCAACAGGAGTTAATAATGTGGGATCCGATACAATTCATATAAATTATTTGTTACGATTTTACTAATGAATCATAATTAATTAATTAATTAATTAGAAGAAGATTGTCTACACGACATTAATTATACATTAACAGTATACATAAAACGCAACCCTCATACTATTTAAAAACCATCCTATAGGTTGATACGAATTTGAAAATTTATGTAATTCGTAAAAATCAAAGTCCAAGATTTTGAAGAGTTTGAAACAATTCCAAATGTTACCATTTTGCATCTGATATTTTAAATCGTTTCCAAACCATGTACGGATCATTTCCTTCTGGTAATTTTTTTAACTAAACTGACGTGGACAATTCTCTATCCGGAGTGTATTTGACGGTAATAAAATTGACACGACAGACGGCACACTTGGTGATATCGAGCTTGTGCATTTATGACAGAAAAGATCCTGGCGTGTACCTATATTTGCTACCCATAGGTCACTTATACCTTTTTCTATACAGGCCCTCGTTTTCGAGTTATAGGCCTCCAGAGTTTGAATTTTGAATTCGTTTTTTATTTTTAATTTTTGTACTGGTTATTTGATCTTTATGAAATTTTCCGCGTAACTATAACGTACGCGTATGTTTATTTTGGAAAGGTAAACAAATTTACAGTAGTAGTGCCTTGAAGTCAGGGACGGACTACTCGCAATGGTTAGTGATCGAAAAATTTTGCAGGGAAGGCACACCCTGTATGAAATTATCGAAAATGACTTCCCCACGCATTAAGCTAACGAAAAGGTACTCTTGTTGGAATTCGATAACATAAGCCGTTTTTTCTCCAATATTTACAGTTTTATTAATGTACTGCGTACCAAAGTATTCTACGTTAAACCTATGGTTACTTGATAAACGGTAAAAACATTTATACCAACTTTCGAATTAAAAAGTCGTTAGCGTTTTTTATCTTCTACTATCGTTAAATTATTTTTTTGTATTACAGTAGCTAAATCTTGGACATCGTATTAATAAGTTAGTTTTACCTCGTTTCGTACTTATAAAAATGGTGAATGCGTAAATTGGTACGCATTAATAACACTGTAAATATTTTATCGAATTCCAACAAGAGTACCTTTTCGTTAGCTTAATGCGTGGGGAAGTCATTTTCGATAATTTCATACAGGGTGTGCCCTCCCTGCAAAATTTTTGGATCACTAACCATTGCGAGTAGTCCGTCCCTGGCTTCAAGGCACTACAGTAAATCTGATCACCTTTCCAAAATAAACATACACGTAGGTTATAGTTATCCGGAAAATTTTAAATAACTAGTACAAAAATAAAAATAAAAAACACATTCAAAATTCAAACTTTGGAGGCCTATAACTCGAAAACGAGGGCCTGCTAGATGAAGTACTAACATTATTTTGGGTCAGACTACACACTCCTCACTTTTTTCCCATTAGTCCCGGGACACCCTGTATATTTTTAACTGTACTGCACGAAATTTGTTGTAATTTGATTCCACACAATATAACGTTTTATGATTTTTGAAGATTTTTCAGGTTCTCCCCGAATGGCGGAATGGGGAATTTAGAATTACAGCTTTGTTGATTCTACGTAGAAAGCTCATTGGAAGAAGGTGAAGGAGAAAATTGTAAAAAATTAAAATGAATTGTTAAATTAAGTTTGTGTGCACAATTAATAAAAATTATATAAGTATAACCGATTGAAAAATAAAAACAAAATACATAGCTACAATTTCAAATGAAAGAATTGTAAATTTTGAAAATCTAACTTCGCGGCTAATTTACAATCTCTAATAAGTATCAAAAACCGGCACCGAAAAACTTTATACCAAATTGCCAGCAGGCAACGAAAAATCGATTTCAATGGAAAAAATTATAAATTGCAATAGTTGAGGGGCAACACCCGAATTAATTATTCTTAGTTATCATGATATTCAAAATCTACAAACATTAAATAAGAGAAAAAGAAATTACTTTTTAGACATGCAGTCCTTCAAAATTATCCAATTCTTACTTCAAAATAGTCGCGAAATTTTTTGGGTTTTGGCAAAAAATGATTCGCTACTCCCTTGGTTTTTGGCTGATTACAGTATAACAACGACCTATCGTCAGCAGCAGCAATCTGTGTCAGAAATGCAACTCCTTCTGTTTCATACTAATGTTAGTGTAATCTTACAAGCATTGTATTGTATGCAACTGAAGGACGTCATGCATAATGTCATACACAGAATAGAATTAAGGCTCATGGTAACATATTGTGCAATTTTGTCGAGGATAACTCGACGATTTTCCCTCTCAGCAATAACTCTATTACTACAACCCATTTCAGCGTTACAACACGTTTTACTAAACCGAGTCGGGGACCATTCCACACAAGAACGATGGATATCGTTGTTCCTACAGTTCTGTAGAGGAGTTGCTATCCCCAAATGTCACTTTAACATTTACAAAATTGCTGCAATATTTGTAAGGCCGAGTTCTTTCGGTATGCTTTTCAGGGCAGTATTGAAATTTTCAATACAATTGCACATGATACATACTTTTTTTGTGTTGCTTTGTACTTCGATTTTTTTTCAACCAAAAGCATGTCATTATTTCAATCAAATGTAATATTAGTTGAGCAAGAGTACACTTAAATTCTAGTTATTTTTAGCGCAAGTTTTGTAACTGAAAATAAAACTTTCTAACGGATAGGCTGCTTGTGTATAATTAATTATCTGTTTTCCATGTTAAATGTAAATTACATGTGGGACCGCGAATACAACGCTTTGCATCAGATTGATTACAGCAAATTGTTTAATAATGTCGATGCTCATAAATAACGCGTTGGGGGTGGAAAACGTAAAACAAATGTATTGAAGTAGGTATTTGAAAGAAATAAATGCAGTGGAAATCAAATTGTAAGCAATAGTACAGAAATGCGGATAGGATGAATGTGAGCCGCTCAGTTGGGATTTCAATCAGTTTCTTTCCACAGCGTGGATTCAGTTCCTCATTTCACCAAGGTATATTTTTTGTTTGTAAGTAAACGCTTTAGGGAAGGCATGAGGTCGAATACATCATTTCTAAAACGGGCGATGATTTTTTACGACATTCGCACTTATCGTAAAAATGAAATAAACCGATGACATTTAAATATCATTATTCAAGGGCTTAATTACTTCGGCCATATACCGATAATTATCTAACTGGCAAAATTATTTTTAAGCTTAAGGCGGTAAAATTGTGTTCGATGAGTAGGTTGTCGTTTTCTCTTGAGGAAATAATCGCTACGGTGAAAGTTAAATTCGCGAAAAGCTTTGTTCACACATGTTGAATGTGCTCGTATTACAAACTAGGTACAAAATAGATCGGGGTAACAACAGATGAATCTTGAGGATGTGTTTGTTGTTCATGCACGAATGAGAATGTTAAGGTATATTCACGATTTTAAAGCTGACGTGTCGTTGGCAATATAAATAAAGTCGAGCAGTAACTAAAATGTGAAAACACGATATAGTGGTGTGACATTTGCGAGTACTAACTTTATTTTCCCTGGTCGTGCTTTTTGTTTGAAAACTTGTGGTGCCAATTTTCAATTAACATTAATGTCAACCATGACGAAAATTTTTATACGATTACGGCAATTAATATACGTCTTAAATATTCTCTTATTGTAAAGTGAGTAACAAGGCACATACGCTGTTGTTGTATCTTGTTTATCAAATCTCTTTAGAAAAATTCTTATAACGATGGTGTAGTTGCTGTAATGATAAATGTTGTTAGTAAGATAATACCGCATTAAAAATAAACAATCCAGTTTTAATCTATAAATCATGTTTCCTACATTTTTCTATACGATATTTTAAATGAAGAGTAATATTGATCTGTGGGATATTTCACTGTTAGAAAATTTACGTTATACGACTACACAATAATAATTTATACACAGACCATAATATAATTAATAATAAATAACCATTAAAATATTTCCAAAATTTTCTGTAATTAGGTAACAATAGGAAAAAAGCCATAGTGAGAATAACGAAACTAATTTATATTACGCCATTAATAATAAGTTAGATTTATCTATTTATCTTTCTATTTTCAAATTAAAGTTAACAAAGTGTGTCCGCCCAAAACAGGTTTGAATCAGTTCTAATCCAGTCGTTTTCATTCAATAAATAATGCTCTTAGTTAACGCTAAGGCAACGGTTTCATTGATTACTTTACGATATGAACGTACATAAATAATAATCATTATAGAAAATATTACCAGGGCCGGATGCTCCGATGTTCAGATTTCGTCAGACCGTGCGCATGGCGTCACTTGTAGAGTGAATTACATTTGCGGAATACTCATTTGATGTGTTTTTCGTCTGTACCGAGTTTATTTTTCGAGATACAAAAAATTTCATAAGATCAAATATGCTCCTTATGATGTCTTTTATATGTTAAAAATAATAGGGTAGCTCAATCTCTCTCAGTTAACCCGAAAAATACTTGTATAAAGTAGCATAATTACATCTGATGGTGTTTGCGCCGCGACGGCACAAAAACGGTGCTAGATAGAGGAAAATTGCATATAAACAAATTTGTAGAGCACAAAATTTACTAAAGAAAAGTCCGCGAGAGGGTGTCACGATCTTCGATAGTTTAAGCGTTACAGGCGTCCAAAGTGATGCAAACCTTATTCGCGCAACTGTCCACACCGTTTTTTCCCAAACTAATGGAGATAATTACACCCTCCCGCGGACTTTTCTTTAGTAAATTTTGTGTTCTACAAATTTGTTCATATGCAATTTTCCTCTATCTGGCACCGTTTTTGTGTCGTCGCGGCGCAAACACCATCAGATGTAATTATGCTACTTTATACAAGTATTTTTCGGGTTAATATTTTTTTATTGGTTCCCTACTTTACCTTTTTTTATTGGTGCCCTACGTTACCTTTTTTTATTTCACCTTTTTAAACTCCGCCTCGGCCTGTTTAAATCGCACTTTCAAAAATGCGCGTGTTTTGAAGTGGCCACGGCAACATCACCAATTTAAAAAACGTGAAATGACAATTTTTTGATTATTGATCTGACAACTTACTGTACTTTGTAACGTCAAATAAAATATTAGGTACCAACAAATTCAAAACCTTTATTCAAACATTATTTAACAATTGGATATTAGAATTCATTTTTTGTAATTCAGTTACGAAATGTCATAATTTTGACATTTTAGTGAACTAATTTTTATTTTGTCACTGAAAACTATCCAAACTTCACATCTAGTGCAAGAAACACGTTCATTTTGCAACTAGTTAGGTATATAAATAGCTATTTAAACACTTCGGTAACAACGAAATCAATCGTTGACGAGATTTTGCAAATTGATTTCTGTTTTTCTCATTTCGATGATAACGAAAGGTATACTGATTTCACATTACGAATTCAACCATTTCACATTATTAGTTCTTATTTCCATTTTTGGTAGTAATAACACCGGCATTTATGATTTCAAAGTGAACCAATAAAAAAAAATGAGCCGCGTATGTACGTCTTACAACGAAACTTACAGATGTTTGTCCTTTCCTAAAAAATAAACTATTGTTGATGAGAAAGCAAATGAATTTTTGTCGCGAGATTTATTATTAACAGTAATTATTAAAAAATGTTCAATAGCAAAGTTGCTCAGCTTAATACCCTGTATAATAAAGCCTCTTGCATCACTTCTCTATCTATTACCATTAACGAGATATGCATACCTACTATTGTAATTACGTCTATTGTAACAAAAACTATACTAAGAAATGTTATTAGTTTTAAGCTGTGTTCAGTAAATAAATAAAACGGTACATTTTTCCATCTTGTGTTATGGTGTTCATGTTTGTGCAGATCAACAGGTAACCATTTTTTTTAATGTAAATTACCACAAGGTGTCAAAAAAATAGAGTTAAGTGCGAAATTGTCTTGAATCCATCAATGAAATCACCCAGATCTCCTAACGCTTTCTCCTCGAACGCTGCGAAAACCGCTATATATTTAGACAGAGAAAAAATGAACTGAATCAATTTTGTAATGCACAAAATTTACTACAAAAAAGTCCGCGGGAGGGTGTAATTATCTCCATTAGTTTGGGAAAAAGCGGTGTGGACGGTTGCGCGAATAAGGTTTGCATCACTTTGGACGCCTGTAACTCTTAAACTATCGAAGATCGTGACACCCTCCCGCGGACTTTTCTTTAGTAAATTTTGTGCTCTACAAATTTGTTCATATGAAATTTTCCTCTATCTAGCACCGTTTTTGTGCCGTCGCGGCGCAAACACCATCAGATGTAATTATGCTAATTAATACAAGTATTTTTCGGGTTAACTGAGAGAGATTGAGCTACCCTATTATTTTTAACATATAAAAGACATCATAAGGAGCATATTTGATCTTATGAAATTTTTTGTATCTCGAAAAATAAACGCGGTACAGACGAAAAACACATCAAATGCGTATTCCGCAAATGTAATTCACTCTACAGGTGACGTCACGCGTCACATTTGCGGACCGCCCACCATGCGCAACATCCTATCTTTAGTATTTATATCGTGAAATATTACGATATTTAAATTGTTGTAACACGTCGCGTCGGTCTAATCAAATCAAGATTACCAAATAAAAATCAAAGAATCGTGTAAAATTTGCTAAGTATGCCTTTCTTTGGGTAAAAACAAGAATTTTTCGTAGCCTTTTTAGGCCAGTCAAATTAGACTTTTGGTGAAAAAGTGACGCTAACTTTACGGGACTTTTTCAGGGTTGTTTGGGAAGTTAAGGAGAGCTTAAATCCAAGTTTGCGTATACCCAGACCCCGTGGGATTTTTTAAGGGCGGGGAGGGGAAGGTAAAAATTTTGATTTCGCTATAACTCGGCAGCAATTGATCGTACAGAAAAAATAAAAAAAGGGTTTTGTAGGTTTGTTAAAGCTCTACAAGTCTCCTTTGGACAACTTTTCCCGAAAACTAATATTTAACGATTTATCGTAAAAAAACAGTAAAAAAAGTAAACTTTTTTGGTCTACAAATAGAATTTGTTCATGTATGAGAAAGTTGTAGAACAAAATCACCGTGTCAGATTTTTCGATCGGTTGAAAAATAAGGTCAAAGGGAGCGTCTGAAGGTGTGCTATCTATTCGCGCCCCTCCGACACCGGTGCGGCGCGCGGCGGCTCGACGCTGCGGCACGCGCTCGTATCTCGGCGCGTTTGTCGCTTATATCTCTGTGCCAATGAATCGAAATGACAAATAAACTTTTTTTTCGATTTTGTTCGTTTCTTCAAGCTCTACAATTTTCTCATACATGAACAAATTCTATTTGTTAACCAAAAAAGGTTACTTTTTTTTACTGTTTTTTACGATTTTTACTTTTAACTCCGATTCATACGGCCACATACATAGAATTTAAAAAATAAGGCATATGAAAATCATAAAAACAAATTTTGCTAACAATAAAAGACGATAGAATAACGTCGTTTAAATATGGTAAACCGCTGCCAGGCCAATCTCAGATTAAAGTTGACAATTTATGTTATGGCAAAGATCGGGTAGAAACTTGACAAGTGCCAATCGTTAGTTAATAGAAGTATTTGAAATTTTAAAATCTGCTTCTTCACGTACTCTTGAGAAGCGATAAATGGCAGAAGTTCCTTCCACCAAATTCCTCACATTTTGGAATTGTGACTCTTCTGTGGTACAAGTAACAGTATACCAACTTTAGAGCAATACCTCACGTACTAAATCAAATTGAAGCAGGCCGTATGTAACTCACCACCCATCTCACCCTACCCAAGCGACTTGTATGTTGAGTGTTGGACGTTTCCTATAATTAGGGAACAGCTTAGTGACAGTTCCCGAGTACAATTTACTTTAAACTCTGAACAACTAGGTACTACACAGAAATTCGGAGCTTTTGAAACGGAGGTAGAAAATGTATTTGCACGGGTTATAAAATTGCAATAATTGGAACCTATTAGTAGTGAAGTGAAACGCGCTATAAACAAATATCGGTTTGGGTCAATATTAAGAAATCAAGATAGGTGTTAGGATAGTTACTGAACTTTATTATGCTGTTACGTAAGGTTTAATCGGTTATAGGTTGAATCTATCATTTTTTGGGGAGTTTTACAAATTGTTGTCTTATTCTTATTAGTGTCATACTGTACAGAACAACATTAAATATTGGTTGGCAGTAGTTATTTAATCATTATTTAGTCATTACGTACTCACAAACAAACAATAGTTCAGGATCATCACAAATGTATAGCGAAATAAATCATGATATAGAAAGAAAAGCGATATTGAAAAACGTAAATATTATAAATCCAGTCAAGTAGGTAATGAATAGACGAGCTTAAAACTTTTACCTGAAACTAAAGGCAAACGCTTGTCAGTATAATAATATTTAAATATTGTGAAAATTCTTTTATTTTTTAAAGACTATTATTTATTGTTTATTTCGGTAGAATAAAGATTGTCACATAAGGAATTTGTTTGTTGTTTAAACGGAATCTCATTACGAAAACGTTATGAAAATGAACATTTTTAATAAAAGATTCCGTACATTATACAAATGCCGACAATTCGTTTGCAAATGAAATGAAATTCATTCTAGAAAATTAAACCTCGTTGATTGAAACCGTTGAATAGCTTATTTGCTGCTGGAATAGTTCATTACTCAACGTAATTGATTTCTGCATGATTTTCCCAAAAGATTTATACGGTTATTATGATATTATACTAAAACTCAAAAATGATGAGTTCCTAAAATTGATTACCTATACATGTTCATTCCCTTTTGCCGTCATATTTAAATTCTTCTATAGGTACTGTACACTACGGTAATTGAATATCCTTTAAAACTTTCATTCACGAAGTGAAAATAAAATCTCACTTTTATATTTAGTTAAAATAGTTGCATGAAATCAAAATTCAGTAACAGTAATTCTAGATACGAGTTAAACTTTACAGTTAAAATAGTGAACTGGAATTCTACGAGAATTTAAAAATGTCTAAATCAAAAGTTAAAATAAAGGAGCGGAAATTGCACATACTTGGATCACTTTTATAAAAAGAATCAGTATTCCTCTAGTAAAAAGAACGAAATACATAATCTGAACTGGTGAAAGTGTTTCCGTATCGATTCTTCACAACTACGTCCGTCGACTTAATAACGTAAACATCATTTGCATTTAAACTTATCTAATTTTCAGCGAACTTCGTTCGTTACTGAATTCAATATTCCGTCCGTCGGTCAGTCCGTACATCCGTTGCATGGTTACCAGTGTGATAGAGCAAAGTTAAAAGTTATGTGAAATTTTACGCTGATTTCAGATCTGCAATTAGCTTTTCGATATCTCTAATACTAACTATTAACTAAGTGAGCATATTATTGTCTTATTTTTTTGAATCAGCAATTTTGGTAAGAATACAGTGTTAATATGCTCACCTCACGTTTGATGTAAATAATTGTTTTACTTAGGCGATTAACAAATAGCGATTTCAAAATAATTGTTTCAAAGCAAAGGACAGATTTTCTAATGAATACACAGACAAAATTTTTCAGCTGAACAGTGATTATGTGTGGTTGAAGAACAATACTAACATTTGGAAAAAAACTTGATTACTCAGAGCCTAATTATTTTCTGACGAAAAATGGGATTATCCAAATATACGAGTAACACATTTCAAATAATCTGTTGGAATATACATTGCTTTGTAAATGATTTGGAAGGAAAAAAACTCAGCTAACTAGTGTTCGGGCGCTATCAGTTTGCGCGTTCCTCACACGGATAGGGTTGCGGGGGGCGAACGGGGGGGGGGCAGACGTTCACGGGGAAGATAGTGTTAGACTCGGGATAAAAAGACGGTTTTCTTAAGCCTGCACAGGGGAGGGTGAAATTGTTATTTCAACTGACATGTAACATTGGTAACTAGATTTTAAAAGTCGACTTTTCAATGTTTCTTGTTAACAATGAATTTCAAATTTAACAACTTTAGTCGAATATAATTTAAAAGGGGTGGCAGTAATAAAATAATTTTTCCTATAAAACTTTCTTCTTTTTTAACAATCTTTCAAAAAATACCTTTTTGGACTTATGGTGCCATTTAAAATTTTGAAGTTGGGGGCCTTCTGGAGGAATGCTGACTTGTCCGAGAAATAATGATATCACCATTCGATTCTTTATTATCGCTTTTATAATCCCTTTTTTTACCCCACCTCTCTACGACTCACCGTTCTTTAAATAAAAGACTGATACGGGTGGTCTCATTCACCCTGTATATAAAAATATGATGAATTATACGAACGCGACGCGTGTTGAATTTTTGAACAAAGAAAACTATGACACGTGGAAGATACAAATGGAAGCACTTCTGGTAAAACTCGACTTATGGTCAGCCGTCGATGGAAGTTCATCTAGGCCTCCGTCTATTCCCGAGAAGGAGAAGGAAGTCGAAATGTGGGTGAAACGTGATGGAAAAGCAAAGTCAGAAATCATTTTATCTATTTGTCCGTCCGAGCTTAAACAAATTAAGGGATGTGCTACTGCTCGCGATATTTGGGAAAAATTTGATTGTATTTATCAATCTAAGGGGCCTGCGAGGAAAGCGACGTTACTGAAGCAACTAACATTACAAAAAATGGAAGAGGGGCGTGATGTTCGTGAACATTTAAATAGATTTTTCGATACTGTTGACAAATTGAATGAAATGACAGTTGACATTAATCCGGACTTACTTGCCATAATGCTTTTGTATAGTTTACCTGGATCGTTTGAAAATTTTCGATGTGCGATAGAAACGCGTGACGAATTACCGTCCGTAGATGCTCTTCGAATTAAAATAATTGAAGAGAGCGACGCGCGAAATAACGATTCGCGTGATTGCAGTTCCGTCGGTAATGCACTTTATGCGAATAAGTGGCGACGTCCAAAAATGGAAAAGAAGTTTCGAAATGAAGATAAAAATGCGAATAAAAATACCAAAGAATATTTTAGGTATCGGTGTCATCGTTGTCATAAAGTTGGACACAAAGCGTCGGAATGTAGAGGAGTGAATAGTAATAACTCTACATCGTCTGCGAGTGAAAATTGTTCGGAAAATATTAGCCTTTTGACTGAAGTTTTTACGGCTGGTTCAATGAATAGAGAAATTAAGTGGTGTTTGGATAGTGGCGCGACTTCTCATTTATGTAAAGACAGCCTGCATTTTAATAAACTCAACGATTGTGCACGTGAACAATTGAATCTTGCCAATGATTCATCAACAGAAATAATTGGTAAGGGTTCAGTCACCCTGAATACACCGGGAAATCTTATAAACGTTAATCTTAGTGATGTTTTACTCGTACCTGATTTGCGAGCTAACCTGATGTCCGTAGGGAAAATAACCAACAAAGGTTACGATGTTCTGTTTCAAAAGGATAAGGCATTGATTATGGACAAGAATGGTAGCGTCAAAATAACCGCAGATCGAATTGGAGATTTATACTACGTGAATGCAAACACGAAGAATACTAACAACAAAAACGGAAGTAGTGTTTTCTCTTCTATTGTCACTTCCAGCAATTTAATGTTGTGGCACCGCCGCCTAGGGCATCTAAATTTTGAAGCCATCAGAGAAGGTGTACGTAAAGGTGTATTTAGTGGCGTGAAAATTGAAAATATTAATGGACACGTCAATCCGCAATGTAACATTTGTTGTTTAGGGAAAATGACAAGTAAACCGTATCCTAAACAGTCAGAAAGAGTAACTGAGCTATTGGAAATTGTTCATTCAGACGTTTGTGGACCCATGAGTTTGGAATCAAATGGAAAAGCCAGATACTACGTCGAATTTATAGATGACTGTTCACGTTGGTGTGAGGTACGTTTTATCAAGTCTAAAAGCGAAGTTCCTAGGGTAACGAGGGAATTCATAACGCAAGTAGAAAATCAAAAAGACAGGAAAGTAAAATGTTTTCAGTCAGACAACCGTACGGAATTCAAGAACGAGGAAATGGACAGAATTTTAAGCCAACTCGGAATCGTACGACGTTTGTCAACCCCCTACTGCCCGGAACAAAACGGTACAGCAGAGAGGAAGAATCGTACTCTTGTCAGCACTGCACGTTGCTTACTGATTCAATCAGGCTTACCACCATCTTTTTGGGCTGAAGCTGTAAATTGTGCTAATTACATTCGTAATCGCTGCCCATCAAAGAGTTTAAATGGGAAAACTCCTTATGAAGTCTGGAATGGCAAGAAACCAGATGTAAGCAATTTTAAAGAATTTGGATGTAAGGTGTTTTGTTTACATAAGGGACCTGGAAAAGGGAAATTCGATGCCAGATGTAAAGAAGGAAAATTTCTGGGTTACTCTGAACAAACCAAGGGATATAGAGTTTGGTTGGTGAAAGAGAGAAAAGTGGAAATTACAAGAGACGTTAAGTTCTTGGAAGATAACAACAATTCAGTAAATCAGTTCGTAGAATTTCTTGAAGATAACGAGCAAAATACTTCAGAATTGAATAAAGATTTATCCAAAATTGAAGAAATTGAAGGAGAAGAACAAAATATTACAAATGAAGAAAACAATGACTTACCAATTTCTCAAGAAAACACATATGAAGAAGAAATGAAACGTGGACCAGGAAGACCGTATTTGGTAAAGACAGGTTTGAGAGGAAGACCGCGAAAGGAATATCATATGGTACCGAAAGAAACAGGAAATTTTTCAAATGCCGAGAGTGTATTAACTGCAGAAGTTCCGTGGAATCAAGCATTAAAGAGCAATGAAGTAGAAGAATGGTATGAAGCTATAGCAAACGAAATAAAATCAATAATAAAGAATGACACGTGGGTATTAGTTGAGCGACCTGTAGATCAAGATGTAATTGGAAGTCGTATTATATTACGGAACAAATTCAAAGCAGATGGTTCGTTAGAAAAGAGAAAAGCCAGACTTGTTGCACAAGGGTTCAGTCAACAACCAGGCGTTCATTTCAATCAGACATTTGCCCCCGTTGCACGTCTTAGTTCAGTAAGATTGGTTACTGCACTAGCTGCTCGCTACAATATGCATCTTCGTCAGCTTGATGTAGTCTGTGCGTATTTAAATGGGGAGTTAGAAGAAACTTTATACATGGAACCCCCGAAACAATTAGCCGAAATACTTTGTAAAATTTCCAGGGAAGATAAGTCAAATATTGGAAAAAGAGCAACAGAGATGCTGGAATCATTGCGAAAAGGCAACAAGGTGTGTCTACTTAAAAAGTCATTATACGGACTTCGCCAAGCGGGAAGAAGATGGTATTTTAAGTTGGACGAAGCACTCCAACGCTTCGGAGCCAAACGAAGCAACGGAGATTCCTGCTTATATCAAATTGGGAATGGAGAAAATTCAACTTTAATCGTCGTATATGTCGATGATATTCTTATAGCATCTAGAAACCTGAAAGACATTAATACATTAATTCGAAAGTTATCTTCTACATTTGAGGTAAAAGATATTGGAGACGTAGGTTATTGCTTGGGAATACAGTTCCAAAGAACGGAAAAAGAGATTGGAATCTATCAAAGAGGATTCATAGGCGATCTACTGAATCGTTATGGAATGTGTGATGCAAAACCTGTGAGCACACCTATGGACTGTAACACAAAATTGCAAAAACCGAAAGAACATGTCAGTGTGGAAGAAACTAAATTGCCATACCGAGAATTAATTGGCACTCTAAATTATCTGTCAATGGCAACAAGACCAGATATTAGTTACGCCGTAAGTTATTTGAGTCAGTTCAATAACTGTTACTCAAAAACACATTGGATCGCAGCTAAGCGTATTTTACGTTATCTAAAAGGATCCATGAACCTTGGAATCGCTTATAGACGCATAAGCGAAGATGGACCCAAAGGGTATGTTGATGCTGATTGGGGCGGTTGTCCTGATGATCGACGTTCATATACCGGATTTACATTTATGCTGTCTGGTGGTCCCATCTCATGGGAATCCAAGAAGCAGAGGACGGTTGCTTTGTCATCAACTGAAGCAGAATATATGGGAATAACAGAAGCTTTGAAAGAGGGTATTTATTTACGAAGAATATTTTCGGAATTACAATTAGAAGACTTATCTAAGGTAAAAATGTTTAACGATAACCTTAGTGCGATAAAGCTTTCCGATAACCCAACCAAACATATCGACATCCGTTATCATTTCATTCGTGAAGCTTTGAAGAGTGGTATCATAAGTATTGACCATGTATCAACGAATAATATGGTATCGGATATCTTGACCAAAGGATTATCTCGAAACAAACATGACAACTGCGTCATAATGATGGGTTTAAAATCATATGATAAAGACCACGTTGCGACTCGAGGGGGAGTGTTAGAATATGAGATTGTATAACGAGTCACATCATTGTGAATCAAGAAGTCTAGAGAAGATATATGAATTTTGACAATTCAATAAGTTGATAGTTTTCACCAGTTTTTCGCTATTAAAGTTTTCACGTTTTCATTGTATTTATTTATTGCTAGCTCTGCTACCCCATATCTCACAGATAGAGTTTCAGTTAAATGGGAGAAAAGTTGGGCAATTTTGAGTTTAGTAAAATGACATTTTTAAACTGACGAAATTACGAACCGTTCCGAAGTTATGCGACAAAAAGTGAATTTTCAGGATTTCGTTTTTGACAAATTGTTACTTTGACGTCGATGTTAAGTAAAAAGTAAAAGAAGCTTCTACAGGTACTTTTTAACGTTCTTTAACATGGCGTACAGCAAATTGGAATGGGACGTTTCGTTTTCAAGTAACCATCATCAACTTTGTTTTTTTAAATATGATCCTGATTTGTTTATACATAATATTAGAAGAGCTTTTTATTCTGCCTTGAAGCATGTATCACACTTTATGGTTTAATTGCGATTTTATACTTACTTACTACGGTTCGGAATTTCGTCAGTTTAAAAATGGCATTTTACTAAACTCAAAATTGTCCAACTTTTCTCCCATTTAACCGAAACTCTATCTATCTCTTACCGTTTCCGAAATCCCCACAGTGGCCGTCCTTATCTTGGACACGCTCTAGATAGTTTTTATATTGGACCATTGTTTAATCTAAAATTTGGAGCACTAGGTTTTAGGTATGTTATGTTAGTACATATATTAATATTAATATATCCTTCGCGCCGGATCAATTTATGATGCAGCCTTACGTTCCTCACCTAACAGTTACTGACGCCGGTGAATTCCATTTGTGTTTCAAACTGTTATCACCATATCGAAACCTAACATGATTCTAAACATTTGTATTTTGTATCGAATTTTCGTTCATTCACATCTGACATTAACTTTTATTAAACGAAAAATCAGATGAATTTTTATTTTTTAGCGAACCAGATTTTTAACATGTAAAACATATTTGACGTACTAGATTATAACGTGTAAACAACACTATTGGTGTATCTGAAATTCATATTTCTCTCAGTGGAAGTATCACGGGCGGAAGACAATTTCCTTTTTTGTCTATTCAATAATGTGTCGCTGGTATAAGGTGAAACGAACAAGAAAATTTCGGCACGTTCCATACATATTAAAAAGTAATTTTATTACGTAACATGGAAAGTATTCGATAGTTAGAATTGATTAACATTCAGCGGAACGGTTTAATTATCATATCTAATTCTAATTTAAGTATTTTAAAATTTGTTGCAGAAATTACCAAATTAGCTTCATAAATAATTGGTTCTCACTTCTCCTTATTTTCAGTATGTTTTCCTTATTTTTTAGCTTAAATTATTACAGAATTATGTTTGTATATAATTTGTCTGCTTTCTAATGTCTACCTAAATCGTTATAAACAACATACTTTTAATAACAACATTATCCTAACCTACAAGCTAATTCCTCTTCTTGAGGATAGCTAACAACGCATTCTTCCCCTTTTTAACCTACCCAACTAAATTACCTTTCCAAGTGATACAATAGTTCCTTGTGGATTCTCCACTCAATGTATTTTGTACTTTTGTACGTTAAAACTTTTGCTCTATGTCGCCATAGGCAACATATTATCTATATCTGGAAAGCTCCTTCTTCTCTTAGATACTCTGTTTCAACATTTCTTTCCTCTCATTGGCTGGTCCACCGACTCATTTTCTCTTTCATCTCATTCAGTTTTTCAGGTTTGCTTGTTACATTTCTGCATTTCTCCATTTCTGTCTGTTTAGTTGGGACTTCACTGTCTTCGACCGGAACAGAGTCAATTTGTATCTGTTCAAACTAGCTTTTGACCGACCGTTTCAAAAGTAAAAATATTCACGGATTTTCATGATTTAGCATAAATACGGGTAGACTGATGTTAATGAGAGAACCGTTACAAAAATTATAAAATTTAAGTGTAACATCAACGATTCACGACACTATAAATAGAGACAAAGGGACAATGAACGTTTAAACGCAATACTTCCGTATATCTTAAATATAAGATAAAATTAAGTCCTGTGACAAAATAGCAAAATAGCGAACATTCAGATCGTATCACATAAGCAACAACAATATGTTCATTGGTCCAACAAGGGGATACTTTCTGCAAAACTCAATACATTTTACCTCAAAGTCAACCTCCGCCAATGTGAATAGCACCCATTCATTTTGATTTGTCCAGTTACCTATGCAAGAATAAAATAAAGAATACGAACTTGTTTATTTTACAGCTTGTCGCTCGTTACGATTTGTCATCTGTACCAAATTTTACATTTAAATTGATATAATAGAATAACGTTTTCATTTTAACTCTAAAAAATGCCTAAATACATTATTAACACACATATTTAAATAAAGTTTTTGTACCTAATGTATTTTTGGTGATACGTTTTTTAAAGCAAAAAGTTATATACAAACGAATAATTAACTAAAAACGAAACAAAAGAATAAAATCAATCAAGTAATAAGTCATTTGCTTTCCAACCACTAAATGAATAATTGATAGTACAAAAGAATTGATTTATAAATTAGAACCAGGACCTTGGCTATAGTAACAAGCGCTATTGAGCAAATAATTTTATTGTGTAATTAATAGCAATAACAAGGAAACGTTCTCATAATAAAACTTTTATGTCTTAATATATCAAGGTATACAATTATTAAAAAAGGAGAAACATAAACGGCTACTTTTTTATATTCTTTTTATTACGCGCTGAATGAATCGATATCTCAATACCAGTTATGGGTAATTTATGCAACTAATTCTTTATTTAAATAATCGTCTAACGTTAGTTTTTAATACGGACATTAACAGGTGCTTGCGTTTTCATTGAAAACTACAGTTTTTAAAAGTAGCATGAATGACGGCGGTATTACCATGAAGATGGGTGATTGAACTCATCCGATGTATCTAATCATTGTATTAAAGCAGGTCTAATTCACGCATCGGAAATTCATAAAATATTATCGCGGCAAAAAAGAATTTTTTTCCAAGGTCGGTATTGTAATTTTTATTGTTTCATAAAAGTTATTAGAGCCCCTTCTGCAAATTATAAGCTTTAAGTTCATTGTCAACGGCTTTCTAGCCGATAGATGAATATATAAATTAAAGGTTTATTGTTTTTGTTCTTTTTTTTAATTTTACGTTATTAGATACTCGATTATAGTTACAAGTGCCGGCAACTTTTTTTGTGGTTAACGGAACTTTGTAAGCGTAAGTTGGCACCACTTTGCATTCTGCTTGAGAAGACGACCATTTATCATCTTTTGTTTGTCTGGTGCACTATGGTGACCCATCCGGAAATACCACAACCAATCAACCACATTGATAGTTTAGCGTTGTTCACTATTCTCTTGCGAAAATTCTTGAAAGTATGTAGATTAATAGTATCGATAATCTAAGGATGGTGAAGACCGCAATTTTAGCGCAAACAATAATAAATGGTCGGTGACATCAATAGAGAGGTCCATCCATATTTGAAAATATGTAAATAGTAGGCTATCCTAAACATGTGATGGCGCCAATTAAAGCTAATAAAGATTACAATTTTTACAATTCCGCTTAAGTTATTCTTCTGCCCGCTGATATCAATCTTAAGAATGTAATTATTAAAAAGATTCGCGTGGGTTCAAAAGCAAGGTAGTTGTAATTGATTCTATTTGCATAATCTGCCTACTAATAGTGAAACGCAGTATCTTTTTAGCAGTTTTACCAACTGCGAGAAATTTAAATTACTATCAATTATCAATGTTATGGAGCAACTATTTGATAAAAATGCGATATTTATTTCGAATTATAGGCAAATGAGGTCACCATATTCAAACATTTATTACCTTTACATTGGCAACTCATTTGAAATGCAGATGGTGCCAGTTTTCGTAACTCGGGTGTTTTTGAATATAACATTAATGCAAATGACCTACTCGTCGCCGATTTTTGCAAAACGTTTTCTGTCATTATCTTGAATTTGTAGTTGTTAAAAAGTTTATCCTGAATCTTTGCAGTTTGCTTCGATTCAATATCTATAGCACACTGTTATTTGTTTCCGCCCCACATTTCTTCACGTCTTCGCAGTGATGTAATTTTCATATCTAATCGCTTTATTTTACTGTCGCCCGCTGATTCATTCTTTTCCATGTATCATTTCCTTAGTCTTATAATTGATGCGACACCAGATTCTTTTGAAAACACAGTAATTTGAGAAAGGAGTCCTTAAATTTCGGATTTGGAAAAAGTTGCTCATATCACCTACACAAACTGATGTAGTATCTACCTTCTCTGGCTCAATTGAATTCATTAATATTCGACATTTTCAATGATAATCGAAGCAGGGGAGCGAATTAGGAAGTGCTTCGCTTTTTAGACCAGTAAGAACACAAAAATTACAGAAGTACATAATACGGTATTGGAAATTTGTAATTCGCGTTAAAAAGTGCAGAAGATCAAAATGGATCCGATGATTATTATTATTATAAAAGCTGAGGTATGTAGATAATTTAAAATAATTGTTAAGGAAAAGGAGAACATTAACTTGTTGACCAGGAAGAGGCAGTTAAAATGAGAGAGGTATGCATCGTCCATCTTGTTCTTAATAAATAGAATCTCAGAAATATATAAGAGAAGAATGCCTTATGAAGAAAGACATATTCCTTTATTAGAGTAAAGTTTAACAATGGCAACACAAAACTAAAATTGCGCTGTGCACTTCATTAGTACTGTAACATTTCAATGATCTTTTGACATCATAAATGATGTAGAGGAGTTGTCTCGAAAAGGTTCATATTTAATAACTATTTTCAGACATTCAGGTTGTTCAGTTTTAGTGATGGTTAGTTGTTTTTGATATGACACCTCTCCATATCATTTTCTTATTAGATGTAGTATAGAATGGCTTCCACGTCACATGTCAGTGAAAAGTCATTCTTCTATTTGCTCTTAAATTTATTGTTGTGTATGTCGATTTTCCATTTGTGGGTTGGGTTTGTTACATTTACATTTACACTACTCCGTTTTGTGTGAATAATAATTAATTAATTGTTACATTTATTTTTACTTTGTTTAGTGTTCACCTTATATTATTTTTAATTGTTTATATTTTGCGATTTTGCTGTGTTAATGGGCGCGTTTAGCGAACGTCAGCGGCTGAGTTGCTGACATCAGCGGTTTCGCTAAACGGAACGCTACGTAGATGCTTACTTACAACTGCTGAGTAAATTAGACAGCGTAAAAAGTTTACGCTGAATCGGTCAGCAATAGTTAAACGACTAACTTCAGAGTATTGTCTCTGATCATAGTTTTAACAAGTAGCCCTTAAGGGTAGATAAATCCTAAGAAGTAACTTCAAAAACTTCTAAAACATAATCTAAAGCAAAAGCCATAACATTTTGTTCGATGGTTGATTTGAAATACTATACAAACGCATCTTAACCTCACACTTATATACCGACGTCTACAACAAGCAAATGCTGATATCAGTTCACCGTTTAGCGAATCTTAAGTTGCTGGATGTCAGCATACTCATCATTGCTGACTGCTAACGTTAAGCTGCTGCGCTCGCTAAACGCACCCAATGAATCATTTTTGACATTTTTGTCACACGTTTGACAAATTTTGAAGAATTTTAAAAAGGTAAAAAAGTGATTCACGCTATACGAGTTACATATAAAAAATGTCGTACATGAAAACATCCACCTTGAATGAAAGATTCTTATGACATCATCCCAATAAAGCACAAAAAATATTATTTATTAATAGACCAGTGCAGTTAGGTTTAAAAACAGCCCAAAAAGAGAAAAATTAATAACAGCACGGCGCTAGGTGGAAATGATAGCAAAAAGTATGAAGAATTCGGAAAGAAAAAATGCAACACGATCAGAGGGGGGCGGGGGAAATGGGAGGGGGTTTTAGATGGTACACACGGTTTTTAATTATTTACAGCGAAACTAAGCCTCGTATCGAAAAACTTTAAATAGAAAAGTTGTAAGTATTAAAAAGTTCTACAACCTTTGTATACAACATTTTTTTACATAACTTCAAAATTTCCTGGAAAATAGAAAAAACTGCGTTTTTCGTTTTGAATTTTTTTCTCCGGTGAAAATGAATATTTTTTCACCATCTTTGGTGGAAACATACCTTTTTATGTTCTAAATAAGCTGGAATTTTTTCAAATAAAAATATTAATTTTTACGTCCTACATTGCTCGAAAACTGAAAAAAGTACCTCAATTTCAGTCAAAAAGTCTGGTGTCAAAACTTAATTTTTTTGGCAATTTCCGTGTCGTTTTTTATTCGTTGAAATGTGTACTTTTAGGTGGTTTAATGAAAAATTGGCATCACTATAGAAAAATTTGCCGAAAAATGCGAAAAACTGAAAAGACGTGATTTTCAAACAGAATTTTTGTAATTTTCCGTTATATGTAATTATTTATTACAATTTACAGTAAAAATCCTTAAAAATTATAACATTTATTGTTATATCGATAAATAAAGCAAAAAAACATGAAAATATAATTATTTATCTGAATATATATTATTGTAAGGTTTTACGTGGTTTCATAAAGAAAGAATGGTTACTGCAATATTTTTCCATCTAAAAAAGTAGATTTATTAAAACATTGTTTTATAAAAATTTACATTGAAAATGTCCAGCTTGGTTGAAGCAGACTTACTCCCCCTTCCCCTTGCAGGATTAGGGGTTCGGCCTCGTCAGTACATCGTTGTGAGTCAGTTTTGGTCTCTTTGATGGTAGTTCTTCATCGCCGGATTCGTAAAAACTGTTACTTACTCCCCCTTCCCCTTGAAGGATTAGGGGTTCAGCCTCGACAGTACATCGTTGTGGGTCAGTTTTGGCCTCTTTGATGGTAGTTCTTCGTAATTGCAGCATTTTTCAGAACTATCACAGTTAGTGCATAAATGTGTACATTTCAACCTGTGCTTCTTACAGCCACTTTTTTTATTGTTTCATTCAGTTTCACAGATTATGACAGTTTTTACGAATCCGGAGATGAAGAACTACCATCAAAGAGGCCAACACTGACAACACTGACTCAAAACGATGTACTGACGAGGCTGAACCCCTAATCCTGCAAGGGGAAGGGGGAGTAAGTCTGCTTCAACCAAGCTGGACATTTTCAATGTAAATTTTTATAAAACAATGTTTTAATAAATCTACTTTTTTAGATGGAAAAATATTGCAGTAACCATTCTTTCTTTATGAAACCACGTAAAACCTTACAATAATATTCGGATAAATAATTATATTTTCATGTTTTTTTGCAACTTTCCATACTTTAAGGGTTTGCAATTACTTTATTTATTGATATAACAATAAATGTTATAATTTTTAAGGATTTTTACTGTAAATTGTAATAAATAATTACATATAACGGAAAATTACAAAAATTCTGTTTGAAAATCACGTCTTTTCAGTTTTTCGCATTTTTTGGCAAATTTTTCTATAGTGATGCCAATTTTTCATTAAACCATCTAAAAGTACACATTTCAACGAATAAAAAACGACACGGAAATTGCCAAAAAAATTAAGTTTTGACACCAGACTTTTTGACTGAAATTGAGGTACTTTTTTCAGTTTTCGAGCAATGTAGGACGTAAAAATTAATATTTTTATTTGAAAAAATTCCAGCTTATTTAGGACATAAAAAGGTATGTTTCCACCAAAGATGGTGAAAAAATACTCATTTTCACCTGAGAAAAAAATTCAAAACGAAAAACGCGGTTTTTTCTATTTTCCAGGAAATTTTGAGGTTATGTAAAAAATGTTGTATACAAAGGTTGTAGAACTTTTTAATACCTACAATTTTTCCATTTAAAGTTTTTCGATACGAGGTTTAGTTTCGCTGTAAATAATTAAAAACCGTGTGTACCATCTAAAACCCCCTCCCATTTCCCCCGCCCCGCTCTGATCGTGTTGCATTTTTTCTTTTCGAATTCTACATACTTTTTGCTATCATTTAACCTAGCGCCGTGCTGTTATTAATTTTTTTCTCTAAAAATATTATCTGCACTGGTCTATAAAGAATATTGCTTGTTATAAATTGAAGTCATGGATATGTCAATCGGTGTTGAAAGATGGTGGTATTCAAGAGATTTCTTCATTTTTTTAAATAATTTAGCAAAAGTCCAAAGTCGATACGCGATATAGCGAATTAGTTACACCTCATTCTACAATTTTGTGAGTCTATTTTTTACCATTTCTCATCTACACGAACGCATGTAACTTTTGTCCCTGTTGACCTAGGGACCTAAAACAGTGTGATTTATTGATGTATAATGAACCCGTACGTCAATTTTCGAAACGATTGGTTGATTCTAAAAAGAGTTATGTTTATGGGCAGACGGACAGATAAGTACAAAACTATAAAGGATCTGATTATTATCCTTATTAATGAGAAGTGAATTCAATTTAAAATGTTTGGGCAATATTTGTCATTATCAAGGACAGATTAAAATGATGACGTCTTAACGTACCACCTATATTTTGTTGAAGTGTTTCAGTTTTAATGGATGATAAACAATCCGGATTAGGAGGACCGCTATAATACTATTATGAGAAATAGGATTAGTGAGCTAAGAACTCTAATGTACATGGGCGCCGTCAGAAGAAAATTCGTTTTCGAAAGGATTAATGCCTTATTAATTAATCCAACTTGCGTTAGCAGTTTGGGCGCGACAACTAATTATTGCATCAGCGGTTTGCATCAAAATTTTGGGGGTCCCGAAGTAAAGATAGAAGCGGAAAATCAGGTTAGCGCGTTTAATAGAAATTGGTACAATAAATTAGTATTTAGGTCAAACTATGACAAGCGGCATTAAAAGTTCGTTCTTGGTCATCGAGGCATTTTTTCCAAAGAAATGCACCTAGGAAAATATTTCCAAAACCACGAAAATTGTCGCCCTATTTAAAATAGTGCGATAGTTCGTCTTTAATTGCATTTACTTTTGTAGGTACTAAAAGTTTACTTGATACAGGCGTACAAATATGTAACTCAAAGGAAATTTTATACAATTTAAATGAAGCGTTAGTTGAAAGTAGCAGTCTTGCAATGATGGAACGAACCTTAACCAATAGGCCAAAATAACGAAATATTTCAAAACATCATGAATATAAAAAATAAACCAAAATTAATAAAACGTGATGAAATAATTATATAAAATAGTTCATTATTGGTGTCAGATAATTATAAATAGAAATGCCAATCATTTAGGTAGTGATCTTTATAAATATTAAACTAAATACAAAACGTACATGTAGTAATAATGCTAACTATAAATTGATCCAAAAGGGTTGATTTGAGGTGTTAACTTTCATAATCTTGAATGATTACATGTTTGCATTTTTTTTAGAATGCACATATCCTGTTTTGTGAAATACACCATCTATTATTAGATAATGAGGAGGCAACTTCAATAGTTGTTATAGACAAAGAACTAGCCATGGAAATGCTTTTGTCTATTATTTTACGATAATAGGAGCCTGTAACTAGAGATCTTTATTACCGGTATGATTACGACACGAATACACCACTATATTTTACATTAATACAATGTAAATCGTTGATCTAGTTAATTTTAAGTTTCCATTGAAAGCCGACCATTTTCTATGCATTGCCTACAGGGTGGTATTACAAGTAATTATTTTTGCATACAAGGTAACCGTCTGTTGGTTTAAAACTCGAGCGGTGACAATCAACCCTATCG
The DNA here is from genome assembly GCA_036250285.1 of Pyrocoelia pectoralis. Lineage (NCBI taxonomy): Eukaryota > Metazoa > Arthropoda > Insecta > Coleoptera > Lampyridae > Pyrocoelia > Pyrocoelia pectoralis. The sequence goes on along the minus strand of CM070075.1, from coordinate 2,307,224 downwards.
GCCATCGATCAGAATGCGCACGTTTATGAAAACTCCAAATTCTAATGTAAAATAACAAACAGGATTTCGAAATTTCTCAATATGCGTAGAAAGAAAAATTCTTAACTTGTACAAAAGATGCCCTTATTTGGAGTGAAAAGAATGTGAGATCTTTATATCTACGTATGGTGCTTCTGAAGAATACTAATTTGTAAATTAAGAAAATTTCGTTCAATTTCCGCATTTTACCGTTAATCATACTAATTTACCTGAGAATTGCCGACTTAGTTAGGTATTGGATGATGTTTTTATCGAAAGTTACGTTTACGCCGCTCATATAATAAATATGTATGTACCTATACAGAGAAGCAACACGGTCGTTAAACATCTTCACGAAATAAATTGCGTTCGTCTGTGTAGCCTACTTAAATCGCCGCACCTTAATTACAAAAAACAATTCATTATAAACCTATCTTTTCGATTTCCTTAAACAGTCTTCACTTTCGTTGAATGACCTGAACCGAAGAGAATTTATCTAACTCTCGATAGGCCGACTCTTGTTAAGTTCGATCGATGTTTCTGTTTTTCACGTCCATTTGTCGCGAGGCGTAATTTAGATGTAAGTAACGCACGCCATTGTACCTTTGGGCAATTAAAACAAATTTGTACGACAATATTGCATAAACTCAATTCAAGTAGCCCACACGTTGATTTAATACATTCGTATTGAAAACCTTTCTATTTGTTCTATTTGTTTATGATTTATGGCGCTATTTATTTATCAGTCGTTTGTTTTTATTGACATTCTATAAATGACAATTATAAATTTATGTAAATTTCCTGATATATTAAGACGAATTGGAGTCACCTTTTAAAATGGTCGCGTTAATGTCGTAAGAATTTAAATTAAAATTCTCCTCCACAAATCTACCGAAAAGAGCTTAAATCAATGGAAAATAAAAACTTTTCTAGTTTCTCACAGCAAATGTTTAAATAATTGTCCATGTGACGTATATTAATTCGTTCCATTTATGTTTTAGTTATTGATTTTATCACGTAATAGTAGGGTTATTTCCGTATGTGGTATTTTATCGGCTAATTAGGTCAATTAAATTTTTGTAACGCAGTTCCGTAATTCCTTCTATGAACCATTCGTGCAGGCATAATAAAGAGAAACCTATTTTAGAAAATAAATTTTCAAACAAGCAATATCAGAGGTCTGGCATTATCCTGTAAAAATACCACTTCCTTTCGATTGACTAAGGATGTTTTTGGATGAGTGATGCTTATACTTGCTGAATCTGTTCACAATGCAAATTCGCAGTGACTCGACGGTTTGACTCCTTCCAAAAACTCATTCATAATGGACCGTTGTCTTTGATGTCCACCAAGCACACAATAAAATCTATTTGGATGCAAGGAAGCGTTAGAGGTGTGTGGTACCGAAAAACAATGATACGAACGCTTAGAATTGGTGTACAAATGGACTCCATTTTGCTTAACTTTCACGTTTTTCCTAGCTGATGGTTTCATCACTCACATTGAGCCTTTCTACAATCTCAAGGTGGGTTATATGATTAAAATTGTGTGAAAACATCGACACGAAATAGAATTTCTCACATAGACAGATTTTTGAGGTTATTTTTTTGAGAATTCCTACCCTCGTAAGATGTATTCTCCAAGCGTCATTTTTCATGCACCACTTTCTTCTGCTATAATTGGAAAAACATTAACATCACCAGTACCTGCTGATGATAAAGGTTTATCTAGACTATCTAGAGAATTGGGAATATATTTGGAATGCGTTACGAATCTTCGTAAAATCGGCATTAAAAATGATAATTAAGTGTAATCACGCGTTGTACCTCCAATGATTAGTCTTATCACTCTTGTTAAACTATACTTCAGTAAAAATGGTTGAAATACTTTTAAATTGATTGTGAACCGAAAAACTATCAAGGAATTGAGCTGAAAATGGATACAAAAAATACATTTATTCATTACGATTTAAATCTAGAAACGTAGAAGTACATACGTTTTGGTTAGAACAAAAGCTGATGATGATGTTTTCAGATCGTGGAAGTAGGAGTAGGTACTTGAAAGTTAAAGGAGAGTAACGTATAGTATGTTAATTGTTAGCGATTTAAAACTTCCATCACATTGTTAATAATTGTTTCACTACAAAGAATAACGCTTACATTTTAAATAAATACCAAATCTTCAAAAAGGATCCATGACGTTTAGTTTTGAAAGCACAAGAAAAAATCTGATAAACTAGAAATTTGTGAAACGTGTATAATTTATGCTCAATAATAGTTAATGAATTGCCAGTTTTCTCATACACACTTTTTATTACGCCATTAGAGGATTCTTAGATCAATAAAACGAAGCACACGTGTGGGTGTATGGTTTACAAGTGCAACTGGAACTCATAAAATTTGTAAGTGGTATGTTTTATGTACAATGATATAAATGCTTTTAGCAGTAAGTACTCGAAGTGCAAGTATATGAACCTTCATGCAAGTGGTTAAACTTGTTCAGGAAGTAAAATACAGGCAGGTTAAGTATATCGACATCGCTTTGTGCGGCGATCACTGATCTTAAGCGATTGTAATCTTGTCGATGCTTCTGCCCCAAAGCATTAAAAAAATTATCTTGTAACATTATAAACGTGTCTAATAAAAGAAATGTATTTTTGCGCTTTTATTTTATTTTGCGGTTGTTTACGTTTTCGGTACTTATGTGCAAAAGAGGAATTGTGTGCAACTCATAAAAATATTATATTTCGTTAGAGAAGTAAAATATGATTGTAGTCGAAGGAGCTAGGTAATCCCGCTGAGATTACCACGTTGTACACGGAAGTGTCTTGTTACGGAGCACGAGTCTTGACGTTGTATCAGTATTATATTTAACGTAAAATACAGAGCACTCGCGTTCGTGAACTAATTTTATAAAAGAAAATATACAAATGATTTATCACGGGAATGTATAGCAGGTAGTGCAGAATAATTTATTCGTAATTGTAAAATTATCACCCTCGTGCGATTGGTAAAACAGTGTGAATTATGAACAAATAAACTAAGTTCGTCGATAATTATTTGAGTACATTAAGAAAAAGTGACCACTATTTAGTAGTTGGAAAATTTCATATATGTACAAGAAACGAAACGAAGAAAAGCAAGTGAAACAAAACCAGAGTCACTACTAAAGAAGTCCTAAAGACAAACTGCAAGGAATGAATGTAGCAAGATGATTCTGCGAGAAGATGGGAAAAACAATACAGACAAGGGAAAGACCAGTAGGTAATTTTGGATTTAGGACAACTATGGAAATACGGACATTTTTAACGAAAAACTGGACTATTAGCAACATAATATATTTTAAAAATTGATACCTTGACACCTTAAAAGGTTTAGCTTCAATGGTAGGCCACATTAAACCTTTTAGATTGACATAGTATGCATTTTAAAGCCTGAATAAACTCTAGATATAAATATATTTCTACAACATTCCTCACTTATTAGCTCCTATCTTGAGAATAGACTCCAGTGTGTTTCTTTCAACAATTTACTCTCGGAAAATCGTCCAATGAAATATAGGGTACCTCAGGGATCCATCCTTGGGTCTCTACTCTTCTTGGTGTACATCACCGACTTATCTTCCTTTCTGAATGAGGAAGTTGATTGTATATTGTATGCTGATGATGCTACCGTTCTCTGCAAGGGTGAAGATCTAACCACCGCTATTCAGAAGAACAATAAAGTCAAAATCTGGTGCGATAACAATAAACTTCAAACAAACAGTAACAAGACCGAAGTTATGCACTTGACATTAAAACAAAAAGAATTAACCATCGGCACTGACATGGGCGCCGCTACTAAAGGGCAAGGAGGGGAATTTCATAAATCGCGTAAATCCATCTTAGAAACTGCTAAAAGCTCACAATATAACCACTTTTGAAATAAAATGTTCTATTCCATCGGTAACTCTGCATAGCCTATTGATTTACTACTTTAAAAATAGGTAAAAATTTTCAAGTACCTATTCTAATTTCTACTTGAAAAAATGAAAGCCCCCCCCCCCCCTAACAAATTTCCTTCCGGCGCCCCTGGGCACTGGCAACATAAAGTTTCTGGCATTTTAACAACCATTGTTCTAAGCTGCGGCAGAAAATAAATAAATCTATTTTTCGTCTGCGACGTCTTCTAAGTACGACTGTAAGTACAGTAAAAAGTGCTTATTTCGCATTAATACATAGTGCCTTAGTCATTACTAGTTGGGGTCATTCGTCACACTGGAGGGATGTTTTGAAGATCCAACGTAGAGCAGTAGGTGTCATTCCTGGGCTTGGATATAAAGAAGAAATTATTCAATCATATTGATCTAAGTCCCTATTGCTAATTAATTTATCTGCCATAATCGAAGGCCCTTAAGGTTTTTGTTGGCTACCCCCTAAGGGTGAGCCTGTTATCTTATGATTAAGTGTTATTTAACGTAATTATTTTTGTGGCTTAGATGTTTTGTTAACCCCCTTATACCTTATATTTTTTAATGATTCTTCAAAATCTTTAAATCATCGTTAATCAACTTTAATCACCAATAAAATAATTAGAAGGGGAGGCTGTGAGATTGTATTTATCTACTTCTGTTTAAACACCTTTACCTTTGTGAGAGACCAAAACTCCCAAGATGTATGGAAGAGATAATAAATTCGCTGTGTAAAAACTATTTACAGTCATTGAGGTTCGACATCCGCCAACAATTAGAAATAGGTAGGTACTGTAGTAGGTACTACAAACATTACAACATGTTATAACTTTCTCAGTCATTTATTACTTCTAACATTGTGAAACATACAGTGACCTTTTTGAACCAAAGAGATTCTTTACAACGGAATAAACATCATGGCGAATGTGGTGTTGTTAAGAAAACTGTTGAGGAACTGCAACAATTTCACAAATTCAGTTTTGTCTAATAATAAGTTGGACCAGATTCAGTAACAGACTAGACTGGACCGAACGGTAGAGAAACACATGCGATGTGTTTGAATTTTTGGAAAGAAATTGTCAAAAGTTCCATATGAGGTAGGAAAATGAGAAAAGGAGTAACGTTTTTACCGTCTTCGGCACTTTGCCGATTTGTCACAATTTAGATAGAACACAAACCTGTATCATTTTAATCTTCAGAAATGTACTCGCAGAATAATAAAATTCCTCAAAAGGGCCAACGTTTAAGATTTAATGAGCGGGGTGCGCACTTTTTTAAATTTTGGTTCTTTTTGATAGTACAATTTACCCGTTCAAAATTTCAGGACAATGTGAACGAACCTTTCTTCACGGTGCATGGATCAATTATTCGTAACTGTTATAATTTGGAAACGTATTTTTAATTCTAAAATAATCGAACCTTTCCCTTTCACAACGAACATTGGCAAAAATTAAAAATTTACAAAAGAATATTCAAACTCGAACTGTGAAAGTCCCGACAAGGTTATAACTTTGAAAAGTCTTCGGATATTGTTATACACATTTTTTTAATTTAATTGTATTTATTTAAAACTACATTAGCCAATTGGCCGATTAATGCATTTTCTTTGTTAAACAATCTTAACCTTTCACGGTTCAATAAAACGTAATCCTTATGAAAATTCCTGAACAAGTGTAAAAAAGAATCCTTCAGAACAGAATGGTATAACCTTAATAAGGTCGTTCGTATACGTTTATAACAGCGTATAGAATGTTATTTTTCTTGTTGCGCTCTAGTTATGCCACCTAATAATATGTAGAGTATGTAAATGTAACCGTTGTTTTGTTTAAATTGACGAGTGACTGTGAAAAGGCGTAATTATACAGACGGTATTCGAAAGATACCTATTTTTTTGTTATTATCAACAAAGACCGTATAGACGAAGCCGATTAACAATGATCGAAAATGTATCAGTTTAAAACTGGTTTACCTTGGAGAAATTTTAATTAAGATAGTACGTTCGTCTGTAACACTTATTAATCGCGATTATCTTATATTTTTTCGATACTTTCCTAGATGTTTTAATTTCGATGGTATGAAGAAACATAAAATAGATTTACAAACATACTTAATGCTAATTTATTCGTCGTGATTCTGCAACTCGAAGTAACAAATAATACTTAACATTTCGTTGTATTTTAACAAGAACTTTGCAAATGCGCTGATTTGAATTTATACATTTTTTATTTATTACTTTATGTATGTGTGTTGTTTTGTAGGCGACATTTGTGGGAATTTTGGAAGGCGGTTGAACAGTTAAGAACAGTATTTTCCTATAAGGATCTGTGCGAATTATGCATTTCTTATGTAATGCGATTAACTTTTTGTTAAATAAATAATGATCTATGACGTGAAGTGTATCGCAGTGGGTGTTTCTAGGTGCCTTCTAACGGAGCATCAGATTTGAAAGTTCTTTTTGAATATAAAAGGAAATGTGGTTCAAGAATATATAATTGAAGCTGTGGTGCCAAAAGGTTTTGGTGGTACTCACTTGAGAAATAAGCAACCAAAGATAGACGAAATGTAACAATAATTACATTGAAATTGAGTTATTTCCGTTTTCCGAACATTGCCCCTCGTATAAGCTACTTAATTTTTTGGAGTGATGAAATCACGTTTAAGGCAAATAACTATGTCTATATCTAATTATTGTGAATTCGGGAACAGAATTAAACGATCCGGGATTTTTTCGAGCCTTTAATGCTAGAATTAATTGTAAAAATTATTTTTAAAATCCTCACGAAGCGTTATTACTACAAAAAAATAGTACACTTGAAGACCAATTGAAGAGAAGTTCATAGTCCAGCAACTTTTCATTCGATTTCAATCAATCACTACGATTTAATGGCCTTAATGTTTGACAGATCTTAGTAAAACGAGATCAATCGATGGTGCACTAAAAAATAATGTGACCAATATTTTTGTATACATAACAAAGTACAAGTTACAAATAAATTAAGTAAATACTAAGGATTACAAAAAAAACAGAAAATACTCGTAGCATATTAAAGAAAGACTTTCCACACACTTCTTCTGTTGCGAGTGGTGCGTATTCTTGTATTTCTTCTTCTTCTTTTTGTTTAATGTTCGTGTCTGACGGTATGATTACGTGTATTTTCTGTTTCGTATATATGTATGCGATGTCTTTTCTGTTGTTTCTATTAATTAATTATTAATAATTTATTATATTATTGTTTGCATTCGATATGGTCAACTAAACGCATGGAGTGAAGCAAGTAACGATCAGTCTTTAAAAATCTAATATCGTCATCGAGATATAGGTAAGTAAACCTATTTTTGTTCTTCCGTCTTGAATTATAATTTTCCTCCAATCCTCTCCTATAACTTAACTTAACTATCGAAATAATGCAGTTGCGCTTGACGCTCACGTCAAATTTTTTACTTTACAAGTGAAAGACTAGAACTCTAAAATTGAAAGAATATTTAGCTTTTTAAAAACGGCATGTCTTTCCGATCTGGAAATTGCATTACAAAAGAATATGTACTGTAACATAACATTATTTATGTAGGCTTCACATAAGAAAATTCAGGAACTGTAATTTGCACAAAATGAAACACTGAAACTACCTAAAACCTGTGATCCCGGTGAAAATAACGTTTGTTATCCGATGACCAACCTTCTTTTGAAAATTCAGAAAAATGAATCTACCTGTAATGAAGTAAATAACGAATTTTGAAAGAAATTATCTAGGAAGCCAAGTTATTTGAACACACAACAACGAATAATAGCAAAGTCGCTAAAGGACAAGGGTTAAGCATACATCCACGTAAATCGAAATGTCGTATCTCATAATGTAGTGTGCATTCCTTGTGTAAATAAAACGAACAATTTGGTCTTGGTAATTTTCTGTTCCTACAGTGCGAATTCATTACTGTTGAAGTCTTTCACAAACCAGTACGTATATCACAGTTGAAGTAAAAAGCTTAAGTAACCTACACAGAAAGTAAATTGATGTGAACATGGCAAATTCCATTTTCTCCTTTTCTGTACAGTGCAACTCTTTCCTTCGATTATTTACGCCAAGTCTTGATGTACTATAACAGATGAAGTTAATGATGATTATGAAGCAAAAGGAAATCTTTTATGAGAACTAGTCACCTTCCTAGTTGCGAGATTCAATGTTGGGTACACCAACGCACAGAGGTACCTTCAAGCAAGACCGTAGCCAGGGGGGGGATCAAGGGGGTCAGAACCCCCCCCCCCCCCCCCGAAACTCAGTGGAAAATAACAATTTCTTAAACGAAATGTAAATTACATTACGTAGTTGTAGTTATATGTATAATTATTAATTAGGTACCGCAAGGAGTGCCTTTTCTTGACTACCCGTCGCACGTCTAGTATACCAGTAAACGATTAAGTATACATTGATATTCTATCTATGAAGACATCGGGTGACGTGTAATTGTTAAAATTTGGTCCCCCCCCGAATATTTTTTCTGGCTACGGCCTTGCCTTCAAGATAAGTTTCATCAGAACAAAACGTTGCGTTGTGTATAACGTAAACTGAAACTAGAAACGAGTTTTGCTACACTTGGGATGAAAAAGTTCAAATGATAAACAAATGTAGCCCCCACTGTCCGAATGCTCGAGAATCGGAGATGCAAGACATAAATCTTACGTAGTCACCCATTTACATTAATTTGAAAAACTGTGTCAAATGCATTTTACGATTTTTTAATTTTTAAACCACTAACTTCTTTAAAACTATGTTGATACTAAATCTGCGTATGTCAGTATAATTACCGACGCAGTTCACTACATTTAGAATACCAGCAGAAGCTTTCCTTGAAAATTAAACTTGAAACTGCTCTTTTGAAATGCTCCAACGCTTCACTACGAAAGAAAGAATGCCAATGTAAAGAAGTTATGTCATATATCAGCCACTAAGCACAGACTCTATTCTTAAAATGTGTCGCTAAAAAACAGACAAGTTGGGTGAACAAAGGACGAAGACTTCAAGAGGTTAGTTGGAGACCACAAAGTTCAGAGTTTTAAGCAAATTGTGCAATCGAGGAATGTAAAATATGAGATATGTCAGTGTGTGTTTTTATTTTGATATCAAGAAGGTGGTTTGCACTGAACTATACAACAACAATTCAGTGGTGGTTTGTTAATAAAGCAGTGTTGATTAAATATAAGCCATTTGCACTTTGAATTTACTTTCGTTACATTGGTGTTAGTTGTGGGGTTCTTTTTGCGATGAAGAAATTAAGTCAATTAAAGATTTCTGAAGTGAAAGTGGCGTTGGAAGAGAGGAGTTTGCACATCACGGCCGTAAAGTCCGTACGTGTGGAACGATTGAAAGAAGTAATAATCGACGAAGGAAATGATCCGGAAAATTATTATTTTCAGTCAGAGAATGAATTATTATTCCAAAACATCGAGAAGAAACTTCAACAAATTTTCACAAAAATGGATGAAACATCGAGAACATTAAAGGAAGCATTAAAAGAATTCGCCGACCGCTCTAGAGGAAGAGGAAGAGTTTAGAGAAAAATAATGGTATTTTAGAAAGAAAAACATTGCGTTAGGCAGGATATTGAATTTCATTGTAGGTAAAGAGAGAAGGGGAAATATTAATTTGTGGTACTTCTTGATGTTTAACTATAGACAATATATGTAAGATTCAAAAACTTTAAGTTATCCAAAAATACTTACGTCCAATATTTATTTGTAGTGATATTCTGAAAACGTCAGTTAATAATTTTTTTGATAATTTTTCTAAAGGAGCTGATAAAAATATACATCATTAAACGATCGAAGATGTAGAAAATATACTCAGAATAATTGGCTTAAATACAAAGATTTGGTTAGATTGTGTAATGTAAATTACTAAATAGTCTTTCATATAAGCCTTTGTTCTAATATCCAAAGCAACCACAGGAGCTTTCAAGTAAACGAGTTTCATATATCTTTACTGCTTTGAGTTCCTCAACTAAATTGCAAACAACTCGATAGCATGTCATGTGTTTATGATTGTTGCTATTTAATGTAATAAAGCGCAAATATTTAATTCTTTTGTGCTCTGTGTTCGAGTAAAGATAAGTAATAATCTTTAAGCTCTTAATACCTTCTTATGATGCTATTATTTTTAGGTAGGTATAGGTACGAGGGTCGATCAATAAGTACCCGTGTTTGGAAACAAAACGCAGGTATTTCAATAAGTTTTTTTTTATTTTTGAACATAATCCCTTTTTAGTTCGATACACTTTTCCTAACGTTTCTGCCACTTCTCTCCTTGTTCGAGCTGAATCTTTTCCCTCCGAGCCATGTTTTCTGGTTGGGGAACAAAAAGAAGTGACAGGGAGCTAGATCGGGAGAATACGGTGGGTGCCGCAGCAATTCGTAGCGCAATTTTTCAAATTTTGCGGCGACAATTTTGGATGCATGTGCACGTGCGTTATCGTTGTGAAACAGCACTTTTTTCTTAGCCAAATATTTGTCGGTCCAACTGTAGTACCGCCCCGTGCTAGTTCTTCCTTTTTCCAAAAAATCGATGAAGATTATTCCCTTCGAATTCCAAAAAATCGTGGCCATTACCTTTCCGGCTGATGGGACTGTCTTTGCCTTCTTCGGGACAGATTCACCCGGAAAAATCTATTGTTTGGATTGCAGTTTGGTCTCTGGCGTATAATAATGGATCCTGATTTCATCAACGATTTGCTCGGAAGCTACGTCTGCCGGACGACTCGGCCGCTCCTCATCAAAAACGGATGTTCGACCACGTTTAAATTCGTAGAACGAATATCTCACGGTGCGGTGGTCAGAGATGGTAAAAGATCGCTATATACAGCATCCAACTTCGCCTTTATTTTTTCCCATGTTTCTCCGTCCAAAAATAAGAAGCGAATTACGGACCGATATTATTCTTCTTTCATTTTCTATACGAACTTACAATGTGTGTGATAAAATTGGTTGCCAAAGAAAAACTAACCTGTGAATTAATCGGAAATTTTGTGTGGTGTTTTTTGACAGATGACAGTACTTATTGATCGACCCTCGTATAGTAATACGCAAACCCACAACGCCGAAACGGAAACGTATATATGTATAGTAAAGATAGAGGTATTTCCTTGGAATAAGCATAACGAAGGATGATGGATAGTATTATATAGCATATCGTCGATTAATAGAGATTACCTGACGTCCCTTTTCTTCACAGAATATGATTTCAAATTCAAAAAACGTTTACGCCAATATTTTCTTTGCGAACTCAGATTAATTGTCCATTAATTATTATTTCACCAGCATGTCAAACAATGCGATCGATATATAAAATAAGGTTAAGTAAAAGTAATTTGAACATCAATAAAATGAAATCTCTTTGAATCTCTCTTATTATTACATTCAGAATACGCTATTCATTACAATTCATGTATCAATATTAAAATATTTAATTGTGCTCCATTTTCAGAAATTTTTTATTCCGGGTTCGATCATAAATCACCTACAAATAAATATATATAACTCTTAAATACTTTTAGCTGTAAGAGAAACAAGCATTCGCGATCTTAAATCACGATAGTAATCAGTGCGTTTTCTATTCAGCCTTCCTACTTCATATGATCACAATCATTATTTTATACAAGTAAATTAATCGACAAGAGTGAAATATTAACGCCAGTCATTTTTTCCATCATACAAATAGCGAAAACGAGATATTTATCTGGCTAGATATTCGAGACAACTTTCACTTAAATTTTTAATTTCTAATGACGTAACGACGCATACAACGAACACATTTATTTTCCACCATTGATCAATTTCGTCACAAACAGTCGGAAGTGAGTTTTTCTTCGATTCGGAATCCTTTCACATAAGGCTGCGACGCTTCTTTCTATTGAATGGATAGTAATCGTGTGTTTATTTACAGTAGACGATGTAAAGCATAGTTTATTTATTGAGTTGAGATTCTGTAGTAAATAATTCGATCTAACGGTATATCTGCAGAAGTAGCGAATTTCCACCAGGCAGCTGGATGAAAGTAAAAAAATCGTACGTCTTCATTTAAATACGAAAACGTACTTGAATATAATGGTCGAAATGTTACGCAATTAATTACACAGAAAACAACCTTACGTTAGAAAATAGTTTAACTTTAGGCTAAATAAATCATATACACGGCGTACTTGAAAGTGAAATCTTAAATGACCTAAATGCACTCGTTTTTGTATAATAGATGTTAATTTAACCTACGCTCCCCAAGGTGAAATTTAAATCAAATTTAATCTGAAAACTCATTTCGAATCCAAGTACTCGAAGAATTGCACATGTAATGTTGTCATTTTTTAATTAAATTAGCATTAAAACTTCATTAAAATTATATGAAAAAATATTAATTACATCTATTCTGTGTGAAGGTGATGAATGTTTTTTGTATTCGATTTTGGTGAGAGCGGAATTGGATGTTTTAAAGGGCGTGTCACGTCTAAATTCCTGTCGTTTATGATTTCACACCGCCATTAAACTGTGTATATACATCACATTATCTCGGTATTTTCTTTTACCGTCACCCTAAATGTTCGAAATCTGTACAACTTTTATTTTCTTCATTAATCAACAAGTCATCGGTCGTTAGTAAACATTTTGTTTACGAATAAAGAGATTACTAACGAAAGCACACAAAGATTTTTTGTTACCAAAAGCGGAAAAGTTACGAAGTAATATTCTCAGCGATGGAAAAAAAATCTATGTAAACGTAGAAACTTAACAAAAGACCGAGGGCTTTTAGTTTTTATAGATAAAGAAAATAAGAGACAAAGCAACCTTTGAACAATAGAAAATGAAGACGATATGAAAAAGTTGTACAATAGTTATGGAGTAAATATAATCCACCCTATTGTACGCAATACCACTCATTGCAGGAAAAAGAATATAAATTAGCATTTTTTTCACAAATTAAATTTACGAAATTAATACGTTTTAGCTAAAGCATTTGAAAATTGGGCACAAAATAGACTTGAGGATCGCGTATCTAAATGGAGTTTTTATAATGTTTTAAAAGCTGCAATTCGTTATCTTCTCATTTTTCAGCCCCTCTTTCATTTATATAACCGACGGATTATAATGAAGACAATATATATGAACTTAAAAAAATCTTGTGGCAGTAGACGCTGTTGAAATGAAGTATAATGCGTGTTTCCTCATATAATCCCAAAAATAGAAATCCTTTGAGAATATTTGAAGAACTGCACGTAAAAATCAACAGATTGTTAGAACGTGTGAGAATATATTATGTACAATCAAAATTAAGCAATCAAAAAGAAATAAGTAAAGAAATAAAGTATACTAGAAAATAGAGTGTAGAGCAGGTAATGGACTTTATACACTGTGTCCAAGATAAGAATGCACAGCATGGGGATCTTGAAAACGGTAAGAGATACGAAGGCGGTTAAATTAGAGAAAAGTTGTATAATTTAGGGCATGTTCATATGTAGTTTGCAAAAGTTCATTATTGTTTATCGTTTCCGAGATTTTAAACAAAATGCGATTTTTTGGTTTTTCTTTTTTCGTAATTCCTTCCTTTGTTTTAAAAGATTTTTAAAAACCAAAGATACTTCTTCATTGTCACTTTTTGAATTCTATTAGATGGCGGTCTCAATTTTTTTATACGACGTTTCGTCTCCGAGGAACCATCATCAACTTTATTTTTTTATATGGCCGCAATCAACGAAACACCCTGTATTCGATAGTATTTTTTATTACGAATTTAACGATGTATTACACATTATGGTTTTCAAGCAAATTTTTTTTAAGGAATATTCGGATTAATTTTAGTATTTGATAATATTTTTTTATGTACAAATTTAACAACTCCAATCTTTTAAACCTATTTAATTAAAGTTAAATAATTGCAATAACTGTTTAAATGGGTTGCCGTTATTTTCTGGACACAGGTTGACTGTGTTTATTGAAATTTTTCTTAAAAACTAGCTTCAAAACCATAATGTGAAATACATCGTTAAATTCGTAATAAAAAATACTATCGAATACAGGGTGTTTCGTTGGTTGCGGCCATATAAAAAAATAAAGTTGATGATGGTTCCTCGGAGACGAAACGTCGTATAAAAAAATTGAGACCGCCATCTAATAGAATTCAAAAAGTGACAATGAAGAAGTATCTTTGATTTTTAAAAATCTTTTAAAACAAAGGAAGGAATTACGAAAAAAGAAAAACCCAAAAATCGCATTTTGTTTAAAATCTCGGAAACGATAAACAATAATGAACTTTTGCGGCCAGCATGTGAACATACTCTAAATAGCGCAACTTTTTTCTAATTTAAGCCACCCTGTATCTTCTACCGTTTTCAAGATCCCCATGCTGTGCATTCTTATCTTGGACACGGTGTATAATTATAAAAATTTGAACCAAACGCTTCTTAATTCCGGTAAAAGAGAAACCGATATTTCGCAAAAAAGCGAAAGCTTACCAACCGAACCTAATAATACCTATTAGGGAGGTAATAAAAGTAAGAAGAAGAAATTGGAAGTTGCTGCAACAAACATTGAGTGGGATGAAATTGAGATATATCAAAAGGAATGCGAAGAAAATGTAAAAAATTTTCGGCATGTTGCAATTCCTATGGTCTTTCTGTCACTTTTTTAACTGTTCAGCCTTTCTATTTATTAAATTCATAAAAGACTTTAATACAATGTTTGTTTTTCCAATACTTTGTATTAATGTCTCTTGGTCTGCTGTTATTCCTTTTTCCTACAAAAAAACTTTGAATTTAAGGTAGTACAACAGCTTAACAATCAAACATTTTTGAGAGGGGGGAAGTTTACAGATCTTCCATAAAAGAATTATTATAGATGGAAATCTATTAGGATTTCTATTTCTATTTTCTATGCGCTAATGATAATCTAATTTAAGAAATTTTTGGAAAGGGATTTAGCGTATTGCGGCTGAGTAATTATATAGCAGATTTATTGAATACTTTTAACGAAGGTCTTGAATTATCGCTTATAGTGTATGCTGTTATGTCATAATTTTCGCTTACGTGAAAACTTCGTATAGATTTTTGCCAACCTGGCTAATTAAACTTGTTACTTCATACAAAATGCAAAAATCGCGGTTGGCATTTTTTCTTAGTCCCGGTTTCAAAATGGCGGCTATTTCAAAGTGGCCGCCATTTTGAAACTTTTAACTTGAATAACTCGGTATCTATTGAACCGATTTTTACGTTCTTTATGTCAAATTAAAGCTTATAACGTGGGGAATAAAGTTGGTCCTATGCTTCATTACGCTACCTGCTATCATTTTCTCGATATTTAACAAATATCATATTTTGGAGGTGTTGCCTGGGACGCCTTTCAATTATCCAAGTAAACTAGCGTATAAATCATTATATTCTACACAAGACAATGTGTTGCTTATAATTTTTGCTTTTAATTGGTCTACAGAAATTCAAAATCGGTTCCATATAACCGTAGTTACGTATAAAATCGTTTTATCGACTGAAATCAAGATCAGGACTGAAATAATATAATAAATTAAAAACACAACAGGTTTCCTGTCTTGCCTTTTATGATGTTAATAAAAAATCTAAACTGATGAATAGATTTTTTTTGTTTCAGATGTAATGATGGAAAGAGAATAAGGCTTAATCAACAATTACGAGAAGAGCCGCGAGAATCAAGTTATGAGAAATTTTTGAACGCAATACACGAGAGAGCAAACTATGGTGAACTTGAGTTTGTTACAATTAAAAATCGCCTAGTTGACGTAACTGCAGAACAGCTGAAGGAGAAGAAAGCAGTATGGCATAAGCAAGCAATGCTATTCTGAAACTACAAATCAATCAAATATAAAAAGATCAAAACTTCGTCACACTAAAGCTATCTCCCTCCAAGACACACACAGTTGCAGAAGAAGAAGGGACGTCCTCCAACTGTAACTACTTTGGACAGCAGATGTCCTTCACCTGCATCAGTCAGGGTCACACGGTCGCAACTTACGAAGTATGACAAAACCAAATGCTTTTCCTGTCAAGGTGAAACTAAAGGATCTCTTCACAAGTGCATGTCTAGCAATATTGGAGCACAACTTTGCGAAATTGTGACTAAGTGCGATAGAGAAGATCGGAAGGTGAATTACGGAGATGTGATTACTGAAACAGATGCGCTTTCCAGAGACGTAGTGTATCACAAAACGTGCATGACAACACAATGGCAAAAGCTTTGCAAGTTCAAGATAACAGCACCCGAAATAAATCAACAAGAAAGGAATAAGCAGCAGTCATTAAATTTGATAGCTGCAGAGATTCAGTTTTATAGCCAATTTCAAGATAGCATAGATTCAAGTCAATTCATAGGAATTGATCAAGTTCACCTTCCAATCTTCTCTATCGCACTTAGTCACAATTTCGCAAAGTTGTGCTCCAATATTCCTAGACATGCACTTGTGAAGAGATCCTTTAGTTTCACCTTGACAGGAAAAGCATTTGGTTTTGTCATACTTCGTAAGTTGCGACCGTGTGACCCTGACTGATGCAGGTGAAGGACATCTGCTGTCCAAAGTAGTTACAGTTGGAGGACGTCCCTTCTTCTTCTGCAACTGTGTGTGTCTTGGAGGGAGATAGCTTTAGTGTGACGAAGTTTTGATCTTTTTATATTTGATTGATTTGTAGTTTCAGAATAGCATTGCTTGCTTATGCCATACTGCTTTCTTCTCCTTCAGCTGTTCTGCAGTTACGTCAACTAGGCGATTTTTAATTGTAACAAACTCAAGTTCACCATAGTTTGCTCTCTCGTGTATTGCGTTCAAAAATTTCTCATAACTTGATTCTCGCGGCTCTTCTCGTAATTGCTGATTAAGCCTTATGGTTTGGCACTTCAAACACAGCTCAAAGTTAGTAGATTCTCTTTCCATCATTACATCTGAAACAAAAAAAATCTATTCATCAGTTTAGATTTTTTATTAACATCATAAAAGGCAAGACAGGAAACCTGCTGTGTTTTTAATTTATTATATTATTTCAGTCGATAAAACGATTTTATACGTAACTACGGTTATATGGAACCGATTTTGAATTTCTGTAGACCAATTAAAAGCAAAAATTATAAGCAACACATTGTCTTGTGTAGAATATAATGATTTATACGCTAGTTTACTTGGATAATTGAAAGGCGTCCCAGGCAACACCTCCAAAATATGATATTTGTTAAATATCGAGAAAATGATAGCAGGTAGCGTAATGAAGCATAGGACCAACTTTATTCCCCACGTTATAAGCTTTAATTTGACATAAAGAACGTAAAAATCGGTTCAATAGATACCGAGTTATTCAAGTTAAAAGTTTCAAAATGGCGGCCACTTTGAAATAGCCGCCATTTTGAAACCGGGACTAAGAAAAAATGCCAACCTCGATTTTTGCATTTTGTATGAAGTAACAAGTTTAATTAGCTAGGTTGGCAAAAATCTATACGAAATTTTCACGATATTACACAACGACCTGCACTATTAAATAAAATCGTCACAGCTACAAAATGTGGCAACCGTCTAATGAATTTATTGTTTTACGACCATTTGGCACTAATTCCGGTGATATTGTTAGGCTATTTATATCATTCATAAAATATCCACTTAACAAAAGATATTAAAGCGTTTCTTCGTATAAATGAGCTTTTAGGCCTGGGAGTGATTTTATTATTTTACGCTTGAACGTTTTGTAATCCCCACTTCAAAAAAAAGTAACTATGTAATAATTATTGGTATTGTTGTCGTAATTATTTGTGAATTCCCAGCATCGGCAATCAGAAACGATCATTCAGGTGCTAGATAATACCAAAGTTAAAAATACGTGAAGATTAACTGATCTAGTAGTAGAAAATTAATGATAGTATAATGTTAAAATAATTATATTAAACGAGAATAATTTAATAGCTTGTTATGGATCATTATTTTGAATCCTGTGTAGAACGGAATGTCGGAAATTGTGTCTAATAAAAATTTATGATAAGGTCATCCTTTTATTCCTGTTTATTTTGCATAATGCAACGTCATATACCGTTGGTAAACGTAATTCTGGGTCACGCTTTTGGTTTCAAGACGAGAATATCGGAACGTCTACTTTACAATTAAACTTGCTACCGTGAAATTAATACGGAATTTAACTGATATCTAAAAATTCTTTTCTTTCCCCGATAAATTCGTTCCTCCTCAATTAACGGTTATTATAAAATCTACAAATGGAAAGCTTTTGTTTTGTTTCGAACAAATATAAAAGATACAAGGAAATACTGCAATCGTTAAAAATAACGATGCACGTGTAGGTTTTATTAAAACTAATTATAGGTTGTTGTCCCAGAAGATTTAATATGCCAAATTAAGAAAATTTGACTCTCAATGAGGTAAAAAATGAGTAATTACTGTGTTAATGAACTAATGGCGGTAATAAAAATTGTAAAATAATAAAGTTTAGTGAAATCACAATTCTTAGAGAATTAACCTTTTCAGTATTCATTTCGACACCATTAT
Source organism: Pyrocoelia pectoralis (assembly GCA_036250285.1). Classification (NCBI taxonomy): domain Eukaryota; kingdom Metazoa; phylum Arthropoda; class Insecta; order Coleoptera; family Lampyridae; genus Pyrocoelia; species Pyrocoelia pectoralis. The sequence continues at coordinate 2,288,718 of CM070075.1, read as the reverse complement.
AACACCCCGCCCAAGACCAATACAAAAATTCTAAAACAGGATACAGATTTTTCCTTTTAATCGTTAGGTTATTTTTGACAATTTTGGTCAATTGTATAGTTTTTTATACTTTAATATAATAATGTTATTAATTCATTCCCTAAAATGCCGTTGAGTTATTGTTCGTTTGCTCAAAATCTTTGTAGTTTGTATTTATTATTTGTAAAAGTTGATTAAGGTAAATACTTTTATTCCCTACATTTTTTATTTATTGGATAAATTATTATTTGTATAAACTAAGGGGGATTCTTGAATTAGTATAAAAATGTATTGAAAAACACAATGAGAAAGCTATTGCGGCTTCAAATTAGAAATATATATGATGCCTCTACTGGAATTAAATGGAGATAGTTTATGACATTTGAAGTAATTCAAATCAAATCAAAATTTGAAGTAATTGGTGTTCCTAAATAATTTTTTTGCACATCTCTTTGCATGCTAAAAAAGTCAATGTAACATATAAAATGAATATTGGAGCTTATTTTTTTGAATACATATTAATGAACAACCGGTAATCAGTTTGATAATATTCTGAAAGAATGTTAGTAGGAAAGTTGAAATAGGTTCACTGTTTCCCAATGTAACTAGGAAATCATCCAAGACAATTTACATAAAAATTAAGAATGAAAGCGTCAACAGTCCAAAATTAATTATTTTATAACAGACTTGAATGGACGAGTGATTAATTGAATTTCAAGAACACAATGAGAAATTTAATGTTCTGACCCAAAGAGATGATATTTCAATTTTTGCACAGTGCTGCAAACTTCTTGAACAGATGGAAGTAAGAATGGTATTAATGGGATAAAGGTATGCAATGAAATGTTAAATTTCATGATTTTGTATAAAGGTGAAATGTTAACCTATACAAATATTAAATTATCTGTCAACATTCAATTTAATATCTCCCTATTTCCAAATTTGTTCACTGCATTGAGTACGGCTTGAACCGAAAGGCGAGCTTTTCAAAGTTAAAGATAATTATAAATTATCTACCCTCAATAAATTAAGTGAAAAGGAGATTTATTTGTCAGCTTTTAAGTCAGGAATTAAAGCTCGAAAAGTGCAATTTTCGTAAACAAAAATGCTTTTATAAAAATATGCAATGAAATGGTCTAATAATATGCAACGCATCATTATTACACACAATCCAGATAACATTTTAGGTATAAATGTAGAATAAAATTTAAACCGCATTTCATAATTCACCTTTTTAAGTATAGAAAACATTATACTAACTATGAACCGGTTAATTAACATGCATTACGTTCAGATTTCGAGTAGATTTAGGAAATGCATTTATATTATTGTGACGGGTTTTAATTTTAATTGTAATACATACTTAGAGTTTATAAGAATAGTTATCCAAATTTAGTAACATTACAATTCAGAAAAGAAAACAATTGTGAACATGTTATTCAATGAACTCAAAATCGACTTAAAGTTTGTATTTACTAATTTAACAAATTCCAAGGAGAAGGAAACGACTAAGGTCTACAAAAAATACTTACTGAAATAAAATCTATTTAAAAAACAGAAAAGGTAATAAAAGAAATAAAGAGAAAATTACAAACAGGAATCTGTACAATCAGAATTACGAAATGGAATGCAGAATAAAGCATGTACAAAGAATAAAAATAAAAATATGGAAAGTGTGTTAAAATGAAGAAAATTATGCGTTGACTATCCTTGAAAGGAGCGAAAACGTAACTACTTAAAACAATTATCGCTAAAATGTAGCAAAAGGATAATGTGATATGTTGATTAGTGAAACACACTGGTTATTGGTTGAAATACAAACATGGGGATGGTTTGGCGAATTTATTATGTTTCTTCATAATGTGTGCAATTACATCCTGTTAGTTAAAAATTTGTTTATCAGTGCATCCTAGCCTAGATTTCACGTAACTACACTTAACATTTGCATTGTTATTGTAGACAAAAATAGGAAAAAAAATTTTAAGTAGCAGGATGTAGTTGCATATTTAAACGTAGTTTTTAGTACTGATCAACTTTTTCTAATAACAATTTTCGATGTTGTCAAAAATAAAGGTACTTTACTCTTGTGCAAAATTCTTATTTTTTGACAAACCGCGTACACGACTGAAAAAGTTTAATATCTAATGATTGTATTTTAGCTTTTAGAACATGCAGAACTTTTTATAAAGAATAACTTTTTTCGTAACATTACAAATAAAAAAGTTTCCCATATGTTGCCAACTTTTTCAGACATACCTACTGTACATTGTGGTGAAAGCATCGAAAAGGTGAAATGTATATTACATGAAAAAAAGTTATATCAGTGACGCAATAAGCACAAAAAGGTCTTTATGTAGAGTCTGGCTAATAAATAATCATACTTTGGAACGTTTTAACGCAGTTACAAGCTGCAAGGTTAGATGTGTGCGAAGGATATGTACCTGTACCTATTAATAACATAATATGTATATGTATAATCTAGAATTACTTAGTGGTTGTAAGGTTCAGAGCACAAATTAATGGAAAAGCTAATGAATTTTAACAATTAAGTAATTAAAGAGTTTTACTTCGTAAAAAAGTGGGACCCAACACACAGGGCGTCTCAGTTGAAACAGACAGATTTTAAACGTGATTATTGACTAAACGAAATAAGATAGAAATGTACGGTTTGAACCCGTGAGTTTCAAATTTCGAAAAGTTTTTCCCAATCACATTAAAAAATTTCCCAGTTATAAAGGGCGCGGGAAAAATTTCCTATCTTCCACTAAAAATTACTTGACTTATTTAAATAGAACCCCCTGTATATTTTTACACAATTCCAAAGCTCCGAGTTTCAACATGTACTGTACAGTTTAATTTTTACAAATAAAGAAGATAGGTATGCAAATATTTGTGAGTGCGTGCACTCTCATTAGTTTCAATATTGCCAATAGCTTTTCAATTTTTTAACGTACGTACGTACGACAGTAATTAAGGTCTAATTTCAGTTACTACATTTAACTGTTACAGTAAATCCAAATTTATTAGCTTGATCCAATTACATATTATCTTTCATAATCAAGTGTATAAAATAAGCACACTCCAATCCTTTAGAGCGATTAATTTGGTGTAATGGATTTCCTTCACCAAAGTTTAGAGTCTTGATTGTTACACACTTGCGGACCAATTTGATACTTTTGTATACTTTCTTTGTTAGTAGGAATCAGATTTTGAAAACTAGTGCTTTTGGTAACTTCCGTTTTATACATTTTAAGAATAGAATCTATGATTACACGATGTGACACCATTTTCTGCCTTCCTAATGAATCACTCTAGTGATTCAGACAGCGAATCATATGGTTTATAGATTTTTAATTATCGATTTTTAAGTAAAATTTAATGAAAAATTGGGTTTTTTCCTACTTTTCCGCAATATTTGACACTTCTGGCAATTCGTACGACTTCTCCACACATTTCTGAATTATTTTAGTTACCAGGATGTTCACAGGAAAGTTGACCCTGGACGTAAAGAAAAATTTTTTGGCTTCGGATATCGAATTTAATTAATAGAAATGTGTGCAGAATCGAACGCAAACATCAAGAAGTTAGACAGAAGAAAAAGTTGAATTTTGTTACACAGTGTTATCGAAAATATAAGAATTGAATCAGCGTAAATAATGTAAAAAAGATCGAAAGAACGAAATTGAGCAAATAGTTACATTTCAACTTATTAGCGCCTTTGAATTGATATTGTACGAAATTTGAAAGATTATACAAAACGTTTAATGAGATCAAAGGATAATTAGAAACTACGTGATATCAAGGTGATTATGAAAAACTCCCTTACATTTTATGAAATGAAAGAAGCACAATTTTAGAAGGTAATAAAAAATGCGAAGAATCCACATTTATTAAGTGACCTATTAGATTTAAATTTAAAATGGAAGAACGTACACTAACGAAGGGGACTATATGGACTATAACAGTTCAGACAGCAACTTGATTATTTTTGAAATAGATAAAAAGCTCAGGATAGGACAAAGAATTGATGGAAAAAGTTTGTGTAGCTAACAATATTGTCGAGAGAGGAAATAACAATATTAAGTCGGCACAACTAAATTAAAAGTTAGGATATGTATAAATGCGGAGAAATGGGAGAACAACAAAGTACAGTTCGACTGCTGTTGTCTCATTATAACGAAAATGTTAGGAATGGATCCTTTCGTTTTTACATAAAAGCGAACAAAAAAGTTTTTTTTCGCTATTTGGTAATTAACAATAGCTACGCGTGATTAACTTACAAAAATATTTTCGCTCTAAAATATGCCGTAAGTCACATTCTCCCGGAAGTTAAATCTATAATAATATTAACCTCTCTACTCGGTTTCATTTGCATTCCAACGGTCTTAAAATAAAACAATAACACAAGATGATGCTTATTCACCTACCTCAGATTGCAACAAAATGTCTCGAGTTGAGAAGGCGGAAGTTTAAGGTGAGAGAAGTCCACGGTAATGCACTGGTTCAAGCCCTTACAGTCGTTACACTTTAACGATAACAACACCAAGGAAAACACTACACGAGTAATAGTGTTCGATGTGGTTTATGGTCGATTTGTTTAATCTCCTATTGCGAGTTGTGCATCTGAAAATTGAAGGAAAGAAAAAAATAAGCGATCGGCGGACAGCAACTCTTAAACTAGTTAGATAATGAATCTAATTATAATTAAATGCGAAACGATTTTATCGAGTAGTGCAGGTCAGGATTCAATTATTCTTAAAAGTTAGTGCACTTCAACAGATAATCAGATATCTTTGAGCTGTAACGAAACACCTGGTTAGATTTTCCACAAGGAACTATTTTATCATTCACAATCTTAATTTAATGATTATAATCTTTTAAGGATTCTCGAAGCGTATCGGCAGCGGCGCGCGGTAAAATAGTCCGCGTTATTTTCCGGTATTTACAAGTACATCAAGTCGTGTCGTTAAAGCTCTATGAATCTAGTAGGCGACATAGTATCACGCACATGCAGTTTGCTGCGTGCCGATGTAAGTTTTGTTTAGACAGGGCTAAATCAAATGACAGATCTCAGTATGTATGTACGTATGTACGTAGCGTTCGTGCAACGTAACGTAAAGTTATTTGGGTATACAGTATGAATGCTAACTAAACGAAGCTGTCATGTCGATTGAGAACTTGCATTCGAGAATGTTGAATGACACATTAGGAAACCTATGTTTATTCATGGTTAGTTAATAGAATTAATGGTGTTGTCTTCATATTGATCGGAATGGTACACATATTTATACACATCACGGTTCGCCTTCGCTGATCGAACTTAGATTACTCTAAATTATTAAACTAAGTTTAAATGTCAAATTAATTTCTTTCTACCGTACTATTAATCTATGGTGCATCTTCGGCATTATCATTCTTCACGTTTTGCTACAATCCATCAAGGAAGTACCTAACAATTACGCCATGTAAGTAAATGATGTTATGATAATAAATCGATGTACGCGGAATTTTAACGTATTACAGCATTTTCAGTTCCGTTACAGAATTAATTTTGAAGATAGTAACGATCCTGAAAATGATAAATTCCTTGAAAATAGTTGTTAAGTAACTCAAATAGATCGACTCAAACTGTAAAATCTGTCCCCTTAAACCTTATATCACTCTAAAAACTCTATCAACAGTGATAAAAGTTTGAGATAGTAAGTTAGATAATGCGAAGCTACAAGAGCAAATTGTAATATTTAATCTTCCTAGTCATGAAACATTATCATATGAAATTTTGGGCTGGAGAATTCCGATGGGGTAGTACGTTCCAAAGTGTGGGGGATTCGTAGGAGCAAGAACCGAAAAAACTGTGATAAAAGTGAAGGAAATTTGAAAAAAAGGAGATTTTGCACGATGATAAAAAGGTGGATTCAGAAACTGCTGAAATCGGAGTTGGTGCAAGGAATTTTTCCGGAAATCGTTTTGGGAACAACATTTTTCTGCTTATTTAGGTGCAGGAAAATTGAGTGCAGGAAAATTGAATTTTCCGGGCTAGTATTGTAAAGACTTTACAAGACGCACAATATAGTTGTTAACTATGTATTAGTTACCAACAAAATTGACAAACTTGATTTTTGTGGAATTAGTAAATAGTTATTTTTGTATCTAGTGCGCGAAATGCCACTTTGGTGATCGAGTACTGATTTTTATTTTTAATTTTAAATAGTCGAGATCACCAAAAGTATTTCGCGCACGAGTTGCAAACAAAATTTTTTCTACAAACGTGAAGAAGTTGACAATTATTTTAACGTTAAAATACAAAATTCTCATCTAGTTTGCGTGCAGTGCGTACTTCGCGCATGGCGTCCTCATTTCGGGCACGCTGTCATGGTAACGTAGGTAAGTGAAAAAAAGGGTCACTTCGCGTATTGTTATCGATGCGCAAACCTTGTCATTTTTTGACGTTTGTAGAAAAAAATTTTTCTAAGATTTGTAAATTTCGTCTTTTTTGTGATTTCCGGAAAAATTTAATACAAATCACGTCAGTGAAATCTCTTACATGACTCGGAGCATTAAAATACTGGGCACGAAGTGCCTTGTATTTCAATTTAGCTCCTCTTCAGTAATGTGAGATTTAAGATTGAACTGACACACAACCTTCCCCTTCACTCAACGTTTAATGGAGTTGAAGATTCAACTCGATTAAACGTTGAGTGAAGGGGAAGGTTGTGTGTCAGTTAAATCTTATTACTCCCCACCTTTGTGAACAATGGACTCCTTCAAAATGTGAGATTTTCCTGACTTATGTAAATAACTATTAAATGTGTCAAGATACTGTATTGAGAAGTTTAGTGGGGACAATTCGCAAAGGAAACATACAGTAAGTGAGTGATCCATAAAGTTGAAAAAATATTTGAAACGAACAAGGAAAACGTAGTGAAAAGAACTACCGGAAAACTAATAACAGGTCTGTTCAAAGACATCAAACTGTGGTAACAAAGATACATTTTTAATTCCTATTGAGATTAAAATGATATAATTACTTATGCATAATAAACTTGTGCTAATCTCTCCCTCTTCTTTTCCACTGGAATTGTTTAATTGAAGCGCTTATTTGAAATATTCATATAACGAAATATTGTTGAAAGGATACTTATGTATTATTGAATTGTTAATTGTTAATTGAATAAGATTAAAAAGTACCGTATTTGCTTGTACCTCTTGTAATATTTAGGACGAACCCTATAAGAGCAGTTGTTCAGAGGTATATTATTCTTCTGTTTTGAGTGTAATAAGTTTTTATGTACTTTTACGAGAATATTATTGGCCATTAACAATGGATACAACAATTTTGAAAGATTCACAGTAATAGGTACAAGACGAAATAATCTCAATACTATATTACAAGGACAAGGCAACACCCATTGATTTTGTGAAAAATTACCTGAAAGTTGAAACCCGAACTGATTTTATTACACGCGAAGAGGTAAAGAGGAAAATAAATATTTTGTTTTTGCCAATCGCACAATAACAATATTAAAGAAAAGTGCTAAGGCAGAACGAAAAATTAAATACAACAAGGTCCCTGTTTATTTACAACTGAACGCGTTGATTTCCAAGCAGACTCATGCTTAACAGAAGTTGGGATTCTAAAAATAAATTCTTATTTAGGGCAAAAGTATCCCAAAGTTCGCCATCCAAATTCTCGAAGTACATATACCTATTGGCGGCGTGTATGAAACTTAAATAAACAGCTCAGAGACTATGATTAACACATGAACGTTTTTCCGCTCCAATGAAGTGAGAAAGGGAAGAGTCTGCGATGAACTGATTTGGAAAAAGGAAAAAGCGACCTGCTGTCTAAGTAGTTAGAGGTGTTCTCTTTTTTCTGAGTAATATTTTATTAACATTAAGTACATTCTTTGGTTTAGTAATGGTTTTGTATATCTACTTAGTGACTTATTATGGTTTTTTAGTTTACAAAAAAGCATTGAATTTGTTTTCACTGAAAAGTTACAATAAATTTTTGTTATAATTTTTTTACATTGTATTTTGCGACCCTTCCGATTTTGTTTTGACGAAAAGTGGAACGTCATACAAATAATCCCTTTAAAGATATAGGATATAGGTGCCCCACTAGCAAATATGCGTGGGCACAATAATCCACCAAAAGTAAGCGATTTGAGACGAATATTAAGTTATGTACATATACATGTACATAATCCCCTATGGATAATATATGTGTTCTGGGGATTCTATCGAAGTTCCCTCTAATAGAAAGGAAAGGCGATGAACAATAAAGATTTGGGGAAAAGCGATCTGCTGTCTACATAGTTAGCGGTAATCTCTACAAACCACATCACGAGTATGATATAGGTACATGTATAAAATATATTAAGATGGATGAAAATGTACGCATTAGTATAATACAATCATCAATTTTAGTATAACGTACGTAATAATTACATAAGAATTATATTTAATTTGCCCGTAATTATAATAATTAATAACCATGTAATTATCTCATACACACCAACGGTTTTCTTAATAAAATGCTAAAAGAGATAACAAAAGTTTATTGAAAAAGGACGTATGTGAATTATGCTATTACACGAGCATTATGATTGATTAGGATTAAATGAGTTTTTCTTGGATTTAAATTCGTAGGTATAATGGAGTGTGGTTCAAATTACTACGTTTAGGTAGCTTTTCTGTGCTGTATTTTCCTAGAATTTTTTTTGGAATTCTCGAGAAGGATGCCATAGAAAACCCACCAAAACGTAGACATGTACACCATATTCCTTTATTGCACGAGTTCAAAATTCAAATCAAAAGAATATGTAGGTATTTAAATATTGTAGGTGTGTTTTATTATTCATACCCCTCACATGTTAACACAATAGAATATAACGGACTACCATTTAATAGCAATGAAACGCGAAAAGAAAAGACAAGAGGCTCGTAGAGCGCATTATAAAAAGTTAGGATACGTCAAATAAAAAACTGTCCGTCGCGGGCGTCGCAAGAAGTATTTAATATTCCGTAGAATTACTAATTAATCTTTTAGTCATCTAAAAAGCTGACTAATTTATTATTAAAATGTGCCGTATGTTGTACCTACAAAATACTACGAAAAAAGTCCATATTTTCTATAAAACGACGATTTCTGTTGGTTATCGTGTTTTCGTTTAAAAAATAATGTTAATATTGAACATTTTTAGTATTTACTAGTAAATGGTAAAGCTATGAATATTCAATCAATCAATCAGTATTTATTGTATCTTTAGAAATAGACAAGTATTCTTATTCTTTACTTCTAGTCTAGAAAACCTGAACAACAAACATAAAACCAAAGCCATATTCTACACTATTCTACTTTGAAAAATCACAAAGTTGTTTAATAGTCCAGATTCCTCAGTCATGGTTACGAAGGCGGATAAAGGGGATTGCGTGGTTGTCAAGAATAAACGTGATTACATTGTCAAGGTCAATGATTTTATAGATACCCCGAGTTTTATAAAACTAAAAACGGATCCCACGGCCAATTTTAATAAGAAAGTTCGTAATTTTGTTTATCAACAGAGGTCCACCCTTCAATCTTTCGACATCAATTACAAAAACTTGTTGATTATGAACCCCAGATGCCCTTTGTTGTATGGGCTTCCTAAAATACATAAACCTGAGATCCCAATAAGACCTGTGGTCAGTTTTTCGGATACTCCGGTATCAAAAATTACGTCCTTCCTTAATCATTTCCTTAAGAATCACATCACCATGGACCCCTCCTTCTCCCTAAAGAATTCGTTAGATCTCATCAAGAAACTTAAAGACATCAACCTTCCCAACAGCTTTTCTATGATATCGTTTGATGTTACCAATCTGTTCCCAAGTATACCCTCGGACGAATGTATCAACATAGTTTCTGATCATCTTAGTCACTCCAACCTTTCAGATTCCCAATTTGATTGTATCATAAATTTATTGAAACTCTGTGTTAACCAAAATTTCTTCAAGTTTAATGGTGTTTGCCACTCCCAGATCAATGGGCTTGCCATGGGCTCGAATCTTTCCCCGATTTTATCATAAATATTTATGCACTACATAGAAACTTCTCACATTACCACCTCCGAATTTTTCAAAGATAATGTCATATTTTGGGGTCGTTATGTTGATGACATCATATGCATACATACTGCTAATGATGATCACATTGATAAGTTTTTGTTATTTCTCAATCAAATACACCCTAAGATTCAATTTACCTTTGAAAAAGAAATTAATAATCAAATACCTTTCTTGGATGTTACGTTACTCAAAAATTGCCACGATATTCAGTTCAGCATATATCGGAAACCAACTACGACCGATATTCTCATTCCGGCAGATTCCATACACCCTTTTTCACAAAAAATGGCTGGCCTTAATGCCTTGATAAGGAGAATGTTGATGATCCCTATGTCCCACCAGAATTTGCTCATTGAAACCAACATCATAAAACAGATAGGTTGGAACAATGGTTACCCTCCTCAATTCATCACTAAATTGATTTTCAAAATTAAACGTAAAATCAATTCCACCTTGTTGATCCCTCAGAAGGATTGTGCTAACTCCCTTTATCGTTCCCTTACGTATTATCCTGGACTGTCCTATCAGATTAAGAACATCTTTGCAAAATATAATATTATTATTTCCTTTTCTACGAAAAACACTCTCAGGAGCACGCTTGTGAAAAACAAAGATGTTGTTAATAGATTGGACCGTTCGGGGATCTACAAATTGAATTGCCCGGTTTGTGGGGCTTTTTATTTAGGCCAAACGGGGAGGTCATTCGTTACACGTTTTAAAGAACATTACCATTGTATCAAACACAACAACATCGATAATAAATCAGCCTTCGCGGACCATATTTTAACTAAGGGTCATTCATTTAACCCCAATAATGACTTTGACATTTTACATTTCGGGAAGAAACGGTACCTCCTTAATGTGTTTGAATCATTAGAAATTAACCCCTTCCACTCCAGGTATCCAACATGTGGATATTTCAAGGTGTGCATCAGGGTACCATGATATCCACATATGGATACGACGCATTTGAATTATGTAGCCTTAAAGAAGGATGGGATGGCACGTGGAAATTCATATTAGGTCTGGTATGGTACAAAAAAATGGTATGGGGAAGATACTTTTAAAATTACGGCTGGAGTGGAAGGGGTTAATAGACAAAAAAAAAATAATCCTAAGATGGTCAATGAAATCACTGATCTTGATAATGATTACATAAGCCACAGGTTTCATTAGTTTGAGTTCACCTTGTATTTAATCTCATTCTTGTAAGTTGTAGTTGTTTACGCCATCTACCGTTAGTTTGTTCTAATTGAGATCATGTGATCTATTATCAATTACTCCATTTTGTTTTATGGTTTTCTAATTTTAAAGTAACGACTTTACGCCCTTCAGGCTTTTAACTTTTTGATTGTAATTTGAAATTTCATCATGTAATTCATCATAGTATAAGCTATAATTTGCCCCTTCAGGTGAGTGATCTTTGGTTTCATTTTTAGATTTTAACAATATTGTATTGTAGCACCATCCCATCAACTATGTAATCTTTCAATAATTTAATCTAAGCTTGATAATGGAATCAGTAGTATTCCGAAACATGTCGCTGTAATTAATCATCAAATTTTGTACGATTGTTTACCTGAGTCACTAATTGAAGTACCAGGTACTACGTTGAATCTGTCAAAATTTCAATCCCTGCTATTTGCATTGTAGCAGTTTAAGTATCATAATTTAATCTAATCTTCACTTCATTAATATATTGCTAAAGGGGAGGTTGAGAGTTTCTCTTTTAATTACCTTGTAACCGCTTTGAGAGCCATCCGAACCTCCAGAGATGTCAGCTATTCTACCCCCACCAGATCAACTAAACTTCTAACCTCTAGTAAACCCCACTATCAAAGTTTACCCTTCTACCAAATTACACAGTTCCTGCCTATTCCACTTCTCCTCCCCAATAGTCCTTTCCTTTTCCTACTTTCCATTACTTCTTCCATCCACTCTATCCCTTCTCCACCTTCACTTAATACTCCCCTCCACCCTTCCTCCTGTTCCCTTATCGTCTCCCTTCTCTCCCCACACAGCCTGCAAATCTAGTTACCAATGTTACATGTGTTCAAAATATCTTCCATTTACTGCTAAGAGTGCTAAGCACTGTTGAGCTCTTCTAGGTACACTATCAGTGGCTCTAATAAGTACTTCTTGAAAGGGAAGAACACATGTAACATTGGTAACTAGATTTTAAAAGTCGACTTTTCAATGTTTCTTGTTAACAATGAATTTCAAATTTAACAACTTTAGTCGAATATAACTTAAAAGGGGTGGCAGTAATAAAATAATTTTTCCTATAAAACTTTCTTCTTTTTTAACAATCTTTCAAAAAATACCTTTTTGGACTTATGGTGCCATTTAAAATTTTGGAGTTGGGGGCCTTCTGGAGGAATGCTGACTTGTCCGAGAAATAATGATATCACCATTCGATTCTTTATTATCGCTTTTATAATCCATTTTTTTACCCCACCTCTCTACGACTCACCGTTCTTTAAATAAAAGACTGATACGGGTGGTCTCATTCACCCTGTATAACCAATTTATTTGAGGGTTCGTCGAGATCACTTGAGCCTTCGTCGAGAATCTCGACGGTATCGTCCCGTCAAGAAAAGGCGAGGTGATTTTTTTTAAATAAATTTAACAATAAAGCCGTACTTGAAGAACGGGCTATTAAATGGACACCCTGTATAAATTTAAGTTGATTACCTGGATCCACATCCTCTAAATTTAGGCACAAGGTACCGAGGAATGGTCGTGATTCACCCTATTATAGTATGGGGTGACCGCAACTCCCACTGCGAAAATAAAATTGACCGCAAGTCCCATTGCATTTAATTAAAAATCTACTTGACCGCAACTACCACGGTGATTTTTTCGAAAATTTGGCTGGTGATGAGACATGAGTAACTTAATCGGACATTCTTGAAAAATAATGTTTGCTTGACTTTACAAAGGGTTTCGGGTTTCCACTATTAAAAGTGGAAAGTTTATGGCTACATCCTTTTGAGACAATTACAATATTTGATTTGTGGAATGCAACCCAAAAGTTATAACAATTACAAGAGATGTATACAAAGACGCAATAGGTCGCTCAAAATACCAAACAGGTATTCAGTGATTGCGTTTAGAGATGGAACATTCGCCCTAGAACCATGATTACAACCGGGCGATTTCTGTTTATTTCTTATGTTAAGGGTCTATCACCAGTTGGAATTGACACTGATTGAATGGGTTTTTATGTATACATAAAATTGAAATAATACATTGTTGTATAACCACAACAACTTGTAGGGCCCTTCTGATAGGGATTTTTTAATTTTTTACCAAGTTTATCAACGCACTATGCAAATTTTAGCGGTTGCATGGGTTTAGAAATATACATAAAATTTGGATAATAGATAGTTTTATCGAAATACAAAATATGTCATTGCAAAGGGCTCTCGTGTATTAGAATTTTCCATTTTTGTTCGTATTTCTTGTAAAATATTCGTGAAATTGAATAAATATTAAGCAACTTCAACCAAATTTTACAAAAAACTTTGTGAAAAATTTAAAAATCCCTATCAGGAGAGCCCTACAATAAACCTTCCTCTATCCATTGACACCTTTTTTGTGTTTATACAACAATGTTTTATTTAAATTTTATGTATAAGTACAGCGACACCCATGAAATCAGTTTCAATTCCAACTGGTGATGGACTCTTAAAAAATTGTTGGGTGGACAACGTTTTCTTATCTTTTGAGGATTTGCCTAAATAATTCTTAAAGTATTGCGTTATTGCAGAAACGTTAAGACAAGAAATTGTATTCTTTCATGGCTACGAAGATTACATAAAATCAGAACTCTAAGCAAGCGCAAACATGCAATAAACGTAGGGTAACGTTTCCTAGTCCAGAAAAGGCCCAGAACGTTTTTGGGTGAAAAATCCAATTAACTATAGAGAACTCCATGTCAATTGACGAGCTTGTAATAATAAATCCCTGAGTTTTAACACGCTGATTATAATTCCGATTTTATTGTGCAGACGAAAATTTTGTTACGTAAAAGTCGCATTTTCCCCTTATTCATTTCTAGTTTGAAAAAAAGGGTTTTCAAATACAGTATTTACGTTCGTATTTTAACAAAGTTGGAAATAGAATCCGGAAAATTTTATGAAACTTGAAGTATGAAAGCTCACTTAATTTTTTTCCATACGCTGAACTTTATTGTATTTTCAGTTACAAATTTAATTAATTTATTACAATTTGAATTAAACTGGAAAGTGAGACAAACATGAAATGCTAACGCGCCCACATTTTCGATCATATAAATGTAATTTGACAAAAATTTAAACATTAAAATAAATCGATGCTATACAAATGTAAAATCTGAAGAAAATGAACTTAACAAAATGGAAATGAGATTCGTATTATAACGCAAATGTCGCAAAAGTGAAATCTGATATTTACGTTCCCAATAAAACGTGTTCATTTAACAATCACATACATTTACAATATCGAAAACACGCAATTTACTTGTGACCACAATGGCAAATGTAATAGGAAAACATCGCACTTTTTGCGGCCATTAGGAGTGAGTACTGTAGTAGTAAAACTTTAGAAAAAGTAAAAGTATGTATAAAGAATACACACACTATAACATAAACTAACAATACCTCCCATCAGTAATTTAATGGTAATTTACAAGACTCGCAGCTATTGTCTTTTAATAGTTCACAAATAACACATCTGTAGAAATAAAAAGTTTTACGTAATCGTTCTTCAAAGTTAATTGCCAGTCAAGTCTTCAGAGGAGACTCATGGTCAAGGCTACAATTTCTTTAGACGTAGAAAATTAGGAAAAGATCTTTTATTTGTTTATTTTAGGAGCGAGCACCTTAATTTATTGCACTGTATAATTATCTAATTAGTTATCGTAAAGCGACATAATCTCCAACCTTGACATGTTACTGCGCATTTTGTCACAACAAAAAAATTGTTAAAAGAGCTGATTTTTGCTTATTTCTAAAAATAAAATCTACTCATTACTTAAATATTTCGTGTTTATAACCGTCAATTTTAACAAGATGTCATTATTTTTAATTCAAAAAGAGGATGTTTCTATAATATCCTCCCTAAAAAAAAACAGACGGACTGATCAAAGCGTAATTTTATGTATGGGAATAACTATTTTACGATTGTTAAACTTTTTTTGCGCATTTATAAATTGGAAATTTTTTGCCCACGAAGATTGACTTTTATTGTCAATGATGGTTTAATTACGGGCCTTACAAGTTTACTGAGACAATAATGATCTCGTTTCCAAACTTCGTTAAGCTTTAGTGATTAATTAAAAGCGAAAAATGGTGGATTTACGGCTTCTAATTAATAATAGGTATCATATGTAAAAATGCCATTAGCGAATAACAGGACTTGTTTAAATTATTCGAGTATGGCAAGAAAAAAAAATTTTTCGTAATCGAAAAGCGTGAAAACTAATCCTTTTACGTTACGATTTGAAATTATGAAAGATATTTTTTTATGGATCAACGTGGATATTTACACACGTTTAAATGTCAATTCATTCAAATTTGAATGTGTAATGTCAATTACAATAACACAGAAAAGTTAACGTTTAACATGAATTTGGGTGTTTTTGAGAAAAGTTTTAATGTAATGTTAGAATTAGATCGAGTTTCCATCCGATAGATCATAAAAGAGGAATAATTTATTGAAAAGAAGCTAACTAAAATCGAAACATAGTCTAGTGTTCTGTGGTACAGCAGTGCTCTCTACATCACACAAAGCAACTCTTACAGGCAATATGCTAGTAAATGAGCATTAACACGCGCTTTCCTGAAATCCAGAGACAGAAAATGCTGTCACATATATATGTCACGATTGTATATATGTATTGTGGAAATAAATAACTTCTTTTCTAATTCCAGGGAAAAGATATTAGTAACTGGAGGAGTAATAAATGAGAGATGAATAAAAATTAATATAAATATGTACAAAATCCTCCTGAATAAAAATCATTGGCACATATAGCCCTAATGCTGATGGTAAAGGAAAGAAAAAAAAAGTCACCATAAAAAATTAGAGAAATCATACTATTGGGAGAGCTTAACGTTAAAGTTGGCAGAAACCTTTTACCGCAACCCTGAAAAGAAGGTTGGTCGACATTTAATAGTAAGGAGGACCCCAACAATTGTCAAAAGATAACAGTAACCAGTACACTGTGTTGTTAATAGGGGTAATTTTAAAAACTCTCATCACCATGGGCGCCCATACGGTAATTTCCAGGGGGGGGGGGGGGAATTTGGGGAAGATTGAACAATCAGTTTTATTTAAATTAAAAGTTTCGTTATTTAAGAAATTATTACTGCGTAGAGTCCGAGTCCGGGGGGGGGGGGGGGGGGGGGCAACTACCTCCTTATGGGCGCCCATGCTCATCGCTATAACTTTCACTACAATATTACAAAATCTTGTACTGACTGAACTGATAATAACGTTTGTCTACGACTACAGTATAATATAGTCGTTATATGCCCCGGCCGACAATACTAATACCATTCATTAAGCACTGTTATTGTCATTAGCATTACCAACCGGAGTAATGAATATTACACATTGTTATTTTATATATTGTCATGGTAACCGTCTAATACAGTCAATCAAGAGTGTCAGTTCAGAGCTGGGTCGGATACAGAAAAAAAGTATCCAAGGACCGGATACGGGTACTAAAAATGTATCCGGATCCTTTCACCTAAAAATGTACCCCGATACAAGTATCCGGATACCTTTAAGGATACTTTTAAAAATGAGATATGACAAGATAGATATGCATGAACGATATTGTTTAATCGCGCCACGTATCCTCATTTTTCTCAGTATCTAGTATTAGTACTGTCTAATCTCAAACAGTGGGTTTCGGTCATCGGAACAGAAAAAATATTAAAAGAATAATGATTGCAGCAAATAATTCATAATTCAACCATGTATCAATAAGTAATTGGCAAATATTATTAATATCTTATAAAAAGTTGTTTAATGCTTTTCATCCATATAGCCAAAACTACGACTGTTACAAAAATGAAATTTTGAAGATTTATACTATCTCCCCTAAATATACGAGTCATAACTGTTTATATTTTATTGATTTGAAGTAGATACTTCCATTGATATAAAACGTTTCTCTGGTGTCTTTGCAAATAAAGCTCGTTAAACCAACTTCAAGAAGACGGGGCACGTATATAAGTTTCCTCTACGATTTTAAAGTTTAAAGTCGACGGATTACAGTACGTTTAATTAATAAAAGATTAATTTTGAATTAAATTGATGATGATTAAAATTTATAATCGGTTAACATTAACTCACCGACTTGAAATTCTAAACCATAATTCTAAATAAAGCTTAACGTTTACTAGTTGCTAATTACCTTAATGTTAGTATAATTATAATTACATATGCACTTTTACAACAGTTACACTGGTTTGCATTAATTTTAATTTAAATTAAAATGTGCAGCGAAGCAATGAAGGTTCTAACTTAAAAACTGACATTTTCCTAAACGCATTGACGATCATTCCCAATTCAAAGACCTAATATGAATAACGTTTTCGGTACGAAAATAAACAATATTTTAGTCTACTTTTGTTATTGAAACAGTAATAAGTAAATAATATCAAATAGTTAAACGAGTTAATCTACAATTTCAATTATAATATGGAAATTTCGGATTTTCAATTAACTTAAGGCAATTTATATAAAATTCTATTCTAATCCTCCCACGGCATACCTTAACTTAAATTGTTTAATGATCGGATGGAAAATGGAAAACATTTTTCACAAGCTGTAATTTTACCCCTCTTGTAGCAATACATGTAGACTAATTCCGGCCAATCAAAAGTTCAATGAAATGTTCTAAAGTAAAGTAAAGCATTCCAATTTTCAGAATAAATAGAAACGTGGTTAGACCGCTTCAAAAAAAAAGTAAATTCGTTACTCGAGTTTTCAGAAAAAGTAAACTGCATTACAAGAAGAATTGTGGTTAGTTACAGCCTCTGATCGATATCTCATTTGCAAAATTATACTCTCAATTAATACGTTTTTATAATATTTTCTGATTTAAATCGTGCCTATCCTCCAATAATAGGCGCAAGTGAAAAATTTGTTACAGAACAACTAGACAGATCGTTGCTGAAGTTGGAATAGAACTAAATGTAATTTTTATCAATAATAAATAGTTATATGTATATAGAGTAAGCCAAACGTGACTAATTAAATAATACTTGCACCGTAATGTAATTTGAAGGTTAATGATACACGAGATCTATACATATAGATACACTTTGTCTCAAGTATTTAAAAAGTATGTACCTTAAGCTACTCAACGAAGCATTAAGCGGTAATATGCGATATATCCTTCATCCTAGAGCGTCGCCTCTGGTTAATAATATATCCTCTACCATTTTCAATTTACAATAAAATTAGGTTTGAATCATATTAAAACCTTACAATTATTCTCGTTTAATGTTAACATTCAGAATAGGAATTAATAAAACTTCACAGCCTCCCCTTGGAACTTCTTTACTAGCGACGATTGATCAAAATTGAAAATTGATGAAAAGAAGTTCCAAGGGGAGGCTGTCAGGTTTTATTAATCCCTATTCTACAATTGCACCCCCTTTGTGTGTTCGAACTCTACAAAGATGTCTATTAACATTCAGAGCGATTATTTATAGAAAATTTAACGATTTCGCGTGTTTATTCACTAATCCAAATACGAAAGGACAACCAAACATAATCGAGGGTATATTACATCAAGCAACTAATATCTTCGCGATTAAAATGATTTTGAAAGGGTTAAAGTGGTGTACGGTAGCTTTTGTTTTTTCGAAAATAGAGAAGAATCTTCAATTACCGTCAACGGTAATAAGTACCAGGAAATAGCTCCTAAAGTTTCTTCGCTTAAATTAAATGGTATCAAACTACAATATTAGGCTTCAACTAGATGGAACTACACTACACAGCAAGAGGATTATTGGTTTTATTGCACGAAAAGTGTTACTAATGTAAATTGAATTTCCTACAAAATTTAATTAAACCATGAAGTTTTTTGCAATGAAGAATCACAGAACACTTAAACATAAAATTTCATTTGTATGAAACAATTTCACGCACCAAATCCAGGAACAACGAAATCAAATAATTGTAATAATTCAAACAATTAATTCGATCAATTTTGAAAATGTTGGAGTTGATTAACTAATTCATTAACTTCTTTAAAATTTTCAAATATCTTTTAGTAAGATCAAACGCAAGAGATCATGAAGTCCGGTATTTTTAAATTGAATTCTGCATTTTGCAGTTCTGTACATATAGGTCAACCAATTCGATATTAGATACAAAGAACATGTTAGTCGCTATCAAATTAACACACATATAGGTGAACTACGCCAAACATTAAATTAAAATGACCTTACAAAAATGATTTTTGCAAAGTAAAATCCAAAGATGTTTTGGAGAACTTTGAAATATACATATAAATATAGCCATGTAGACGAAGTACCTTTAATTAATGAATTAGCAAAACGACCTTATTAATTCGCCATTACTTCACATTCTTGATTATAACAAAATGTTTTTAACCTTTAAGATCCGAGATCGGTAATCTGCTTTGAGGTGGCGATGGCTGAGAGATGTGCCCGTAAGTCCATGAGGTATATAAAAAAACTTACCCTGGTCATCGATCATCGCAGGGGGAAATTGGGCTTCTGGGGCGCTTATTGGCGATGAAATGGCCAACGGTGGTCTCGGCTGCAGCATTTGGGGGCGAGGATTGTAAGGTGGTGGGAGTCGAGATGCTTACGCTTGGTAGCGGGAGGCACCAAGCCGGGCGATGTGGTCAGTCTCTTCCGTTTCGGGGTTTGGATAACGTTGGCAAAAATAGGTGATGAGGGGGGCAATATTGTAGGTGGATTACACGGTAATGCTTCAGATGGTTTGTAGTAGATGGATTCGTTTCCCGTAGAGTTTCCAGAGAGAGGAGCTAGGCTGGGTCGAAGCTTATCAGAGGAAGTTATCTTAGTAGCCTTGTTGGTGAGTGCAGAAGGGGAGGGTTTGTCATTGGTGAAAAATTTCCTTATACCAGTAACTCTCTTCTGCTCATTTTGAGCCATTTCCAGGTATTTACGATACTCTGACTTTTCCCTCTTGTGCCTAATCTGGTCATGGGTTAGACCCGTTGCTGCTTCGGCATTTTTGTAGCGAAAGGTGCCTTTGATTGATGACGCCTCAAGTTCGGCTAGTTGCTTAAATATTTTCACGTCTGAAACTGGCGGTTTTCTCTCTAAATCTCTCTGGTATTGGGCGCGGTGTGCCCTTCTTTCGTGTTGCCTGACGCCGGCGAAATTTTTGAAGGCGGTGGAGCAATAGTTGCAAGTGGTTCGATTGTTCAAGCCGCAGTAGCGTAAGTGGTTAGTCAAATTGCATTGCATGGTATAAATTATCCTACAAGTGGGACAGGGAAATGTTGGAGAGCTTCCAGGGCGGCTACGCACGTTGTCCAAAGGTGCCGAGTGAGGTGGAGACAGGTTCGTCCGGGTCTTCTCCGGGCGTTCCGTGAGATCATTTATGCCTACTCCTTTTTTTTCACAGAATAAATTCTGGGGTGGATTTGCTGAATCCATAATAAGAGTCAACATTTTTTTAACGAACACATTAGTGACACTTAAACTCTTAAGTACTCAGTTCAGTAGTAATTAATTATGGGATTAGTAAAAAGAACGTTCAGGTTGCGTAATTTCCACTTGCCTGTTCTGACAGTGACGAGCAACGGTAGCCAAAAATGTTTTCGTGTAATGTTAAATTAAATTTTAATACCAACAAATATTGGAAAAACCGTGCATATTGTATTGCAACAATTGATAATGCAATGGCGTTTGATACCGTATCCAATGTTGATTTATATGTCGATTTAATTGTGGTTTATGTAAGATTTTTCCCTCAATTAAATGTTTTCAATTAAAAGTGCGTACGATTTGCACTATAGTAATTGAGATAGACCATTAGGAAAGCGGGTCGAATAGTTTATTAAGTCGGTTTCAATTGTGGTTTGTATAAATAATTCACTTCAATCGAGAATTTTCAATTTAATTGCGCACGATTTTCCACTAGACTTGCTACTGGTATCATTTAATTTAGACGGCACTAATTATCACATTTATACGAACTAACAGAAATAAAAATCTTTAAAACAAATTAAAAGAATTTGATTTACCTACTAAACACGTCCGTTCACTTCGAGTGTACTTTAAGACCATGAAATAAATACATTACCATGCGCACAACTTATTCTTATCAATCTTGCTAGTTGAACCTCATTTTCATTTTATACCTTCGTGGAAAGAGGGTTGTTTTGATGAGAATAATAATATACCAAACAGTTCTTTAACGTTGTATCTTAGCAACCCTAGTCTAATTTCAATCTGTTATCCTTGACAATGAAACATATACTTATGTAGTGTGGAAACGCGTTGGATTGAATATAAAGTAAAAAAATTAACAGAATTACTTCTTTTTATTACTACAATTACTTATGGAGTTCCACAAAGTGAGTTTAGAGAAAATTAATTAAACAAATTCAAACGTGGCATTTTACTTAAATTTCAGGAACAAAAGCAAAAATTCACTCCAAAATCTGAAGGTTTTTTTAGAAATGTTAAAATTTAGCAACACCATTACGTGTTTATAGCATTCATATTTAATTGTTGTTAAGTATTTCTCAGGAGAAGGTGTTACTCGTATTTGCTTTAAAAGACAAAATTATATCTCAAATAGAAATTTTCCTACTCGTTCTGGTTTTCCCATTTCCTCCCGTTAGAGACAGGACTATGTATTTAAAATTAGACGAACAATTCTAGTTAACATTCTATAATATACTTAATTAATACGTAAGGAGAGTATCCTTACGTAAATCCCTTTAAATAATCAAGAGCACTATTACAAATCGTTATATTTCCTTAGATTCGTTTGTATTTCGTTCATTACGAATGTACGTAATAGCAGTAATTAAATTGATTTAATTAGTAGAAGTTGGTTATTGTTTTATCTTTTAACAATGTTCGAACATTACTAAAGTTAATTTCAATTAATTAAACGAGCCTATTACACGTTAAGACAACAAATCTGACCAATAAAGGAAACCCTTAGGCAACCTTTTTCGTTCAATTCGAGCTTTCGTGGTTTACGAACATCGATACCTTACGAAATTGACTAAATTTACTGTATTCTATCAAATTTACTCATAAAATCCTATTATTAAGGGTATATTTAGAACGTGCTACTTACTATATGTATACTGCAAATATTAACCGAAAATCTCATATTTCCTGAATTTTGTCTTATTTAAATGTAGATACTCTTTGTGAAGCTTGTGATTGTCCAAAATATTTTCCGCTGTTACAGAAACAAAATTCGTTCTCTTTTAGAAGCCGTTTCTTAAACTTATTTTTCGAAAAGAAGAGTAGGCTCACAAACAAATAAAACAATTTGTGAGATTTTTAAAAACAGATAAAAAGGTTATACCGTCAAATTTTAATTTTTTTATTTTCCTTGAAACAAAGCACTAGAATCTTTTTTTACTTTTACATGTCGTAAAAAAGTAAGACTTTTTGAAATAAATAAATTTATCACTAATGTGAGAGTTGAATTTATATAATCCAATTTCCAAATTGTCGATAAATCATTTCTTCTAAGAACGATCTATAAAATTTTGCACAAATCCGTTAGAGCTCAATGTTCGCTTTATGATTAATAACGACGTTTCGAACGTGTGGTCCTTCGATGTAGATCTACCACCGAATCGGCGCACAAGTTTTTCGAATAACTTACTTCCTATATTTATTGACAACATAATTTGCGGATCGATCCAATATATATTTCATGTCATGGAAATTTACACGGAATGTAATTAGAAATAATTTGAAAGCCGTTATTATTGAGAAAGCCTATTATAAGGTGAATGCCGGTAATGTTATTATACAATATGAGCTAAGTATAAATATAACAGGTGTTAAATACTAAGTCAAGCAAAATTATCACGTGAATGGCGTAAAACAACATTCTAAAGCACTTTAATTTTCTAATATTTTCATACCATAAATAAGTTTGTAGTCACTTATCGTGTTTAATGAAGTAATAAGAATATTACACTTCCCTTTAAGATTATTACTAAATAACGATCTATTCTTATTTGCTACGAAACTCATTTAATGATAATCGACTTACCTATTATACGTATATGTTATTAGCAAAGTGAAGCCTTACATTAGTGATAGCACCTATACTTCCTGATTGTTTTTGAGCCTTAACTAAATTTATCGACACACTGTGTAATAATTCTTTAAATCAGTCATGCAAAACAAGTTAATTGTAAAAATTGATTTTTCTCATTCGTCCTCCGCGGATCGCAGTTGGCCATGCACGTTATTGTTTATAAGTTATATTAGCAATGATAATAAACAAAACAGTTTATTATAGTTGAACTGCACGTACAAAAAAATGGGATATCTTGTTTAGCTTTGGACGTAAGTGGATTCAATGTTATAAATAGTCACCTGTATATGTAGATGTAAATGCCAATGTATTTCAGCCGTTAAATTATCATATCTAATGATTACACTTCTTCTGGTCCATTTCGTATCTTCGTGACAAGCAATTGGTTTTTACACTCCTGTACTTGAATTACATTTGTTGAATAAAGATCACGGTCAAAAGTATTACCATTAAAGTGCCCCACTTTCATTGACGCTCCTACACTACAGAAGGACCTCAGATACCGGGAAGGATCTCCAGCATAAAACTTCATTTGCGATGTGAAACAAGATTAATAAGTGATAATAATAAAAAGTAATTCTAAAATTACCCAAGACGATTCTACATCATATGTCATTTTTAAGTGTAATAGAAAAAACAGAAATATTATAATGTATATATTTATTCTAACCAAGAAATATTTTCGGCATCGATAGATTATTAAAACCGTAGGCAAACAAATTTCGAGTAAATATTGCCAATTAAATGCCTTTTTGGAAAATCTACCAATGAGTTCAAAAGTGTTTGTGCTCTGCCACAAATGTTAGATCAAATTAGAACAAATACGTTTTTTTCCTTTTTGCCATGATGTAAATGTACAAGAAGTCGAAAACATGTAACACAGAAAACGTGCCCAAAACCAAACCACTAAGGATGGCACATTGTTAAAAAAAGTACTTTTATTGTGTTAATATTACATCCAACATTGTTACTGATATTAATTTTACGTAATCATATTCCATTTTCAAGATTTTTACTAATCATCCGAGCTTTAGACTGAACTTGATAATCTTTTTCCATAAAACCACACTTTAGAATCATAAGGGGAAAAGAGGAATACCGATTAGAGGAGGAGGAGACAGAGGCGGTAAAGGAGTATACCCTAAGGAAGGGAACACAGACAAAGCACACACAAGGGAAAGAACAGGAAAATGTGGCAAGTGTGGGAGTTAGGAGAAAGAATATTTGGGATGGACATGGACAGAAGAAAACTGTTATTCGACAAACTAGTTAAGAGTGTGATGCTGTATGGGGCGGAGATATGGGGTTGGAAGGAACAGAAGAGGCTGGAGAAGATTCAAGAACGTTACTGGGGATGGGTGGGGGATGGAAAGAGAGACGCCAGGCTATATCGTGGCGGAGGAAGTAAAAGTACATAAGATAAGGGTGGAGGCGGGAAGAAGCGCGGTGAAATACGAAGAAAAGATAGAGGAAAGGGTAGAATGCGGGATAATGCAGGAATTCCGGAGAGTGGTAAGAAAAGGTGAGATAAAATACGGACAAGAGGATAGGGAAAAATATTACACCAGGAACAGGTACACAACCGAAAAGGTGGAAAGAATGAGAGAAGGGGGAGAAAGGTACTGGAAGAGGTAGTAAACAGGAATATTGACGTAGACAAGCAGGAGAGGGGAACGAAGATAAGAGAGGCGAGGTACAATGAGAGATGAAAGAATAAAGACAGAAAGGGGACCGAGGTGCTTAGAGGGCCGAAAGAACAAAGGAATAAAAAAGATGATAGCAAGGTATAGATGTGGAAACGAGGAGATGGGAAACAGGTATTGGATGGGAGGTGAAGAAAGGAAATGTAAGCTATGTGGCGAGGGTTGGGAGACCATAGACCACATGCTGAGGGAATGCAGAGAACTGAGAGAAGACAAAGAGATATGGCAAGTGCTGGTGGAAGACGCAGAGGGCGCAGAATAGTTGGAGAAGAAGAGAAAAGATAACGGGGAAGAGATAAAAAGAGGCAAAGGCGGGAGGAGACGAGAAATAGAAATAAGGACAAAAGATGAACATTGTAAAGTGCAAAGCACAGGGAAATAAAGATTATTAATATTATTACTATTATCATTATGTTTGGTGTTTGGAAAGTACTCTTCATAGACCGAAGAATTTTAATGCCAATCCTGTATTTCCATGCGCCAAGGTTTGCTTACAAAATAAGGAATTTGAAATAAAAAACGCCCTATATTTCCAATCGTGATGGCACTCTATTTTAGTGGAAAAAATTGAAAAACATCGCTTTTATAATAGATGCCGATGAACACACAATATAAATGAAAACCCTCAGACTAATCTACGCTTTTACTGCACAAAAAATAGTAAACGAACACACTATCTACTAATTGGAGAACGGGTATGATTACTCTCACACAGGTATTGATCTAATAGTGGAAGATAAATGTGTGCAAAAATCATCCGTTATATCTAAATCCATTAGTCACTCAAACTTGAACTTCGTGCTAATTGGAAGGTAAGCCACGTTATATAGTTTAGTATGTAATTATCCCACGGTGCAAAATGCATAAATTTCTAAATGCCGAAACAAGGTGTTTTCGAGGAAAAAAATTTATAACTTATAGAAGTGTACGAGTCACGATACAATCACATGCCGAACATTTCATTTAAATAAATGTACTTCTTTAATCGGTTTCATTGTTACGCTGTTAGCAATTACCGGTAAATTATGATAATGACTTCAAATTAATGCGCATTGCTTTTAGTGTAACTTCCATTTTAATCCTAGTTTCTCAACCTAACACTTTCCTTAACTATTTTCGCACCTACGTAAATAAAATGTACCTATACGGAATTCGAGAACAACTTTCTCCCTATTCTTATAATACACACCGGATGGACAAGTTTCTTGCGTTTTGGATTGATAGTTTATTTACTTTTCCTGAATTACCGTTTGTAAGTTACTTGTTACTTAACTTAATAAGCGTAACACCTTTCTATATGACAAGATTTAACGATATCGTTACATTCAGCAGCTGTAACTTGTAAAACGCTCAAAGGAAAAGAAAATTTAAAAGTAAAAAGTAAACAAAGCCGTTTGTGAAAGTAACAGAAATTTAAACAACGGCTACAATTCGTATGCAAAGTTTAAGTACGCAAAAGCAATTAATTAACTATTAATAACAACTTGCTCTTGCAAATAAATCACGATGTTTAACTTTATTGATTTATTAAACTTTACGTAACGTTTTATTGGGATACTAGAACGCGTCCTATATTGCAGCACATTATTCATTAAAAGTGTTGTAAATAAAAAAAAAAGAGTACCACGAAACTAAACAAAAAAATAGAGATTGCAACATTATAAAAATGACTCGTGTGCATTTAATAATTAAAAAAACCTTGAAAGAAAATTAAACTTATACAAGTTACAACACTAATAACAACGTATCTGTAGACACGGTAAAAGCTCCTTTTGTCGAAAAGAACGGTGTATCGGAGATAAATAAGTTTCATAACATGAGATATAATACAATAATTACGTATGTAATTTTTTACGCTCCATTAGAAAAGAATAATAAAATGATATTTGGAAGATTCGTTCGTTAATAGGATACGTGAATTTCAAAATCACTATTAATTATAGCCATCAGTAAAACTTAACTGCTTAATTTGTATTATAGGTACTGTTCAGTGTTCATTGTTATGTTATTAACACTTTCGCTGCGCATGGCTCCGATCGGAGCCACGCCTGTCTTTACCTATGTGCTCACGACTCCGATAGGAGCCACCAAAGTATTGCTATTTAAATCGACTGTATGAACTTAGCACTGATTGTAACTGCACGTTTTTTGGTCAGCGTCTACGAAAGGACTTGTAATTTAAATTTTTACTCGCCGTTTTCGTTTTTTTTAATATTTGTCATTAAGATGGGAAAATATGCAGGGGCCTTCAATTATTGCCGCTCCGGGGGTATAACCAGTCGTAAAAAATCGCAGCGAAAGTGTTAATACGGAAGTTTAAGTGGTCACTGTGGCATGCATATTATTACTGAACAATTTTCACTTACGGAAATGCTACAGTTTTCATGTTTAAGTACGAAATAGTACAATTAAATTATCAATTAGGTATAATACCTGCTGTTAACAGCGTGCGGTTGTAAAATTAACAAAAGTACTACACTGGATCACGTCCAGGTATCAACTGAATTATCTTAACATTAATTGAAGGTACATTGATAAGAATGTATTAAAAAGGGTTATTTGTCGAATTTAAATTAGAATTAAAAAAAAACGGAAATATAACGATTCCGGCATCAAGGTATCAATCCTTTAATTAAATAAGTAAAACTAAAGCCTTGGTTAGCAAAACACAATCACCGCCTTTTCCTCTTATTTTTGAATTAATAGTCGTCCTTTCCTATTGTACGATGTTAAAAATAAATTAATGATTTATTTGTTCTCTGATTCTATGTAATTTTGAGTTTGATCACATATTGAAGACTTAATTAATCTACAACACTGGGTGACAGTAGAAATTCAATCTCTTGCTTATTTAATCAAAATGTCAAAAAAATGTCGTGTGAAATTGAAGTTTTCCCCTTCTAGCATATCGGTTTTCTAGCTGTTTCGCAGTCTAATTACTAAACGTACGACCGCAGAATCATATCATTTGGCCCAGTAATTGTTTTATTATTATATTTAGTGTTCTGTGCACATCTCTAGTTCTGTAATATTAGTTTTAGTAAAAAATGTTTTTTTTTAAAATCGGCCAGAAAGTAGTACTTTCCGGTTTATTTTTAGGTCAGAAAATCTCATTTTGTCGGACCGAGCCAGAAAGTTATTGTGATAGTCCGGTAAAAGGTTTTACCGGGCTCATTTTTACTTTCCGGGCTAGAACGGTCAATTGTTCTGCCCGTTTTAAAAAAAATATTGTACGTAATACGTCCCAAAAGTGCTTTTACTGGACTCGCAGGCTTGCAGGACTCGCCTGCGGCTCGTCCTGTAATTTGCCTACTTTGTCCAGTAAAAGATCACTTTCGGGACTTGTTACGTAATAGCAGTTTACGTAACAAGTCCCGAAAGTGATTCACAAGCCTGCGAGTCCAGTAAAAGCACTTTTGGGACGTATTACGTACAATATTTTTTTAAAAATCGGCCAGAAACGGGCAGAACAATTGATCGTTCTAGGCCGGAAAGTAAAAATGAGTCCGGTAAAGTAAAAATGAGTCCGGTAAAACTTTTACCGGACTATCACAATAACTTTCCGACTCGGTCCGACAAAATGACATTTTCTGGCCTAAAAATAATCCGGAAAGTACTACCATAGGCTAATTAGCCTATGGTACTACTTTCTGGCCGATTTTAAAAAAACTACTATTACATGAATGTTTCAATTTACAATAATAATAGTTGCATTCAATAGATTTTTCTTTTCGTGTTCATCAAAGTTTTGTAAAATACAATAAAAAAGAAAACAATGACTGGGTCAAATGATATGATTCTGGGCTCGTACGTACGGTGTTCACACCAAAGGCTTAAATTAGACGTTCGTGGAGTATTGACATAGCTTTATAGTTTTAATTCACCTTCCGCTGTCACACACTGCGTCATTTTTAAACTAATGTACTGAAGTTGGAGCATTAAGATCACACAGTAATAATACCGAGCGGCCCAGGCACATAACATAATTTCCTTTTCTGTGATTAATTTTGAACTGACCTATGCAAAAAAGTTGTCTGTCTGGACGTGTCTGGGTCTATTAAAACATTGATGGTGAAAGGAATATCAAACTGTATATCCATCAAGGTGAGATGATGGGAAGTATTTAGAGCGTGAAAATTCACAGAGTAAATGCTGGTGCAAATTTCTGAAGTTGCAAAGCGGCTAGCTTTTGTAGAAAAGTGATGTAGTGAGTCGCTAGCACTACCATTTATCCTAAACTTAGAAACGTTTGAGTTACATTAGCAATGGAAATATTTACAGCAATGTGATTTAAATCTAGTAAAAGACATAAGTCTAAGATAATGAGCTTGATTCTGCGTCACAGTACAACTGCCGTATTTGACTATGAACTAAAGTTGTATAATTTGTAAAGGGATTGTTTTACAATTTTCTATGGAAACGCCATAAAACGCCATTGTGTAAATTTGGTAGCAATTTCTTAATAAATATTATATTGTGATATGGCGCACGAACGCGAGGGTTCGAACTAAATACCTGCAACGAAGGCTCATTATTGAAAAAAACAAGAGTGAATGGAACTGAGATCAGCGTTCAGAAAACAGAAAGGAATATTATCTGACAGCGAAGTAGTAATTTTAAGAGCAAGAGAACTCAAATTGGAAGAATCCCAAGATTTTACCAAAAGTGGAGGTATCGAATTAATCAAACAATTTCACGAAGACCATCACACAGAAGATTCTATAATGGGCCAGTTTTGAAGATGATGACGGAAATTAAAGCGGGCCAAGCAGGTGCCGAGCTAAAGAAACCGAAAAAGGTTTCAGAAGAGAGCTTTCGTCTGAAAGGAAGGGAAATTGAAGAGTTAAAGGAAAAGGTTTATGTACTAAAAAAGGAAATCAGTGCAACGGTTGGTGGATATATGTTATGAAAGCGTCCGAAGAAATTTGACGGCAACGACCAACTAAGAGTCGAGGAGAACCAACTAAGAACATAGAGGGCTGAAAAGATTATGAGAGAATGCAAATAAATCAAACACAGATATTCTAAGGGTAGGTATTGCTTTTTTATTGTCTAAATTATATAATTTTACAAAAAATTGAAATCTACCTCATTTAACTAATCAACCAATAAACGAAATAAACATTCTACTTAAAATAAAATAAACAGAACCTTCCTAACCCTAAGACACCCCATTAACCTTCATCCCTTCCATAACACTCCCTTATAAATCTTCTTCTTTCTATGACCTCTTCCATCCAGCCTAACCCTTCTCCACCCTCTCCTAATACCCTCTTCCAGCTCCTAGTCTCCGCTCTCAGCTCGTCACACTCCCCTAACATGTGATCCAAATTTTCCCGCCCCACACTACACAGTCTACATCTTCTACTATCATCCTCCTCCCAATATCTATTGTCTCTCTCCTCATTTCCACACCTAAACCTTGCTATCAGTCTTTTCTTTTTTGTACTTAGCCCACCCGTCAAGTACCTCGGCATACCCTCCCCCACAATGTCTTTGTATCTCTCGTTATATCTTCCTTCTCTGATCTTTTCTCTTCTTTCCTGCATCTGTACTTCCCCATCCCTTCTTATTATATCTTCTCTTATGTTGTCTCCCCACCCACTTTCCCTGCTCCTCGTCACCTCAGCCATCGCATATCCTCCTCTCTCATAATATTTCCTTCTGCTCGCCTGTCCGTGCTTTATTCTTCCTTTCTTAAGTTCTCTCCAACATTGCTGCAACAACTCTCCTCCCCTTCCTCTCTCCAGACCTTCCTCGTACCTCATCGCCATTTTTCCCGTCTGTATCCTCAGCTTTTCCCCATTTATCTCTTCCATCACCATGTATCCCGGCGTCTCTCTCTCTAGACCTAATGTCCATCTCCAATATCTCGCCTGCACCCTCTCCAACACTTCCCATTCGCTCCACCCCCATACTTCGGCCCCATACATCATTACGCTCTTCCCCAGCTTGTCGAAGAGCCACCTCCTCCTTTCAATATCGTTTCCAAAAAATCTCTCCCCTATTCCCCATATCTGTCCTAGCACTTTACTCCCCTTCTTTGCTAGCTCTTTTACGTGCTCCGCTTCTTTGTTATCGTACCTTAGATGGTAGCCCAAGTACTTTACCTCCCCCACTTCCTCTATCACTTCTTCCCCCCACCTCCACACCTCTCTCTTTCTTCTTCCCCTACCTTTCTGGAACACCAACATCTTTGTTTTCTCCACACTGATCTCTAACTCTCTTCCTTCCAAAAAATCCTTCACCACCCTCATCATCCCTTTCATCTCCCTCTCTGTCTTCGCTATCACAACAATATCGTCGGCATATGCCAAGGCCCACACCTTTGCTCTCCCTATCACCACTCCAAGGGATTTCATTTTCAGCAGCAATCAAATTCATCTGATTGTGGAAAAATTTGACTCTGACGACACGATATACGCAGATATGCGCTTTATCTAAGAAGTCATTATTCACAAAAAGGCCACGTTTAATTCAACATTTCTTCTTATGCCTTAATCACATATGTCCTAAGGTATCGAACTTACTTTTCAATCTAATTTTGAAGTCAATATGGCCTTTTCGTGAAAATTTGAATTCATAGGTAAAGCAGACATGTGCGTATATGGACAGTAAAATTTGTCCACTTTCAGATAAGGAGAAATTTGTTAATGTCATCTTAGTTTTTAGGCATATTCCTCACAGGATCGCGGAAAAATAGATTCCTGTCAATCCGTCAACAGCATCTCTCATATTAATCCAGGATCACCTGCGTTCTTTACTTTGTCACGCATCACCCCGTTAGAAACGTATTGAACAATTTCACCCACGGACGGATATAAGCCTTGATTGCATCACCAAGTAGTACAAGTTTAAGATTTTTATTAGATATTATTTTAAGAATAGGACCGAATTTTCAAATAAGTTTCCTGAATTTCCATTACTTGGACAAATGGGGGAAGGGAAAAGCGCTAGAACATCTGTTACCTTTGCTCAATTATAAATATCCAGACCACTTTCGTTACCTATACCATAAAATCGAATATAAAACATTTATGGGGCATAGGATAGAGAATATCAATGAAGAAACTCACGAAACCAATAAATTAAACAGAAATGCACTGCAATTAAACAATTATACTATATAAGGACGAAAAAAAGTACGTACATTAAGGATTTCGAGGCCTCTTTTTTGAAAATTTATGTAAAAAAAATGCCACAAAAGAGGCAGAAAACAGGCATACGCAGGAGATCAACATCTTCAGATGGATATATTGCGTACATTCTACAAGTAGAAAGTAAAAGGTGTAACAGAATGAATTTATTTAAAATTAATAAATGAAGAAAATTTGAATTAATCACTCAGTCCCTATATTTTAATGGTTATGAACTGTCACGCACAAAAAAATAAGCTCCATAAAATAAATGAATACCAAAACAGCAAACTGAATAAAAGAGAAATACGAATCAGAATGCTGTGAAGCAACCACTAAAATGCATCACGTCGTATGCGTATAAAACCATTCACATACCACTACTATCAGATGCTTGTTTGAAATTTTTAAAATTAACACTGAAAGGGGAAAAATCTTAGGGAACCCAATACTTGATCACTAAATACCAGATCGAGACGGTTCGGAATGTGAAAGGAAATTAATATTTGAAGGATAACGCGGTTACTAGAATCCCTTGGATACTTTTATGTACAGATATGTAAGTCAGATCATCGAGGTGCATTTACTTTGTAACCTTGTACGTTTATTAGAGATATTTTTGATTGTGACTAACTAATAAAGTAACCATAACTTTAAAGGTTTCATACATATAATAGGTACCTACTAAAGATTGTGACTAGAAACTTTGTTTTCAAGCTTGCGTATTAGGGGTTAACGTTATTCTGTACGCTTTTAAGTTTACTTTTACTGCGTTGTATTCGTAATCTATTAAAGAAAGTGGTTTCAGGGAAACGAGGGGCTATAAAAAAGTATAAAACAAACCTGAATGAATACTTCTCTCTCCTTTTCTATAATACCTACATGAGAATTGGTGATGGTGTGTGGGTTTCCGCTCCCCAGGGTTTAGACGGTGGTGTCGAGGAAAGGTTAGCAAATGTAAATAAAAAGCTTTCTTCAAGATGGAAAAGCATAAAAGTAAATACACAGACATCCTTATGCGTGAAAGACATGAAAGTAAGAAGATTCGTAGCAAACAGTGACAGTTCTTCCATAGAAGAAGAGGTTAGAAGAAAAAATATTTATTTCATACAACCACAACCACTTTCTCAAAATACAAAGAAGAAAAAACGAAGGTAATCGGGCGTTTAAAAGCGTAAGTGGACCTGTTTTTCGAATACGTTCTAAAATAACTTCAAAAATGTAACAGAAAAAGTTCAGTATTTCTAATTTATTACGTCCACTTTCTTATCACTACCGAGATAATGCATAAGTTAGCGAAACCTTTGCCAAAAATAGGGCATCATTAAAAAATTATTTTGATCGGCCTTACTGATAAAAGTCAAGCATCCAATTGATATGTGCATTTATAACGAAACTGGAATATATCGTCCCAATTAATTTTTTCTACATTAAGTCAAATTTAGAAGTCAAACAATAGGTTATAGACGTACCTAATACTATAATTAAGTCACCATAAATTAGAGCGAACGCAAAAATGCAGACAAAAGATTTTTAAAAATAAACCACTTTCGGTTTTTGGCTTACGTGATTTTAATTTATAATCATAGAAGAGTAACATATAATTTAATTTGAAAAAAAAACGAAAAACTCGCTTGATATTTCAACATTTTACACATATTACCCACGTTCCGTGTAAAGTATAAGTAATGGTGATATTTTAATCAGAAGTATCAGCATTTAACTCACATACCATCATTTTCTTCATGCTATTATACGTAATAGTAGCAAGTCATTATTTATAATGAATTACTGTTTTGCAAAATCCTTAAAGTGATATAAAAATTGCAAATAGTAAAATTTATAGGCAAAAAAAGTTATAATCCGAATTTATTGCAGACGAGATTATAATCTAGTTCTGAAAATTAATCTCATTTTTAATTAAATCTAGTTCTCGCGGCGTGAGGTGGAATGTATTATTTTTTTTAAAGCTGGATAGGAATTTTCAAATCCGCTAAGTGGATCTTTATGACTAAATAATATCTGGAATCGCTGATCGAATGCTTTATGGTTCGTGTAATTAAATCGAACGATGATAACCACGGTATGAATTTAAATTAATCGTTGAGTTGGCCACACAAATTTCGATCCATTGCAGTTCCTTTATAGAGATACAGAATAGGGGTTTTTTCTCCTGAAAATGTACCTATTTTTGAGCTCAACTGCTGAAAAGAGTATCTTTTATGATTAATGTGTTTAAAAACTATAATAAATACCTGTTCATTCACTATACGTTTGATAATAATATAATGATCATATAGCATAGCAATAAAAGATTAAATAAACCATCTGCACAAGATGTAAGAGTCTAAAGAATAATGCATAAATCTATATGTGCAATGTGAAGGAAAGGAAAAAATGTATCATATACGATAATTTCGAAATTTAGTCATTTTATTGTTTCAAGAAGACCATTACATTTCCAAATATTAGCGCTACCATGATAATTTGCTGTGGTGAACAATATTTATCCCTTTTTCCTGTAAATTAAATTAAATCATCCGACTAATGTAGTGCTTTACTAGGTAAGAAGTTTTCGTACCCTTAATATTTTTTGATGACAGAGGTCAATAAAACCTTGCAAATACTGGGAAAGCCTCAGATCAAAGACACCTTAACATTGTCAAGCATCGGCATCGCAACCTCGAGAGAAAAAGTGGATCCAAGAAGAAGAATAAAATTAAGTTGTGCAAAAAACAACATTTTTAGTACTTTTATTGTTAATACTTAATTTTATTTAGTAGTTTTTATGGAATTTTGCTGTAAAATGGTTGCATGTCCGCCATTTGGAAAATTGATCATTTTGAAATAATTTCGGAAATTGTATACTT
Source organism: Pyrocoelia pectoralis (assembly GCA_036250285.1). NCBI lineage: Eukaryota > Metazoa > Arthropoda > Insecta > Coleoptera > Lampyridae > Pyrocoelia > Pyrocoelia pectoralis. The sequence continues at coordinate 2,253,573 of CM070075.1, read as the reverse complement.
CTGAGAATCGAAGACAAATGCCGAAATCATAAAAATGTTACTGAACATTTTAGACTTATTTTCATATGTAGAATCCGGATATGCATGCTCACTACACCTTTTTGTAACACTCTGTATGTATTGATTATGACAGTTTAGGATGTTACAAATAGTATTATTTCTGTTTATTATTCAAGATTACAGGAACAAAAGCTGTTTAAAAAAAAAGGTTTCCGTCGAAAAATGTTATTAATTTATTTTATTTATTTATTCATGTTTCGGGTCCAGATCTAGGAACAGCGAATTTCCAAGCACTTCTACGCGCATCAACTGCTTTGGTTATTATCACTACCCTTACTAGAATTTTGTCTGACTAAGAGAATTTCACCCTCAACCAGGGATCTTTATCGTGCCGAACATCGCATCGATACGGGACCTACGATTTTACTTCTTATCCGAGAAGATGGCGTGTTTCAGTTTTTCCCCGCTTTGACCTTAGTCCACGCAATGGGTAGGTTCTGACTTACAAAAGGTCAAGGAAAGTTCTAATTTGGTGGAGCGACCGCTATCATGTTGGAAAAATAGTACCAAAAACCAGTTTTTCGAGAATGTCTTCTCTCCAGGTCAAAAATAGTTAATGTTCTGCAACTTTGGTATGAAATATTTTTCAATCAGATGAATAGTTTCTATAATTCTGAAAATTGTTACATTTTTTCTCGAAATTTTAATACTTACAGAGTTTTTTTACTCATTTCCGTACCACCATGAGGTAGAGTAAGAGACGCGTTTTTTATGTGGTATGTAGGCTTAATACACGATTCGTTGTTTACTGATATTTTTTCTTCCATTTCGATGCCCTAGATTGCCCAGGCTCACTTATATCAATAGATTCTTGCAAATTTCGTCCAAGTTTTATCTTCGTTGTCTTCTTCGACTGTGCCAATAATTTCGCAACGTTTAGGTCTCCATTCTCGTCGTCGTCGTCGTCTTCTTCTTTAGAGTCCGCAAAAATATCTGCGCTGTTTTCACACGCGTCTCCGTGGTAGCATTTGCAGATAACAGAACACTTCAAGCCTGTTTTCCTACACCCACATGCTCGACCACACTCCTTCTTGCACTTGCACGAAATAAATTTCAGGAGTGCTTCGGGTGTTGATTCTTTTGTTGTTTTCACTGCAGTAAGCCTAACCTTGCTCCTTTCCCAACCCCATTGCTCTGGACTCTCGTATATATCATACCAAGCCTGAACTTGGTGGTAGATTCGAGGTGAATGCTGTCGTGAAGCTTCCCTTGTAGGGGGTAATGCAGCAATATGAAATTTACTCTTCGTAACGGATCTTGCGGAATTTTGATAACGTAGGGAGTGTTTTTTTAAGGGTTTTTATAAACTTAATTTTTCCTGCGTTGAAAACAGCAGAAGTAGTGTCGCACCCGCTTAACGTATGCAAGAACAATATGTTTTCCGCCACTATTTCTCCGTACTGTAGACTTCGAGGAGGGTAAATTTTTTCAACAATTTTCCTCTGTCTGGTTTACGAAGGTAAAAGTTTGGATGAGATCTTGCCAGTGCTGTAGCCTGTTTTACTATGAAATTAAAATCGTCAAATTTCTTCTTTAGAATCGAATTTAAGTGAATTTTATTTGCTTCGTTTGAGAAAAATCTTTCTTGCGATACAGTTGGAACCATCAACTCGTCGAGATGTACGTCGGTGGAAGTTTGTTTATTTGAACGGTGAAGTCTTTCGGCACTCTTTGTACTTTTGGTAGCTGCGCCACTTGGATACCCGTCAAAAACGACTGCGTTACAACCATAATGCCTTTGCATGTGCTGTAAATAGTTTGTGCAGATCGATGCAAATGATTCGTTGTGATGCGGTGATGCCATATGACTCTTATGTAGCAGATATGCTGCCATCTATGATAAAAATGCTATCTCCGAATTCAGTATCGTCTGCAATCGGCGTGAAAGTAAAAAAGCCGTAGTATTAAGTAAATGGTATTATTTATGTACTAAAATTTCGAGAAAGAATGTAGAGATTTTGCGAATTGTAGAAATTTACTGAGTTTGACTCCGCTGTAACTCGTGATTGAAAAATAATTTATACAAAGTTGCAGGAAATTGCATGCTCTATAATTTTTCTAATAACTATTTGTGACATAGGTGGCACTGGAGAGAAGATATTTTCGAAAAAGCGAAAGCGAAAGCTCCTTTCTATGTCTCCAGTGACTGGACTACATTTCGCTCACTTTATGCCATTCGCAAACTGGGCTGGTACTTGTCTTTTAGCAGAATGCCCTTTTGTACAGTTTCTATTTATATTCCTATTTGAATATTTTTCAAGCGACACCAATATAAATGTGAGACTGAAAGTAGTAAAATAGGTAAAGATTAAGTAATTCAACCATTTCCAAAAATGAGTTTTGTAAACGTTTTATGATTTACATTAATTTCAGAAAGATTAAACGATTTTCTGAGGTATTAACCTCTCCACCCTCAAATTTGAAAGATCTAAGCCAATCAGGTTTCTTCATTAACTAAATAACGAAATATGAATTTAGCATAACGCTTTAAAGAAACAAAGCACTTATTGTTATTGGCGACTTAAAGTATTAGTTAAATTCATAAAGAGAGATAAATAAAAAATGATTGCCAAATTATATTTTGATTGATTGTGTAGAATGATGACAGATTCTAAAAACATACACTTCCAGTAAATGAAGCAATAAACATTACTTATTATTGTTTATTAAAAAATTCTGTGGGAATTACACGGAACAAAATTAAAGATTCCTTAAAAATTATCGTTAACTTTAATCATTTGTTAATTTATTGTTTTGCTTTTCAAAGAGCATGTTACTTTGTAACTTTCATGCAACGATTTTACTATCAATGACTTATTATTATTTAATAATCCTAATGTTCTAAGTCTCTCAACATCAGGAACCGACTCGAAGCATGTGAATCTATTACAAGTAATCACAATGAAAGTTTCTGTTATTTCCAAAATGGTTTTTTGTTCATCGTTACAAAGGCATAAGCTTATTTTATATTTTATCAATTTCGTTGAGGAAAGAGATGTTAATAATGATCGATTATTATCATCATTCTGGCTTCAGAAAATTAAATTCATTCCATTACTGTCGCATTATCCCTCCGTCTACTCGTAATGTCATTGCGCTAACTATCAGTTTCATTCATATCAACGAATTAAAGCAACGACCTTTATAAAAAAGATAAATAGCTACTGACTAAGTATTAGTCACAACATACATTGAAAATCTAACAGTTTAAAGATCATTATATTAACATTTTGGGAGAGGACGGTGTTATTAACAGCTTTTGATTCCTTTTCATCAATATCTTTGCCTCGTCGGAAACCCTTTTTTAGCAATTTTACCTTTGGTAACAATCCCATTAACTCTTTAAAATTTATAAAACAAAGTGAATGTGCCAAAGAATGCAATTTAGATTAAATTCGCCATCAGTTGATACTCCCGTAGAAAGTGTCTCATTGTACGAAGAGTTATTTAAGAATTGTTGAAAGAGTTCAGGAAGACATGAACATTCTGTGAAATAAACTGACGAGTGTCGTCAGCATCACTATAGTAAGGTGTTTACTACAAATATCTGTTTTGCTGAAAAGATAATCCAGCAATGTTGAAGCGATAAGAAGATTGCTAAATCGTTTTGATTAATTGCGTGAAATTGTGAAACTGATTTTCAGGAAATGAACCAATATAAAAACAAAATGTTGTTAATCGATAGATTAATTCGGAATCGATCGTACAAAATTGGTTCAATTGTCATGTTCCTGTAAAAGGAATTAAATTATTATTTATTACCATTCCAAATGAAAGTTAAAAACCAAGTTAAACAAAAATTAATGTCCTCCACCCGCATTTTTCAATACAATATACGACGAGTGCTGAAGAATACATGCTTCGTTAACCGTTAACATAAAAATAGCTCCGCGTTGGTGAATTCACATGTAAACTTCCATTTTGATCCATATAAAGTCCGTAATGTAATTTGAAAAGTACCATCACCATCACGATGGGTACCCTGAAATATGAAATAATAGGAGACTCGTTAACTAAAGAGATTTCAAATTTTATTAGAACTGATTTGTCTATACCAAACTTCTTGCCAGTCTTTGAGCCTTATGGTCTTCAGGGATTTATAAACTGGTATATGGTTTCTATAGGCGAATCCAATCCGCATCCGTAACCCTTCTCAGGTAGGTAATATCTTTCCATATTTTATGAACACGATATTAGGTAGTGATTGAGTTGTAAAATATTTCAGTCGAACTCAAAACAAAAATTCTTTCCTCATCGACCTTTTCGACTCGTCTTATAGAATAGATACAGTGTGAGAACAGAAACGGAACAAAAGCAGAAGACGATGAAATTCGTCGAATGTTCGCAGATTAAAGCACAGAGCAATCGAAACGGGATCCAGTAAACAAAAACTTCCAACACTAATCGAACTATTGCTTAATAGATGTTTGGAAGGAATCCATTCTCTTATGTAGGGTTTTTTTTTGATTGATGAAAACCAAAGATACAAAGCCTTCCCACAATTTTATTGTTATTTTTTTGTTTTTCTAAGCAAACAAGGAAAATCGTTGATTCTGAGACAGCCCACTACGATTCCGGGTGTGTGGATTTCGGTCAGGTAGCGTCATCAGGTCGAGAGGAAGGATGGTGGACATCCTGGTCAGAATTATATGTTATGAATATACAGGGTGTCTCACGGTGACCGTCGGTTAGAAGTATATCAAGAACTGTAAAAGCTAGAAATTTGAAATTTTGCACAGGCGACATGCCGTGTTTAATCTATTAAATAAAAATATTTTCCAAATGGCAGCACTTCCGGAAATACCGGAAGTGAGCATCAACGTCTTTATTTTAAATACAAACCAGGCAATTTTTTTTCACATTATGATGTGTCATAAAATGTTTAGTAAGTATGCTTAAAATAATCGGCGTATCAATTTTGATTGTTGAGAAAAAAAATTTTTTTCACTGAAAAATGTCAAAATCGTGTTTAGGAAATAAAATTGAAAGTCGAAAGTGGTAAAAGTTAGGGAAATGGGATTTTAGGTTCTCAATGTCAAAAGATTGAGACACAATTGTCTGTAATGGATAATAAAAAATTGAACGCGGTTACGTATCTAATTTGACGTTATTTCCAGACTTAAGAAAAACTTTAAAAAGTCTCTTTTTTTAAATGGAATGCCTATTTAATTATCGGCCCATTCGATGCAGAATTAAATTTCCTTTAAATTGATATACCATGTTCCTATACCTAAAATCAATGATTACAGAGTTATTTACATTTTTCTAATTAAATTTATAATTACATACTTTACAAAACATGGTTGGCTTTGAAACTTTTCAAAAAATGTTTATTCAATTGTTTCTTATGATGACAGTTGTCAGTTAGCTATCAGTTTGAAAGTTTACGCTACATTTACGTTTGCTATCAGTGTTATCTGTTTGAATTTTGATTTTTGCGCTTAATATTTTTGTTTTTAATTGGAAAATATGGAATACACAAACGCTGATATTCTAAATTTGTTTTACATTCATGGTGAGTCTGCTCGTATTACTTTTCGGACCTGCAGAACCTTTAACTATTGAATAAAGAATCACTCAACACTTTAACGAAAGATATCCGCATTTACCTACAATGACAGAACGAAAAATCAGGATGATTGAAAAGAATTTCCTAAACTTGGGCGAAGTAAATGCGCCCCGAAGTTTGGCAAAGCCAATTGTCCCCAATCACGCTGCAGAAACCAATGTATTGGGATATTTTAATGTTTTCCCTGAAATTTCTGTTCGTTCGGCGAAAAGAGACCTTGAATAGTCAAGAAGTTGCATAGATAGAATTTTAAATAATCATAAAAGCATAAGAAAAATTTTTTGAAAATTTTCAAAGCCAACCATGTTTTGTAAAGTATGTAATTATAAATTTAATTAGAAAAATGTAAATAACTCTGTAATCATTGATTTTAGGTATAAGAACATGGTATATCAATTTAAAGGAAATTTAATTCTGCATCGAATGGGCCGATAATTAAATAGGCATTCCATTTAAAAAAAGAGACTTTTTAAAGTTTTTCTTAAGTCTGGAAATAACGTCAAATAGATACGTAACCGCGGGCAATTTTTTATTATCCATTACAGACAATTGTGTCTCAGTCTTTTGACATTGAGAACCTAAAATCCCATTTCCCTAACTTTTACCACTTTCGACTTTCAATTTTATTTCCTAAACAAGATTTTGACATTTTTCAGTGAAAAAAATTTTTTTTCTCAACAATCAAAATTGATACGTCGATTATTTTAAGCATACTTACTAAACATTTTATGACACATCAGAATGTGAAAAAAAATTGCCTGGTTTGTATTTAAAATAAAGAAGTTGATGCTCACTTCCGGTATTTCAGGAAGTGCTACCATTTGGAAAATATTTTTATTTAATAGATTAAACACTCCATGTCGCATATGCAAAATTTCAAATTTCTAGCTTTTACAGTTCTTGATATACTTCTAACCGACGGTCACCGTGAGACACCCTGTAGACGTGCCACATAGATGTTGATACACGGGAGTTATAAAGAGAAAAGTGACATCATTCGCCATCAACGTCGTGCAATTTAGGATCATTAGAAGGAACAAAACCTCTTTAGCAAAAACTGGCATGTTTAGAAAGACTTCCATTCCAATCATATAATCCATATCTAACAAAAGGGGTTCATTGAACGTCAATGTATCTGTTAATTTTTCGATTCTGACTGTTGACTTCTTTACGATGTTGAGAGTTACGAATACAAGATTTTATTGAATATAATTCATCCGTTCAGCCAGATGGAGCCAAGCAAAGGTAGCTCAGTTTGTTCGAGAAGCATCCCTCTCGAATTTTGAACGTGCCCCTCTAATTTCGATAACTCGAATATTGATGAATTCGTCGGAAAATCATTGGAATCTCATCCAAAAGCCTACCCAAAACTCTCATATTTCTGTAAGATTCGGAAATATTTTCGTAAATATCTTTATACCCGTCCGTAATATGACATCTTACTGTTGTATGCAAAAAGTGACGTAAACATTGAAGTCTAAAAAAGGATGGACTAAAAATAAAATTGAGATAAATACATCATTTCTTACCAACATAAATTCGTTTAGTTTTTAAAGATTTTCGAGTAGGAAAAATCAATAAATTTTGAAAATTCATCTAACAACGTTTAACTCACACTTTTATCTAAACTAGTTAGCATCAACTTATTTAATTTCAATAACGCGATATTAGATAACCTTTCATGTACGATCGATACATAAATATTATTCTACAGAAATTATTAATAGTAATGGTATGGAATATAATAAGAGGCCTTTGAAGATAGTGGTTCCTTGCACTACCCAAAGTACATAAAAACATAGCCGCGGTTAGAGCAATAACACCACAGTTCACGTGAATACTTTATGAGTTGCAGTTTCGTTTATTTTCGAAAAAGACCCACAACATCCGCAAAAACTAACGCGAATTCGTTTCGCATGATGCTTCCAAAAGGTGTGTTGTAAGAGATAATCCTGCCTAGCCTACGTTGTTCCTATGCGTTGAACTATTAGCTACAAAGCTATAAATAAGTGATTACATTTAATCGTACTTAAAAAAAAACAGATCAAGGTTCAAATTTTTGAAAGTATATAAGATATACTCGATGTACCTTATCTATCAATAGTAGAGTAGAAACAATTTTACTCAAAATGAAACTACTCATTCTCTTTGCCTTGTTTTCTATGGCTTTTGCCTCATGGGTAAGTATGTAAATAGTGCATCAATTTTCTAATACCTACTATTCTTACAGAAATTTAATATGGACGCAAACGTACTGAAAGATTGGTTAATAATGATGGAACCTTACACGGAGCAATGTCTCAAGGAAAGTAACGTCAATAAGGAAGTGGTATACAACGCATTTTTAAATATGGATCTTCCGACGGACTACAATGAATTTAATTGTTTCGCGAAATGTATGTACGCACGTTTAAGTTTTTATTATCCCGAAACGGGAAAGTTTGATAGAGAGTTGATGATAGCGAAAATAAAGGGAATGACAAAACACATAGCGGACGCTTGCTACGAGAATAAATATCATAGTGAAGAATTGGATAGATGCAGTCATCTGTATAATTCTGTAGTTTGTGCTATTAAAAAACTATCTAAGGAGTGAATGTTACATTTTTTGGTTGTTATAGTAGTATCAGGAATAAATTTATTTCCAATGTGAATTAACAATATCGAATCACTCAATCAAATGTGTATTTATGAGACTGTTTACAAGCTCTGCGATTGCAAAATAATGCATTCGGTTTATTAAATAAACAAATAAAATAGAACAACGTAACAAATATGTCAAAGGTTAATACTAGATATTTATATAAAAACCCTTTTACAAGTTAATAAACGAACTCGATTCAAAATGAGGTTCTTAATTGTTGTTACCTTGTGTTCTATATCTACAGGGTTGCCCACTTGCCCTTCGTTCTTCGATAGTACCTTTAGATAATATTAATTTTAGGACAAAAGGTCAAGAGACATTTGTTATTCATATGTTTCTTGTTTACAAGCTATAAGTATTTTGAGGCCCGCACTGCTCTCGGTTTCGTCTGTACAGAATCGTACTCGATTATTTTAAATGGAACACCCTATACATTTTTATATTTTTGAAATCCATATTCAATTCTAGACCAAGTTTGTTTGGCCTTTCACCTACTTAAATCAACTCATTTGGAAGAAAATAAATGTTTTTTGAAAATTGTCGCCGAAATTAACAATTCCTTTAATTTTATTTTCAGAATCGGGCGAAAGAACAAATTAATGCAAACTAAGGTTATTATCTCGGAAACTATTACCTTTAGTCTTTAGATATAGGAGATATTTAATAAAAATCAAAGCTAACTTAAAAGGCAGTTCATTCATGAAAAATTATACAGGGTGTCCTATTTAAAATAGTAGACTTTTGGCATTTCTTCTGTGGTCGTTTTCAGTACGGCCTTTTTGGCAACAAATTTCGTTCAAAATCAGCATATCGAGAAATAAAACGCTCCTTTGTTTATGATAATCTCCAATTTTGTTGATCTGCTGCCAATGATCGAATAGTTATGATTTTTTTACTGATTGTTGATTTCGGCGACAATTCTCAAAAATCAAAAATTTTCTCCTAAATGACTTGACTTAAGTAGGTGAAAGGCCAAACAAACTTGGTCTAGAATCGAATATGAATTTCAAAAATATAAAAATCTATAGGGTGTTCTCGGGTGTTCCATTTAAAATAATCGAGTATGATCCTGTACAGACGAAACCGAGAGCAGTGCGGGCCTCAAAATAGGTTTTTAGGTTGTAAACAAAAGGAACATCTGAATAAGAAATGTCTATTGACCTTTTGTCTTAAAATTAATATTAAAGGCACTATCGAAGAACCCTGTATATTATTTACCTATATCAAGTATGCCGTTTGTTTTTTGGGATTTTGTAGTGGAGGGATGGAAGAAATTTATCCAAACGTCGCGTCGTCTAATGAAATAATTCACAAAATATTTCTGTGGTACACAGGTTTTTAACACAAAAATGTAAAGCTAAAGGTAAAGGAGCAACAAAGGATAAAGGTCATCATGAGTATCAGAAATATCTAAAGGTAACACTCATACTTTAGTGGATAAACACTGAATTGTTTCTAGATAGATTCAAAATGAATTATTCAATAGGAATCCACTTTTGATAGCCTTCAAGGAATTTAATCTAAAAGAAGCCTTTCGGGTAGCATCCACAAATAGGAAGATTCATTACTTTACCACAGTCAATCAGAGTAATATACAACTCTATAAATTGTTTAGCTTCTGTCTGTTCTCGTATTAAGGCATTATTATCTTAATCTTGCTTTGATGATGGGATGCATAATTTATTACCGTTTATCTCCTGTAGTGTTTTGCTTTAAATTAATTCTACATTATGTATCTATAATATTTACACGGTTCATCTTTGTGTATATGGTGTGGCGTAGCTTTGTGAACTAACTGAGGGCGCAATAATTCACTTTAATCACAGCGGCCCAACTTGTTATGTTTATGTATTTCGTCAGGATTCAAAAACGGATAGTTGATGACAGAAAGCTAAGAAAAATGTGAAAGAAACGAGTAATAAATTAATTTGAATTTCATACCTGGCGATGTAGGAACTTAAAAATTAAAAATTGCTCTAGAGAATTTTTAAATTTAATTAAAACGAGCCTCTATAAACAATACGGAAGGACTCAAACAAATGGTGTGCATCAAAAATTGTTTAAAGTTGTTAATCAAGATATTACCATTTTTCATACCAAACCATTATCGATATTTACAGTTTGCATAAAGTTTAAATAAATAGAGATTTATTGCAGAAAAGGTTATTTTTAAATGATAAATGAGCGGGATAAATAAAAAAAGTTCGACATTATCTAGAAAACAAAAATATTTTTAATTGTGTAACTTTCCTGTATGTTAAAATGACCTCCCAATTTTATCCTTTCCTGCCTCATATAAAAGTCAAACAATAAATAACAAAAACCACAAGTTGGTCACTGAGGGTGACAACTTTGGTGTTTGTTGAAATTCAACAGATTTCTTCTTTTCTGTTCTTCTTGGCATTGCTTTTTTATAGTACGATTCATTTAACGTTTTCATAGTATGTACCTATAGCCTTAATCAAAAGCATAAATCCAAACTATTGTTTTTTACAGTTTCAGTTTATTTGCATATACCTATTTAACACAAGACAAAGATCGCTTCTATATCATATTTTTAGGAAATTTCATTTATAATTAACGTATTTTTGACCTGTAGCTCTGGTATGTTCTGTTAACAGCAAATAGATGTCTTGGTGGTATAATTACGGAATTTATTATATTTTAAGTATTTTTCACCATACTTGTGAATCATGGTGATCATGATTCGAAATCAAATGATATTTAAACGAAAATTGTGTATTTTATTTAAAATTTTCCGTACCGGTACTTCCTTGATAGAATGTGGAACTGTCATATCGCAATGCCCACCTGTCTCTATAAGGTATTAAAAAACGATAAATATCCGCCCCGTCTCCCATTCAATTTTTGAAAAATTAATCATTTCTAAACTTATAGTCATGATTTATTTCTAATAAGTATAACTTACGTAGTGTATCTACCTTATATCGTTTTCCTTGAACTATTAATCAATATGTAGTAGTTCCAATTCAATTAAGTAATAGTTCAAAAATAGTAACACGTGTCAGTCAGTATATGAATAAAATAAAACAGTTAGCGAAATGGTGCAAAAATAAACAATTACTGGATAAGATGTTGGGTACAACTTATCAATCATTAATTGTTTTTATTTCAATTTTTGATGTTTGTGGGCTGTAAACATGGGAAATTTTAGTTATGGGGTTATTCATGCTCCAATAGCACCACATTTCGAGTTTTCAAAGAAGCTTTGATCCTTAAATCGAATTGACGCAAGAAAAAATCTTTTTAACCTGATATTATAGACATAAATAGGAATGGCAATGGAATCAGTATAGTAGATGTAACCAGCAGATGTAGTCCAACAAACCGCACGAAATGTGCCAAACTTATGCTGAATTATTAAGAAAAGCCAAAATATTCTACATATTTTGCTTTTATTAAAAAAAATATTACATTATTAAATAGCCGTTTAGTACATACGGAATGATACCTACAGAAAAATTATGTAGACGAATAATACTCGAAGGAATAAATATTATGGGATCAACCTACAACGACGACGGGTAGAGAACTGATGATGAAGAGTAGGAAGATGTACCTCACGTGGATGTTGTTCTACGTGAGCGCACCAAACGAATTTGCAATCAACATAAAGTAACAGGAAGCGTTTTATTTAAATTATGAAGTAATCTTCATTTCACGCTCAATGCAAGCGTTTCCGTTTGTATCGGCGAAACATTCAATCTTCAGATAGCAAACAAATTACGTTAGATAAATGTTGAATAATTAGCGAATCTACTTTGATTAATTATTATATTGGTAAATAAACTCCATTATAATCGCTTATAATTAAGACATCTACGAAAATTCGACAATAATAAATTGCCCAAAAAAACTAGACCGCGAGCTAAATCTGAATTACTTTTTCATTTATTTATAATTAATGTTGAAAACTAGGCGTTTATTACCATGACACCGGGCTCTTGTGAACTTTACATACATACCAAATCACATTCTGCATTTCTAGTCGTATTTTTTTTTAGAAAAGAGATCAAGGTTAGTTGAAAGAGTCACATCACCGACTATTATTGACAATTACTTCATTTCGGTGATCTACAACTGTTATTCATTTCTATTATTTGTCACTATAACCCGTTACATACAATAGGATCGCGTAATAATTAAAGCTAAAATTGAAAGTGACACTAAGATATCCGAATTTCATTAATCATGCAAGGCGAAAAATTCATCACGACGTATTTTCGAAATTTACACTTGCGGTATTGAAGGTGAAAGTAAAGTTATCGACCCACATTTTTAAAATTCAAGATTTAGGAAGCTGCTTTAAAAAAAAATCGGCGCAAAACCAGGTGAAATGTATCAATTTACAAACGGTTTCACTTTCGTATAACTAGTCAAAGTTCAAAAAATCCATACCTATTCAAATTGATTGAGGACATTGACATTTATAAATAATTGTCGAAAAAATAAACAATGGTGCGCTTACGTAATGAAATATTTGTACATAAAAGGATAATTTTAGTATCGTAATTACAAGGTGAATGGCAATAACTTCATTGTAAATTATGAATGGTGTAAATTAAAATTTGATATAGAAAATTATTTTAAAAAAAAGGTAGATTATATAATATATCTGTAACTGATTTTATCGTCGAGTTTTTCGCAATGATTTTATGTTAATGAACAGAATTTAAATGGCAAGGACTTGTATATGTAGAGGTTAGTCATGCAATATCCTTTTTATTATAAAAAAGCGTATACGCTAGAGGACACTTGGATGTAGGGTAAGTTATATAACGTCGACTTACCAATTGAAAATGCACACATTCATGAAGGCAAAGAGATAAAACCAAACAAACAGCACGAACACGCACAGTAAACCGTAAATAGACGTAACTGCAACTATCAACCTGTAAAACTGTGTAGGTACTGGAGAACAACTAACGAAGTCGGTTGCAAAAGGTAAGCGTGAGCGATCTGCAGCAACCCACTTGTCGATGAAGGTAACTTGATCATGTTACCTAGTAAACGTTCGTATTTCTTCGGATTTTTTCTAGAATTATCCCAATATTTCCTTTAAAAGAGATAATTACTTATACGTATTTTTAAAAGTGGGACTTTCCTCCACAATACGTGCCTGTAATATTAAGAACTACAAGCAAAAACGCCAGGTTGGTATTGTATACGGACGTTCAAATCTCTGAAAATTTACAGACTCAAGTTTGCTAAAAATTTAGCAAGGCGTGTTTTCTACTGTTAGTTTTCGGCAAGTTGCAATTTTACAAATTCTCTTTTATTATTATTAAGCTGCAGAAAATAACGTCATTTTTAGCTTTAGCTCGTAACAAACTATTAATCGAAATATGTATATGTACATATTTCAAACATAGGTAAGTACTTCTACTACATACGGTTAGAAAGTTACGTCATTGGTGTTGTTTACCTGGAATTCTAATTTATAAGTGATCGGTGTAACCAGTCGAAGAAAGTAAAATTTTAGTGATTCTCTTAAGCGAAATGCATTTGCCACTCATCACTCACTGTTCACGCTCTCCTTAATAATGAAAATTTGCGTTGTAAATTGTAAAATATCGGCATTCGTTTCAGTCACAATTAGTTTAAGTAACTTATTAAAACCTTTAGCAAAAAAGGGGAGATGTGTAAGTAATAATGATAATTGATGGGACAGAGTGTCAATTACACCATTGTTCAGCTTAATTCGTAGTACCTACTTAAGCCTATCTACTTGAGTAGGGAAAGAATATTTCAGGACCAACAAATTTGTTGTACCAAATACAATGAATTTTTTTTACATAATTGGAATTGGTTCAGAATTTTACTTCAGTATTTGAGATCACATCAATTAATTGTAAATACAGGAAATTTATATTTAGGAATGTAATGAAAATGCAATTAAGCAAAGCAGTACGTATGAAAATATGATCAATTCATTTTTATTAACTTATCTGAAGTGATCGGAGTGTTCATTCGTTTATACATTTAAAATGGGAAAACAAGTATGGACACCATTAAAGCAAGCATTAGGAAGAAGAATCGTCAGAGAAAATATTACATCTTTCAACCGACGCACCCCAATAATTGTACTAAGTGTTTATGCGACATTAAAAAAAAACAAGCAAAAACCTATAAAGGAAATAGATGAAGCTGATGAAAGTTCTCAGGAATAGTAAATTATGACATAAAAGACCGAAGCGACTCGTAAAATATTGTGATTTTGGTACTTAATTCGAAATGTTGTTCATGCTGCGTTAGATTTAAGCCAAAGGTTGTTAAGAGAAGAAAATTTAATCTTAGATAATGCGGTGCACATATGTAAAGCAGCAGAATTGGTTTCCAAAAAATGAAAATGTAAAAAACATGGTGCTAAGTACATGATCAAAAGCGAGAAACACTTATGGACGATGTGCAAGCAATCATTGTCGAGGAAATTGTCCAGCTATGGGAAAGGATGCGCAAATTGTAGAATTGACTAGATGCTGCCAAAATAACAAAGTAGGGTTAAAAAAAATACGGTATCCTCCAAAATAAACAGTGCCAAAACTTAGGGTGCGATGGAGTTGCGTAGGTAATATGAATATGCATTTGTCATTACATTATTGACTTAATTGGTTGACATATCAATGTTACACTGAATTTGTAAAGTAAAACTGTGATATTAGCTGTTGTTGAGAAATTTCGTCACACGGGTCGTATATTGTATCAACGTAAAGGTTTTTCGGGCCCTCGAAAAAAAACAGTGCATTCACCGCACAGAAGCCTTGTAAGAACTGCATTTAAACTCAACATTAGTGAAACATCAACACGTCGGATAATAATCAAATCAATTTTTGGTTTAAACTTTAAAGTGAGACTATAATTACTTTACAACTACGTAAAACACAGTTTTTCAGAAATTTAAAACTGTTCATCTAATAGTTTAAAAATGTTGGGGATTGAAGCATTAAAACGTCAGCCGTTGATAGCCAAAATAAAATATCCTAGCCATTAAATTATACATATACACAAATAGAGTTAAACGCTATTTGACAGGTTATTATATAATTATATACGTACTTTATTAGCACTTAAATCAATAATTTATAAAAACTTTATTTTACTAATGTAATATTAATATTTTTGTTTGTCAATATGACAAATATATGTGGAAATGTACATTTTCTAATAGAGAATTATTATAAATTGAATCTTATTTATAATCAAATTTCAATATAGGTAGGTACCTACATCATTTACAAAAGTAAACCTTTTCGATAATAGTGGGTGACGCAATTTTGTCCAAGTGAATGTTTTGCCAAAGCAGTACTTTGACGTTTTTACTTTTACATCTGATTTATGCTACGGTAATCGATTACCTACTTGTATATTTTATTGCGCATATTACAGGGAATATGTTATTTGATATTTTGCCGTTATTAGTTTTAATTTTGTAAAGACACATTAAAAATATTTCTGCGCCTTTCCTAATATTGTAACTGTTTTAAAACAGATTCATACGTTTTTGTTTTTGGAATTAAACGAGGGGTCGTTTTTATATTCCCAGACTAAGTAAAAAAAAGTAACTAGAACGGGAACAAAAATTTGTTTTTTCTAAAACTGTCTTGGAAAATAGAATTTTTTTTAGTAAAGATGAAAGTAAACAATATTGTTAACACTATTTACCGTACTACAAAAACAAAAGAATTCGGTACATTTTCAACATTTACACTGAATGTTATAAACGCAAATTCCATGGATATTTTTATAAATTACATGCAGTTTTTGAAACATTTTGTACAAAACACGGGGAGAAAGTGTTGGAAAAGAAAAAGAAAATTAAAAGAAAACAGAAACAAGTACTTGCTTCGATGAATCGTTGCTGTTATTTTTTTCTAATTAAAAAAATTTTTACAATGTGCTCTTAATGGTAATTCATTCACATTTAAGTCTTTCACCTTAGCTATTTGATGTACCCTTATTGTTAATCTTTCCCGCTTGAGAATGCAACCTGGTTGTTCCGAAACATGTCACAACTTAGTCACCCTCAAAAATTCTTCATTATTAATTTAATCATAATAATTGTCCCCTACCTTTAAGGTTAGATAACAAAGTTGTTTACAATTTTTAACCGTCAAAATGTTTTTCCTTTAGTTTGCATTGTTACAGTTTCAGTACCTTCGGGTACTTATCTTACTTAAAAAACTTACTATTGGTTTTTCAGGAATTTTTAATCTTTCTAAATAATAATGTATAGATTAAAAACAAACTTTGGCCTACAATAAACATTGGATTAGGTATGTCACGCTATAGTAAAAGTTAAAATTATTAAAAGAACAAAAGATCTTGAAGGGGCGGAAAAAAATGTATAAGGAGCTACACTATCTAACCTGGGTTGAAACAATGAAACGCATATTAAAAATTGGGTTTATTACCAAAAAAAAGCATGGTTGACAATGCCAAAGGTGCTATTCTTAATATACATACCAATTTTTCATGAGAAGAGAATACTTTTGGAAAAAATCGCGCCAGAAATGTGTTTCCCTTTACGTCTATTTGAAATTTTTCAAAATAAGTTCTTACTTTGTTAATACTTTTTACTTCTATTTTAGAACCAAGACTTGCCTCATCGTTGAAAAGTTAACTTTGGAAAAAAGCGGCTACTTAATCCAGAATATTATTGTTATTTTTACAGACCTTGCTACAATATAACTAGTTCAATATTGGTAGGTAATAGAATATTGTTGAGATACTGTTATATTATTCAAGAATGTTGCTTCATCTGAAGTCTTAGTGCTGTACAGATTCAAAAAATTGAGTATCGAGGTAGTTGAATGGGTCAATAAGTATAAATCATGTAATCAAACCAGAAAACAATGGGGCGGCGTGGTTCAAAAGCTTCAAAATATTGATTTGCTGATAATGTTGTTGTGGACCACTTTAAATTTCATAAGGTGCGTGCAAGAAGGAAAACAATATCTTCATCAGTAAATTTATGGAATAAAAATAATTTTATAAACCCTATCCCCAGACTTCTTTAAAACAGCGTCGTATTTTTATTTACACTGTATTTTTTCCCTTATAACAACTTATCAACTCGATGTGCTTTTCGATGTCATTTTAACACACCGCGTAACTAACCTGTTCTAGTCAGGTAATGCGATTCGAACGAGGTTAAATAAACAACCCCGATCAAACAGGATCAACTTCTATAAAAAGAGGTGAGAGTGTAAAAACTGTTTGAACATCTGAAAACATCGCAGCTGTTCAAGAGACTATGATTAGAAGTCCACGCCGATCAGCCAAACAACATGCCCTTCGCATTGGAATAAGGGACACATCTGTGAGAAGGATTCTCCATAAAGACCTTCATTTCCACCCTTACAAACTTCAAAATGTGCAATTTCTTAATCACAGCACAAATTGACGATTTTCCAGTAAATGATGAAGACACTTTTCCAACAAGATGGGACGACCAACCATACCGCAAGAATCTCAATAGATGCTGTAAATGCTTTGTTTCCAGGTGCCGCCATTTCTCGTAGCGGGAATATCCCTTGGCCCCCTCGCTCGATCCATCCAAAACCATTCGAGTCCTTAAGCGAAGAATTGTGGACGAAATTGCGGGATGTGATGCGAATCTTTCAGGCCAGCCTCCACGAAATGCCTTAACAGCAATGTAAGACATTTGGTAGGCGTTGTGTTCAAATAGTATATTAAAAAACAAGTTTCATAAGGTACGTTTTATGGCACGAATCAAAGTTTAGAAAACGAGTGGCGCAGCCACGAGTTTTCTTAATGATGAGTGCCATAAAAGCCTTATGAATGAGTTTTTTATACTATTTTTTAGAATTTGCGCCTTTTGCAAGCAATTTTAAATAAATATTTGACATTATCAAAATCTAGGGAATTTTTTAGAGATTGGAACTACTACTTTTCAAATTGTCAATTTAGAATTTATTTAAAGGTTAACTACAGTATTTGCTATGAATTAATTCGGTAAATACCAACTTAGTAAAATTAAATTGTACCGGTTTTATTAAAACACCCAAATGTCTATTAAAGCACGCAAATGACGTCATTTGAGTGCTTTAATAGGATCTATTAAAGCACTCAAATGACACGAATTCTAAAAAATTAGATATAAACCTTATCAGTTCACAATGCACACGAACGCTTGAAACTTTTGTCCCTGTTGGTTTAGAGACCTAAAAATTAACAGCGTTCTTTCTTAATCTATGAAGAAGCCATTTCGAAAATATTGGCCGATTATAAAAAGAGATATCACGCCCACGGACGGACGAACGGACAAAAGTACAAAATCTGAGGATCCTTAACACGGGATTCCTTAACAACGCATCTTACCATCACTCTTTCTTATTTATATCAATGATATACATTTTGCATATCCATTGGGAATTTATGAATACCTTTGTGCGGAAAAACCAAAAGATCAGCAGAATGTTTGTTAACATGAAATGACCAACAAGGTTCTACTAATTTCAACTTGAAAAGACGTTTAATTACCTTGAATAGCCTTATTGAATGTGAAATCAACTAAACTAAAATGAATCATTTCTAGTTAAATACGTTACGTAGAATCTATCCTTTCATTATGTTCAACCTATTATATTCTCCCCTACTGTGTACGTTCGTGGTATACAAAAGCTGAAAGGGAGATTTCATAAACAGCGTATTTCAAATATTGAAATTACACCTAAAATCCGCGATCTTTCGATTCTAAGCACGAGATTGAAATAGAAAATCTCTACCAATTGGCAGGGATGAGATTTATTACTTTTATATACCTACTCCCTCCAAGTTTTTATTAAACGCATTCGTTTTCACGTCGTCTATTTTGTTTTATAATACATCAAACACATCGGATTGGCATTTACACCTACTACATATGTATGTTTTTCATTACCTAAAAAATCTAAAAGCTTTCGTCATTTATATTTCCCCGGTAATTGGAATATTCGTTCTGGATGAGTTAATTAAGAAAGCTAGATGGTGTCGAGTCGAGCTTTTGTATCACACCTCGTTTTCAAACAGAAATTTCCAACCGGAACAAAGAACCACTTCGCTAGTAATCACCAGCCGTATATTCGCTACCGTAAAAATTCACGCTTATGTTGGTAAAAATGAAGTGATGCTATATTTTCGGTTTTCCGGATTTTGAGAATACATATATTATTAGTTTCCATGGAAACACAACGAAGTGGTCGGGTACACTATTACAATAGTAGTTTCTGATATAAACTTGTATCTTAGAGAAGCTTCGTTTGCGATATACAGGATGCTGAAGATTTGGAAAAAAAGTATGATTTTTATTAGTGTTAAAACGGCTGCATGGAAAAATTGGAAATTTGTTTCATAGTATGGGTTAAGGATCCCTCATGATTTAAAGCTTATAGTGATAATCCACGAAAACCAGCGGTAGAGAATATTGTACGCCACTGATTTGTTTGCATATCTAATAATGCTTTTGTTTTAGGTTCATCTTGATGCCTTTGTCACAAACATGGAGTATTTGGTAGTTGATTTTTGGATCCAAGGAATAACCCGTTTCTAGATACGGTTAGCGAAGGAAGATTTGGCGAAAATATTGCTATGTTTCATACATGAATAATGTTTTAAAATACGTGTTTGGAATTTTGGATGAGGGGCCAATGTAGGGTAAGCAGTAGTACCTACTTGATGGTTGAGAAATATTTTCACTGTCATATGAAAATTTAAAATTAAAAATAATAATGCACCATGGGGAAGGTTATGAGCTATTAATTACCTACAACTAGAAGACAATAGAGCCTTTATTTAACAACTAAAATTATGGACCCTATGAATTAATAATGGAATTTAATTCCGTGTGCTCTACTGTAATAAAGGTTTCAATTTCGGTTAATTACTATAATTGTTCGACGAGAGAGGGCGTTGTGGCGAACCGGGAAAATAAATTAGTCATACCACAGATAAAATACACTGATATCTGTGGTCATCCAAATAAAATATTGTTCAACAGGCTTATGGCAATCTTAATAATGTAGCTTATCTATTAACTTAAACTGATTCAATTTTTAAAAGAATTTACATCCACAATACTATAATTACTAGTAAACCTTAAAATCCATCTAAAAACAGAAAAAGTACTTGAAGTGCTCTTATTTTCGAAATAAACCAATTCAATAAGGTTGGAACAGTCAATTAAAATCGGAATTTGACTATCCTAACATGAAATTAATAAACCAATCCTCCAATAATCGGTAGTTCTTACTGGTTTGTATTAACTACAATGCACAGAAATGGTAAACGTTTATTCCAAATATTGACCAAAAATTAACAGAAACTGTATAAACCGTTTTAATGTAAGTTAGAATCAGATCAAATATACGTTCAGATTTTAATAAATTTAGTACACCGGGTAGGTTAGTCAAAATTTTCTCCTCGCGTTGTAATGATTTATAAGATCTTAGAGAAGAAGCAAAAACATCAGAACAACTGTTATATTAATTGTAATTTTAATGATCTGCCGAAACCGGACACATAGGTAGTAGTTTATCACAATATAAAGCTTTTCGCCAAAATTATATAATATCGCAATTATATCATACACCTTTATTTCTGTATAGTTAAGATTTTTAGGTTAGATAGAACTGATATAACAGTAAAATATGTATGGCCAAAGGTTAATAGTTATTGCATCCGTCTTTTCGTTACCGATACCTATCATGTTTTTTCACCAAAACGCACTAATTAAAGTGACACTAATATGTTTCTAATCTTATTATAATTTGGTTTATGCAACGTTATATAAATGTGTGTGATTTCTTATGGCGCACGATTCTTAAATAAAATGAAACCTACCTGTTACGAAGACCTTATTTTTCATAGTTTTAGTTAGTGTTTAGTCAAATTTATGTACATTCGTCTTTGTCTAGATATTATTGTTCTTTGAAGGCAACCTTTTTGTAACGGTTGCTGTAAAGTTATAAATGAGGGTTCAGGTAGAAGGGTAGTAGTCATGTTTGCGATTTCTTGTAAGAAACATGTACCGATTATTGTCAATTATTCAATATATTTTTACAATTCATTCTATTTAATTCAATTACAATAAAAATACAGTCCACTCAATATTAACAACAATAAGAAGAAACATTATTTGGTCCTACGAGCGAATTAAATGTGTTAAGTGATTGCAAGAGAAAATTAGTGCAAACGCCGGCCATTGCAGTACCTACAATCTACAATAAAATCTGGGTTCAGCGCGGTATAAGCAGCTATTTCCTTGTAAGTCTCCTTTATTCAATTTACCTTCAATATTTATTATTTACCTATTGTTTCAATCTGTTGCATTCAATCTATCACTCATTATTATTTCATTGCCATTATAGTTTTAAAATATAAAAATGACTTTAAAACAACAACGAGGTGTTTTAAAGGCGCAATTGACCCGTCTCAATGACTATTTTACAAAATTGGACAGAAATGACCTGTCTAACAATACAATTGCCGAATTAAAATTTCGAGTGGAAAAGATCGAACCACTTTGGGACAGTTTCAATAATTTACAAATGGCAATTGAAAACGAATGTAAGGATGAAGATGAAGTAGCCAAAGAACTTGACGAACGCGATTGTTTCGAAAGTGACTATTTTTCAATTATTTCCCAAATTAAGGAAGTTGTAACAGTTTGCAATTCCAATGTACCTTCTAGTCCTAATTCAAATCATTTAAAATCAGTAAAATTACCTACTATTAAGCTTCCTACATTTAAGGGGAACTATGACAAGTGGCTCGAATTCCATGACGCATTTAAATCAATTATCCATGAGAGTACTGAAATTTCTGATATACAGAAATTTTATTATTTAAAGTCATCTTTGGAAGGAGACGCCGCGCGTCTCATAGAATCAATTGAGGTTTGTTCTGACAATTACAATATTGCATGGAAACTTATTATAGAGCGATTTGAAAATAAACGATTAATTGTTCACAATTTGTTAAAGGGCATTTTTGACATTCAAAAAATAAATAAAGAATCACACGCGGATTTACGAAATTTATACGACACAATCACAAAAAATTTAAGAACCATGAAAGTATTAGGGCGATCTAGCGATAAGTGGGACGATATAATAATATTTTTAATCACGTCAAAATTAGATTTAGTAACTTTACGCGAATGGGAATCACTTAATTACGAACATGAATTTCCAACTATGCAGGAAATGAATCAATTTTTAGACAACAAGTGTAAATTACTTGAAAAAATTCAATACAATAAAGACAATTACGATATTAAACCAAATTTTAAGAATTCTAATTTTCCAAAAGGTAAAAATGTGTCCAATTCCAATGTCCATTTAAGTAACATTTCAAGGCCATGTGAATGTTTCTATTGCAAAAAGGAACACGCCATATATAAATGTCAAGAATTTTTAAACCTTTCTACTAGCGCTAAAATAGCAGCCGTCAAAACAAGAAGATTATGTATCAATTGTTTATTTCCAGACCATGTTGAACGGGATTGTAGATCTTCTAAATGTAGAAAGTGCAACAAAAAGCACAATACGCTTTTACATTTAGAGGATTTGCATGACAAAGACTGTCAATCAACCTCAGACCAAGAAAGTGCACTTACAATGCATTCTCTCAAAAATGAAAACTTTGTTTTGTTGTCGACAGCTTCAGTATTAATACCTGACAGACAAGGCCATTACCATAATTACCGAGCCCTCTTGGACAATGGCTCGCAGAGTAATTTTGTTACAAGGGATTTATGCAATAAGTTAGGGTTACAAAAGAAGGTCGTAAATTTTGCTATTAATGGTGTAGGTGAATCATTACAAGCATTAACAGATCAAGTTACAATTACGATAAATTCAATTAATAGTAAATACTGTAGCAAAATCAATTGCTTAGTTATAAACAAAATTACGGAAAGATTACCGAAACAATCGTTTAATAAAAATCAACTAAATATACCCAAAAATATTAGACTAGCTGATAAAACATTTAATGAAACCGGTTCTATAGACATTTTATTAGGTGCGGCTACATTTTGGGAGATAATGAACAATAATACAATTAAATTAGGTCGCGATAAACCCGTTTTGCAGGACACCAAATTGGGTTGGATCGTAGGGGGTTACATTACTTACGATAGTTCCAATGTAAAAAATAATTTAAAGGCAGAGTCTATTTCCTGTACAAACATACAACATGATTTAGGCGACTTAGTAACAAAATTTTGGAAAATTGAAGATTGTGATACTTTCAAATCCCACATGTCATTAGATGAAAAATACTGCGAAACCATTTTATAAACTCTCATACGCGCGATGTATCGGGAAAATTAAACGTTAGAATTCCATTTAATCAAAATATAAACCTCTTAGGCGATTCTAGAAAAACTGCCTTAAATAGACTTATAAAAATGGAAAAGAAACTTCAATTAAATCAGCCTCTGAACATTCAATACAATCAGTTCATGCAAGACTATCTTAATTTAGGTCATATGTCTGAATTCAATGAATCAATAGTAGAAGAACAGGAATATTATTTACCACATCATCCAATTATAAAAAATACCAGTCTTACCACGAAAGTTCGAGTGGTATTCGATGCTTCTGCAAAAACAAGCTCGGGTTATTCTTTAAACGATGTTCAATATCCTGGTCCGAATTTACAAAACGATATTATGGAAATTTTGCTTAGATTTAGGGAGTATACATACGTTATGACAGCTGATATCTCCAAAATGTACCGAAATATTTTAGTAAATGAAAATGACAGATGTTTTCAAAAAATATTGTGGCGTTTTAATCCAAACGATGAAATTAAGTGTTACAAATTAAATACGGTTACATATGGAACATCGTCAGCCCCATTTCTCGCAATGCGATCCTTACAGCAAGTAGCTTCCGATATTAGAACAAATTTCCCACACATTAGTAACATAATATCCAACGATTTTTATATGGATGACTTATTAACCGGTAGCGATAATTTAAATGACTTAATCACAATTCAAAACAATATCTACACAATAATGACTAATTACGGTTTCGAACTTAGACAATGGCTATCAAACAATCAAAATTCTTATGATCAATTTAAAACTAATGACAAATTAGAGGCAAACATATTGCAATTAGGTGAAAATGAATGTAATAAGACCTTGGGGATGCTATGGAATGCATGTAGTGACACAATTCAATTTTCAATTAATGACAATTTTAACAAAAAATTAGCAAAAGAACAATCTTGTCAGCTACCTGTCAAATCTTTGATCCTTTGGGTTTATTAGGTCCGATAATAATTATAAATAAAATAATGATGCAGCAGCTGTGGCAATTAAAATTGGATTGGGATCAACCAATCCCGCAATCGATTTCAACAAATTGGGTTAAGCTTAGGTGCGAATTACTTAATTTAAACAATTTAAATATTAAAAGGCACGTTATAATTCCTGGCGCGCAATCTATCGAATTGCATGGCTTTGCAGATGCGTCAGAGAAGGCATACGGTGCTTGCGTTTATGTTCGAAGTAAAGATCATTACGACAATTATCATTGTAACTTATTATGTGCCAAGTCAAGAGTTGCACCTCTGAAACAAATATCCTTGCCACGGTTAGAACTATGTGCGGCAGTTTTGCTAGCCAACCTCATGAAAAAAGTACTTCAGTCACTTACAATGCCAATTTCGAGAGTAATTTACTATACCGATAGCACTATCACTTTAGGTTGGATTAACGGACCTCCTAATAAGTGGAAAACCTTCATTGCGAATCGCGTTAGCGAGATTCAAGGTTCTTCGGAGTCACATCAGTGGTATCACGTAACCTCTGAAGAAAATCCAGCTGATTTTCTGTCCCGAGGCGTCTTCCCTAAAGATTTAATAAATTTATCTATGTGGTGGCATGGTCCACAATTTTTAGTTTTGCAACAAATTCCGAAATCATTTGACAGCCACTCCAATATTTGTTTACCAGAGCAGCGTACGACGATTTTACTGGGTGTATTAGATGACGATTTAAACATATTCTCCAAATACTCTTCACTTAGTAAACTGGAGCGAGTTGTGGCGTATTGTTTTAGATTTTGTCACAATTCGAAACGGCATTCAGATAAAAAAATTGGACCGCTAACAGTAAACGAACTACAATCCTCATTAAACACATTAATTTTAATTTGTCAAAAGCATCATTTTGCTGATGAATATTCCAAGTTAGAACAAAACAAACAATTATCAAAAAAGAGTAATTTGTTATCTTTAAATCCATTTCTCGATGCAGATGGCCTGATCAGGGTGGGGGGAAGATTACGTAATGCTCAGATAAGTACTAATCAAAGTATCCTGCAATTTTGCCAAAAGGTCACGATTTAACCATTCTAATAATGAAAAGGGAACACAAGCGATTAATGCATTGTGGAGTTCAGCAACTGTTATTTGCTGTGAGAGAAAATTATTGGCCCCTTTCAGGTCGAAATACGGCTAAAAAAGTCATTGGTCAATGCGTATTATGTTTCAAGCACAACCCTAAAATGTATGAAGCAATAATGGGTGATTTGCCAAAAGCGCGTGTTACGCAATATTCACCATTTCACAATACTGGTGTGGACTATGCGGGTCCATTCCTAATAAAAGATAAAAAGACTAGAGGGTGTAGATTAGTAAAATGTTACATCTGTTTATTTATTTGCCTATCAACAAAGGCTATTCACCTCGATATGGTAACCGATCTCTCGAGTGAAACCTTTTTGAATTGTTTAAAGAGGTTCATTTCACGAAGAGGTAACCTTTAAATATTTACTCCGATAACGGAACAAATTTTAAGGGAGCCAATAGAATTTTAACAGACTTTTTAAAGAAACAATCAAATTCGATCATTGACACAATGGCCAATGAATCAGTTAATTGGCACTTCATCCCACCTCGTGCACCTCATTTTGGAGGTCTTTGGGAAGCGGGCGTTAAAAGTGTAAAAAATCATCTGAGACGGGTTTTGAATGACACTAAATTAGTTGCAGAACAATTTTATACAGTTTTGGCACAGATTGAGGCAATTTTAAATTCCCGTCCCTTAAATCCCCTGTCTAATGACCCCAATGATCCCACACCTCTCACACCAAGTCATTTCCTGATTGGAAAAACACTCACGGCGATACCAGAACAAGATGTAGCTGGCATCCAACATAATCGGCTCAATCATTACCAACAATTGCAAAGCATAATTGAAAGTTTTTGGAAAAGATGGCACAAGGAATATCTCAATGAACTTCAGCAGAGAAAAAAATGGAAGGTCAGTGGGCCAAAAATGAAGGTGGGCGATTTAGTTATAATCAAAGAAGACAATTTACCTCCATTCAAGTGGCCCATGGCACGTATAACGGATCTTCACGCAGGAGCAGATGGAATAGTTCGGGTAATCTCCATGCGTTCAAATAACAACATTGTGAAACGTGCAGTTACGAAAGTTTGTGTTTTACCGTGCAATTAAAAAAAATAAGACACTATGCAAATTGTAAATAACTCGAACTAAAACGAACTATATTGAACTTATTCTAGTATGTAAGTTCAAGGCGGGCGGCATGTTACGAAGACCTTATTTTTCATAGTTTTAGTTAGTGTTTAGTCAAATTTATGTACATTCGTCTTTGTCTAGATATTATTGTTCTTTGAAGGCAACCTTTTTGTAACGGTTGCTGTAAAGTTATAAATGAGGGTTCAGGTAGAAGGGTAGTAGTCATGTTTGCGATTTCTTGTAAGAAACATGTACCGATTATTGTCAATTATTCAATATATTTTTACAATTCATTCTATTTAATTCAATTACAATAAAAATACAGTCCACTCAATATTAACAACAATAAGAAGAAACACTACCTTTATTTACCTGAACAAGGACCACATAGAACAAGAGGCCTGGGATGTTGAGTTCTGGTAATTTTTGAAAGAATCTGAGAGATATGGTTGTTTTGATTGTTTCACGTTTTTCTATATCTATGATATTAAACATATTATGTAAATGAAAAAATCCGAAACTACAAATTATTACAACCATTTAAAGCGTAACAAATCTTTCATAGGTAATCTGTGGAGGAAATTAATACAATAAATTGGTAATAACCTTAACTTTCTATTTTCAGATGTGGAAGCATCACATCAAAATCACTTTTGTAGTGCTTTTTCGTCGATTTTCTACAGAAAATATGGCACGTTATGTATACGAAAAGAATAGTTTACGGGTAGATAAATACATTGAGTACGGCTGCTCTAGAAAATACAATCTTCATCATTAAAGTAAGTGGTAAAAGTCACGTTTTTCCCTCTAGGGATGAAAGAAAAAAAATATGTACCTACAAATAGAAAAGGAATTTATGCTTTTTTCAACTCGAGCAGAGTTCTTCTAGAGTTTTTCTAGAACTGCATATAGGCAATTAAACAATATTCACAAACTTTGCATTTATAACATTAAGTGTAAATGTTGAACATGTACCTACTGAATTCTTGTAAATGGCGTAGGCACTATACGGTTTACTTTCCATCTCTAGATTTTATTTTATTACAGAAATAGTTATTTGTACAACTCGAGAGTTGAAAAAACATTTTCTTCTCGTGTTTTACTCAAATTTCTCAAATCGACGAAGCTGGCACTTTACTTTTGCCATGTAAACAGAATACGAGCTTGAGACGATTTTCGTATTTCACGAATGTTTATTTGGGCCTTTCGTCTTTAACGAAAGCGTGAGCCACGAGCGTGCTTCACTACCCGTGTCAACCCTCCTTAATACTACTACTACTACAGATTATTGTGCATTTTTAAATCACTCATTAATTGATGTGTATACTATTTTATCGATTGATTAATTAATTAATTAATGGAAGATATGGAAGAAAAAGAAAAAGTCCTTAGTCAATCGAGATTGGAGAAGGAATTGCAATAGTTGGTAATATATGTATTTATCCTTAATTAATTTTACTGATAAATTCGAAGATCAGCCGAGACCTAAAAAACAGCTACACGAGTTTATATTTTCATCCGCTTTTCAGCACAGGAGAAGAAGAACCAGGAAAAATATGGATGATTTGAGGGGTAGTTTGGCGAAGAGATCGGAGGAAATATATAAAGAGGACGCAGAGAATCTGCAGTACTAATGCAGGAAAAATAACTGGAAAGTATGGAATTGAATAATTGGCAAGTGTCATTGCAAAAAGTTTACATCAATACAAAAGTGAAACCTGATTGAAACATGAGTTTAGCACTGATTTACGTTACCGAAACTTGAAACCCGCGAAACGCTAGAAAGCACAAACTCACCATGACAGATTTTTACCTTTTCGATTTCACCGGTCGGCGGCAGTTCACACGCGTAATTACGCTTTTCACAATACTAGCGTAAACAATTTTAAAGCTTCAATTTCTAATCAACAATAATTCTTCGATTCTATTCTAACCTTTTAATTTCCTATCGAACACTTTTCACAGCGTATAACGATTCCACTTAATGAATGTAAATTACGCGAAGGAGCGTCCAAAAATCCATTGTAAATGTCATCCCAACTAGACCAGTCCAACTTCACCTTGATTTACCGAAAAACCTGAAGAGGAAACGACAACAACGAGAGGTGATAGGAATACGCCACTAGACCCATCACTTGAAGAGAAAGTGCCCCGAACTCGAAACAGGGGAAGACAGCAACATATTCCTCAGCTGATACCGAATTGGTCAGAAGCAGCACGATCTATTTAAAACCTACAAGCGAGAATCTCAAACTCAAATATATCACAAAACATAATATATCCGTCATATTTACCGGAACTGCGTAAAACACAAAAGGGTGGTAGGTGAAATCTACATTACCTGCCAGTTACTGGTTAGTATAACAAACACTAATCCCTGGTAAGATTAAAACACCAAGTGACCGGTTCCAAAGCCTTCTAATGATGAATGATGAATTTTTTGTCTTCTTTAATAGAGATCGCAGTGCTGCGTAGCACTGCGATCTCTATTAAAGAAGACAAAAAATTCATCATTAAGGCAAATTCGGGTATCAATCTCTCGATTCCTTTTACCAAAACTAGGCCAATTCTATCCTCCTCCTTGTCATTGATTAGTCGCCTTCTACGACACGCAGTGCCTCTGCGGTAGGGTTATTCTTAGCCCGCCCCTACACGGGGGTGATTAAAATTCATTTTTTTTTCAAAAACCGAAAACATTTCCACCTTAGTAACGTGCTCGGTACATACATTTCTTGGATTAGAGGCCTGTATTGTACTGTTCAACAATAACTTGTATGTGACATCGTTAGTTATAAATTCCTCTGCGATGTCGTTGCCTATTAGAGATTCGGGATTGTTACGATACTTAGAAGATAATGCCATACAAATTATAGCAAAAAAATAAAAAAAACAGAAATAATCGAAAAGCAGTATTGAGTCTTACTAATTTTGCACATAGAAATCCATTTGATTTTAGCGTCGTAGTAAGTGATGGTGAGTAAACTTTTTAACATAGGACAATCTGAGCCAAAGTTTCTGTGTATTCCCTGTGTATTATTGATTTATAACTTTGTACTTCCTTTATTCTTTTTTATTTTCGGAGTTACTCTATGATTTAAATTAAAGCTCTCCAAGTGGACTACCGTTTTCTTCTTTAAGGGATGTTTCAAAATTGTTATTTGATTATACCTTGTTAGTGATCTGCCTATAAATAAATTCAAGAGGATAATTGCTGATTAATTGATTATCATATCTAACTAGAATATAAAACTACAGGTGAAGTTATCAGAAAATGAATGCTAAATGACTAATATTGACGCTGGTTAACACAAGTTAAACGTCCAGTTTCTTAATACATAACACGTTTACGCATAGTCCATCTTCGAACTAGAAACAGGTTAAGAGAATACTTTGTTCACTGATTGAGAAGTTAGCGAATTAACGTATACAAAAGAATATAATTATCTACTGTATGAAAATCAACATCGAAGAGTTGGACGAGAACATCACCATAAATTATTACTGCAGAAGAGCAGATAGCTATTCTAAAACTACAAGTTTGTGGTAACCGCGCCATAAAATTCAAGTGGGGTGAGCATATAAACGAGCAAGATATAAATACCCCCTTTGTGTATTTGTTCCAGAGGAGCTAATTACAATTTTCTGAGATTGTTCGTAAGACAAATTTCATCTTAAATGATTAAAGTTATTCATCTCGCCGATAAAAAATTGCTTTACCCTTAAAGTATCTACAAGTAATATAATAAAACTTTCATTTGCATTTCTCCAGTAATTAATCATTGATAGTAATCGTAAACGACTTATACACTCAGTATTATAATACTTATGCAACTTTTTCACTACAATAAAATCCAAAAGAAAAATATACTCAGACTGTCAGCACTTTCACAACAGTTTTTTTAATTATTTATTATAAAAGCTAATGAAGTAATAAATATTATAAAAACACACACAAAAATTTTTGAACTCTGCGGCGGAAGTTAATAAATAATTATAAATACTTCTTTTAAAAGGTAATAAAACTGAAATGCGTGTTACTGAAACTTTTAACAAAATTATAAAATTTATTTCTTTATTACGTAACACATACACACGTATGCGCATCGATTATAATGAGCGGAATTGTTGTTCGCTCTGTTATCTAGCCAATATATCTATAATTAAGTTGCAGTAGAAATAAATTAACTAGATTCGGTATACTATTTTAATAAATATAAAACAACGTAATACTTTATAAGGTTTTACTATTCAGTATCTTTTCACGTACCTACAAAAATTTAGCGGAAACCCCTCCGATACGTTACGCGGTCATAAAATTTTTATACTTGTGTTTGCGTTATTCCGACTGTCTGTGGTACAGGTTTTGGTATATTTACTACCAAACGATAGCCTTGACTTTAAACTTGAGAAAAGTCAAAAATATTCGCTGCTCTCTGGTCATTCTCCTTTAGATCCATTCAAACAGTATGATAATTTGGCACAATCACAAATAAAAGAAACACACGCTAATTGGACGTTTATGCATAGTTTACATTAATTCTAATGGCTGTTGGAACTTTTAGATTTCACGATTTAATAATTATCATAATTATTGGAGATACCATCAAACTTGTAAAAACATAAAAATGTAGTGAACCTTTATGATGCAGAAATTGCCGATTTTATAATGTGTCAATTTCACCACACTAAATTTTGTGAGTTAAATTTGGAATTTTTTATGACGTGATGACAATATACCTATAGCGTACCATTAATAATATTTTCAATTCTATTAAAAAAAACGCAATATTTTCATACAAAATCTTTCGCGATGTTAAATTTGGTTTTTTAATTTAAAGCCGTTTTGATATTAACACGTGTTGTTGCGAGTTTAGTAAGTGCGTGTAATGGTCACTAGAGATAGTGTTGATCTGATTTAAAAAAAAATTCATTCCTACAAAGGGCAAAACGTCATATATTTTCCCGAGAGTATTGTAGATTTCTATAGAATTTTCAGCAAATTCATATTATAATTTAACATTGTAACCTTTCCTTCATTTTTGTAGAATAAATAAAATCAAATGCATTTTAATGATTATCAGCACACCCGCTTGTTTAACTTATATTTTTTAAAAGGGAGTCAGCATTTCAAATAACATAATGAATAAAAATATTTGATTACTAGTTCAGTCTGAATATTAAATACAATCAAAGTAAAAAGTTTAGTCAACTGGCTTATTTTACAAAATTATCGGGGAAGATTTTCATAAAATTTTTACTACTTGATAATTGATGAATTATTGTTACAATAGTGACCTTAAAATGTTTAATTAGTCGATGTGGAAAACATATTTAACAGCTAAATTATAAAATGTGAATGTTTAGGTAGTTGTAAACTACCCTAAAAGGGTTGACGTTTCGCCCTAATTCGGGCTTAATCATAACCATTACCATTGAACAATAAAATTCTGTAACAAGATTAACTTATATTAACTACAAAATGGTAGTGTAGGTAAGTGCCAGATGGAAAACCAAGGCACGTGGAATACTTACAAAAAGACGGAACGAAGGTGAGATGAAAACGAATGAGATGAAGAAACGTGAGGGAAATTAACCCTCATTAATTAAAATTTAACATTTGACCATTGACCATTCCATCTGGCACTTACCTACACTACCATTTTGTAGTCAATTTAAGTTAATCTTGTTACAGAATTTTATTGTTCAATGGTAATGGTTATGATTAAGCCCGAATTAGGGCGAAACGTCAACCCTTTTAGGGTAGTTTACAACTACCTAAACATTCACATTTTATAATTTAGCTGTTAAATATATTTTCCAAATCGACTAATTAATTGATCACAGCTACAAACTTTTGTTATTTTATACTTAAAATGTTTATTCGGTAGACTCTTGACGCTATTGAATTTTTTTTACAAAAATGTCTTATAAAGCGTATGGTTTTAACTTTTTACTCTGATTGTAGACACAGAAATAACAAAAGAACCTGATTGAGGGTTTTTAAAAATTAAAACCAAAATCCCAATTTCATTTACATGTAAAAATTTCCAATTATGCAAATTTAATTTAATTAAGTATCTAACGTGCAATTTATGAGAATGGGGGGGGGGGGTGTACATTACGTTTATCAAAGTGAGCAATACCTTATTTGTTGATTATGGGGAAGATCTCTAGACCTTTATACAAGGCACAACAAAATTGTATGCCATATTAGCTTTCATATAAGCTTGATGGAAAGAAGACTCTGAAATATAGTTCCTTAAACAAAAGGCCAGGGAAGTTTTCAGTGGGTGGTATATTCCACATTCCTATTGTTAATCCCCTTTCCAGTTCTAACGGTTATGAAGTTATTAATTCAATTCCAAATTGACAGTTATCAAAGTTTCGAGAATATTCAACTTTCTCCTCCTCCAATAGGATAAAATATTTTGAACCCTATAATTTCTAAGTTAATTTACAACTAAAAAACATTCGTACATATAAAAAATGTAATTTATAGTCGCCCCGAAGACATAAATTAACATAAAAATCCCATAATGCCTATTTATAACCCACAACTTATAAACAAAAAATTGCTCGAACAATTTTTTCAAAACGGTTTGTGTTATGTATTAGAGTATTACTGCTGTGACATAAATGGCGCAATCTTTATCCGTGTAATTAAAAGTGTAACCCTTCCGCGTAAATTTTATGTACTTAACTTATACCCTAGGCCTCATGGTTTTTTTGGATTTTTCATGCTATTTCAACAAAACAGTACGTGGAAAGACATCTTTCTACGTCATTTACAAAACATTCATTAGCACCTACATGAAACAAATGATTAATATTTGCAATTCAAGAAGTGTGTATGCGTCAATTTATACATACATTTGTGTACATAACATGTGACAATGGCAATAGATAGGTGTGTATAAGATAGGAGCCTTGAGAAGGATACAAGGATCACGTTAGAAGGCAAAGAACTTAACTTGGCAATGATATTACGTTGTCAACGAAATAACCTGTTTCAGATTTACTTAACAACAAACAAAACTTATTTTTAACTTTTAGTAGCAATAAACTGGCATAAATTGCATAAGCTTCTGCATACAGAGCTTTTTAATTTATTACCTAGCAAGAAAAATTTACGCTCGATCTTTGCTAATTATACACGATAATCAATTAAACTGGATTTTCCATTAAGCATGAGTAAATGTTTCAAACCAATTACATTTAAATTGACAAATTTTAGACATTTATGGCTTGGTATTAACTTTTTGTGGAGGTTTATTGCCGACTAATAATAATACAGGAAACGACAAAATGAAAACGGAGGAAATTGCTGTTTAGTTAATGTTGAGAAATTTTAATGAATCGTATGGAACCGAAGTAACATGTAAAAATATTGTAAAGTCTCGAAATAGATTTCAAATTCTAAGAAATAATTTACACATTGTTGTCAGCACTTGGCCAAATCAAAATGATAAGTTTTGGAAAATGCGGCTCTTAGTAAGATCATTTGAATGAAAGAAAATTTGTGTATAGGCGGGTCTATAACCCTATTCAAGGGACCAATACCGGGTGTCCAAAAAGTATAGGAACCCTTGAATATCTCAAGAGCGACACATCCGATTACAAAAAGGTTAAAACGCGTGTTCCTTTATTTTTTGAAACCTATTCAGTCATGATACGCAAACATTATCTCCTCACTCTCCTGGGGAGTGGAGGGGCTGAGTTTTGAAAACTTAAATGGGAACACCTATTTTTTATTGCACTTTTGCATTCTCCATATAAAACTGATCTCAAATTGCAAATTTTATCCGCACGTCTCACTTCTTTTTTGGGGGTGGAAAGAGGGAAAATTGCACATATCCCCCCCGTGGGGTGATGTGTGATGTGTCGCTCTTGGGATATTCAAAGGTTTCCATACTTTTTGGACACCGTGTGTAAAGCCCATGGGGTGTGATAATTGTTATGCTGTGCATCATATACCATATCCATAATATAACAGGGTTCCATTACTCTACCTGACGATTTGCAAAATAAATACACAGCTTGGGCGAAATGGGATTAAGTTAAAATCTATTCAAGATAGATATAGGCCCATTTTGGTTCTCTATCAAATGCGATAGTAAGAAAATGGCCATTTCATTAAAGAAAATGAGTTTTTAGTCTCGCAATTTTCTTCAATTTGAAGCCCCGTACGTAACTTACAATTTCTTAAGTATACCTGTATGCGCTGGTGAAAACTATTACGGTTTTCAAATAATGAGTCTCCTTTCCCCTACTGTTTTAAGAAAGTGAAAATTAGCTTAAACACGAATAAATTGTAGATATTGAGATGCGCGTATCAAAGCAACTTAAATTTCAAGTAGAATCCAAAAATGCAATAAAAAATAAATGTGGCCCTTTGAAATAACGAAGTTACTAGCTACTGTCCGCATTTACGGAAGTGCCACCATTTTGAAAATATTTTACATCGATTTGGCCCACCTATAAAACTTTCCGAGAAACGTCTGACTAAAGCTCCCAACAAAACATCCTGTATATTGTACATTTATAAGGTCAAGGAAATGAATTAATAAGGTTGGTAACAAATAGCCGTAATAACACGTAAATTAATTGAATTAACCCGGTTAACTTTGCGGAAAGCTCTATAACTATAACTCTGAAGTTCGTTGAGAATAGCCCATTGCTTCAACGTTCAGAGCATTGAATGCTTGGCTCCATGCATTTAATGCAAGATGATTTCTTCACCATCGCAGTTTCTAGATCTTGCCTAAAATAATAGAAAAAGTACAAATATACTTCTTTCAGAATTGTGAATTTACAGTTACCCTGAAATTGATTGTATCTATGACTAGATTGTTTATGGTTTAAGCCACACGTTTGAAATAAAGTAACCTTATATTATAAATAAATGTGCGTATAGTTTTCGTATTGCTCTTTCTGGAGGGTTTCCTACTGACACAATGGAGATACGCCGAAAAATCCAATTACAGTATATCCTTCATCACTAAGTTAAACATTAATTGCGTCCGTTTCTGTGTCAAAAAGATGAAATATGAAACGTCAAATGAACATATTCTTGTTCCATTGTGTAAGGAATCAACCGAAGAATGGATGAAAACTATTGTGACACGAGCAATAGTCTTCATGTGCAATTTTTTGATGTAATACAGGTTAACAATAAACATTTTAAACGATTTTGTTTCAGTTTAATCATTTTCTAAAGTTTAAAAAGCTATGTTGAGTTGGTTCATAAATTGTTAAAATATATCGGCCCAGTTTGAAATTCTTTACATTTTTCTAAAAGTCAAAGCGCGTACACTTGACCCGAATCACTAAAGTTGGTAAAAATCTACCGTCCCACTCGAAAAAATCTTCAAATTTCAATACCCTGTAGATTAGTAAGGCATCGTTTGCGGACCTATGTTTATATGAACTTTTAATTATCAAATAAGCCAAAGAATCACCCCTTCCGTATGTATATAACATTTAGGAACACCCTGCATAATTACGATGGACCGAAAGATGCTACTTTATAGCCCATGTTACTCAAAGTAAAGATATTATAACGATCTTTTTTGTAAAAGTAAAATTAAAACTAGTTTCGGACAAGAAGAAGTATAAAGCGCATTAATACCCTCCATACCTTTATTAACGTTTTCATCATAACCAATACTTAATTTTTGAATACCGAGAGCAAAGAAAGCTTTACATCAAAAAAATTTCTGTTGAATAACAACGTAATTCGGCAATAAGTTCATACTGCGAGGAATAACCCAATATTTAACCTTTTGAGATGAGGACTTTATATCGTCAGATCATAGTAACCAAATTTCTGAAAAAATTATTTCGTAACAATAATCCATTTCGAGTTCATTGTATGTACTTAGTTATCTATTGGTTACGCAAATTAATTAATATTTTCCTAATTCCGTCCTAATTATCGTAACGATCTTGATTATAAATCAAAGATAATGTTTTAACAACATGACAGAACCACCTCTTTGGCTTAAAATAGACGACATATTATATTAATAAACATAGCTGTAAATAGCAAGGTCGTTGAACACCCAT
Source organism: Pyrocoelia pectoralis (assembly GCA_036250285.1). Classification (NCBI taxonomy): domain Eukaryota; kingdom Metazoa; phylum Arthropoda; class Insecta; order Coleoptera; family Lampyridae; genus Pyrocoelia; species Pyrocoelia pectoralis. The sequence continues at coordinate 2,216,709 of CM070075.1, read as the reverse complement.
GCTTTTACTACATTTGATCAAATTTAATGATAACGAAATAATACTTTGTAATACTCACCATAAAACGACACATTTTTGAATTCCATGGTCTGAAACAAAAATTATTAAATTTTAGTACCTTTATTTATTAGTAACTGCTTAAAAATAGGGGAGTAAATCATTAAAATATTTTGTTTTCGATCCGTCTAAGTGGTTTTGACTACATTTCAGTGTGTGAATGGAATTTTTATGTTTTAAAAACAATTAGGTGTAACGAATATTCGCTGTCGGCTTAATGATCATTAAAAAACAGCACATATCTTTCTGAAATTTTAAGATTACAGTTTATCTATACTTGTTAATCTTACATATATAAATTCCTATACATATGAAATTTTTCTTAATGTTTAGAAGGATAAAATACCGACAAACTAAAATTATCTATAATTTTGCACAGGTGCAAGGTACAAATTTGAATTAGAAATACGAGATGCGTGGGAGTAAAGTAATATAAAGTAAAATTAGTGAGCAAGTATATTGATCGACAAGAATCATACATTTTTAGGTACATCGGTGGTCCAAAGATAAGCATATTGATCTTACGTCCAGGTCGCGCCTATTTGAAATCGGCAAAGACAAAAAAAAAACCTTATTTGTGATTTGTAGAGATTCTAATCACACACGCAGGAAGTGGGAGATAAGTTTAAATATTGGACGTCCTACAAGTATCATTACACCACAATTGGTCGCAAAAATTCACGACATAGTACAAGAACGGGTATGCAATTCTTATCGGGAAAATGGCATAAATTAGAGCAAAAACGAGTACGACTCTCAACTGTTTAGACCACGTTCAAAAGAATTCAGCCGATTTTGTGCGAGACTTTATTAACACAGATGAAACATGGGTTTCATTACTATACGAAACCGGGTTGTCCGGACCAAAAAAAAATGGGGAATTCTAGCGGTTGAGTACTTTCAAAAAAGACAAATAATAAATGGCGAATACTATGCTAATCTGGGAATTTTCCGTTATAATCATACACGCCCGCACACAAATAGCCAAAATTCACGAATTACGACATGATTTACTTCCCCGTCGTCCGTATTGATACAAACTAAAAATTTTCCTAGGGAATAAAGATTTCAAAGTGATGCAGCGATAAAGGTCGTGGCGGATACCTACTTTGCTGTGTCTGAAGACTATGTCTTTCGTGACGGAATTAAAGTATTAGAACATCGTTGGGAAAAATGCATTGAACGTTTGGGATATTTGTTGAAAAATACAAGCATTGTTGTAACAGTAATACTTATCTTTCATTCTGAGGCCGCTTATCACTCCGTCCTTATATTTGGAATAATGAACTGAAAGTTAGAGCTTATTAAAACGTAATTATAATTACACACCGACACCATTAAGTAGTTTGCAGCCTTGCAGATAAGTTAACGATAAGTAAAACTAATTTGTTTTATTACTCTTGAAAGCTGCTGGCTTTAGGTGCACGTTGCTGTGTTTGTCTTTTGGCACTCTATAGTATAATTGACGTTAGAGCAAAGGTTTTATATCAAAGGTCACTTGCATTAGGCAATAGGTAACTCAACGTGAAGCAAAAGGTATTTAAGCCACTTTTCTGCGTACTTCTTCTACATCTATGACATTTTTTCAGGGGTCCTTGCAAAAATGGTCAAAATAATTATTAACTTTAGTTTTCATAATATTACTACAAACAACTTAACAATCCTAAGATAACATAAAGTTTTGGAATCTTAACGGACATATTAAAATTTCGGAGTAACAAGTTATACATGGTGTCTTCACATTTTATGACAGTGGAGACTTCAACGACTCTTGTTGCCTCGAAATTTTACTATATCTCCGCCCTGAAAAATGCTCACTTTTTTAATACATCCTATCGATCAGGATTCCAATTGACAAAATTCCGTACCCATTCTCAAATTTTTAGGATCAGTAAAAAATAGCAATAAAAACTTGTAATTTCACTGTAATATCCCCTAATAAAAAATAATGCATATCAATTCGTAAATTAACATTTACCTAACTAGGATTGAATTTTGAGTAATTCAGTCGGCCATACAAACGTATAAAGATGCTATTTAATATATTTTTTAAGCAAATATTTACTCCGCATTGTAGAACAACTGAAGTAAAATATTTACGGAATTTAATTAAGAAAAATTTATGTACGTGCAGCGTTTTTTGCTTTAAATAGTAAAGGAATTAACGTTGCCTTCTTTTAGAAGTTGAATTTCACAAGATAAATCTCGTAAGAATCAGATGAGATATTTTAAATTAATTTATAAGAAGTGGGTCATTACGGTTAAGTAACTATAACTTATTGAATATCGATCTTTGACAACTAAAAAAATTTAACCATTTCCGTAAATTAATCGCACATTAATTTCTAATTAAACGATTATAAAAAATTGTAAGTGATTATTTTAATTAGGTACGAGAGATGAATTATAATTGAATTGTAGGAATTAGAAAGTATGCAACGTAAACAATAATAAGGAATTATAATAGCGGTTTGTTAGTTGTTAAAATGGATATGAATTGTAGATGTAAACACAACGATTTCTTAATTATACATACTAAGACCTCCCATATGGATATAAATATAGAAGCATTCAAGCAACAGAAACTTGTTGAGATGTTTAAATTCAAAACATGTTGGAAAATAATTAAATCAATTATATTCGATTACCTCGTCACCGAGTTATTTCCTGTTTCTCTTGTAAACGTATTTTTCATCAACTAAAATCACGTATAACGACAGGTATGAATTTCGACTGTAGGTAATATCATTTAGAAAATATTTACACCACTTTAATGCAATAAAGGATATCGTTTCGATGTTATCCGAAGAAACTGGATTTTTAAACGGATATCATAGATGATCTAATCGGAAAAGCTTTTTTAAAAATATTCTACGTAGAAACGTAATATGCTATCCTATGATATGTAATATGAAATCTTGTTTTCATATGGAAAACGTCCTTCATTTATATTTTCTTTAGAATAAGACAAAATTTAAGGGTCACATTCAGTTGCTACATAAAAAAGCTCAAAGTGCACAGTTGTGATTGTGGGTTTTCCTCTCTGAAAATAAGATGGTAAGTGTTAGTGCAAATGTGGATATGTTGCAGTCGTTTTTGGCACTATTTGAAAGCAACCCAAATAAAGTCTTTGAGGGGCTGTACTAAATTACCAGCTTATGCATTCAACGAAGAAATTTTTAAAACACTAAAAAATGATACCACAGGTTGACGTTAGAAACAGAATCAGAGGATAAACGATCAAATTTCCAAATTTGATTCAGAAAACGCAGATTTCCCTGATATTTCTAAAGTTTCAAAGATTATTTGTCGTTCTCATCTACAGTTCAGAATCTTTATAGTTATGTAAATTAGCAAGGTAAAACAGCCGTTACATCAATTTTAAAATTTCAACGATTTTTGTTAAAAATTGTGATGTTTCAGTTTGAAATTTTATTTAAAATGTTACTTTCTTTCTATTTGAAAGCTTTGTATCGTTCAAACAAAAACATGCGCATATTTATTACTTGTTCACAAATGAAATTAAAAATAAAGGAAAAAAAACAATAATTCTTTTGGTTTGTTATTTAAAAGACTGTTGGTTACTGAAGAGAGTTAAAGAGTGGATGGTGGAGAATCGGAAGCAAAACTCACAATGCACAACAAAAGTTGATACGCCCTTTCACAAAGATTACTATGTGGTAAACTTCTCATTTTACAAAATTCCGCTTGATCTAGGTGATTAAAAGTTAATTTCTTGGAAACTTCATTGACATTGATGTTTCCTTTTGAATCAAGAACGCCTATATTTTGATACAAACATTTCACGTAACATCGAAATTTATCCTCATTGGGAAATTCCAAAACTTGCATTCCTTCAACATAAACTCGATCAACGTTTGTTTCGGAGGTACATTTTTCAACATACGGTTTAATCACACTTTCCCACCAAGCTATCTTCTCGAGATCAACCTAAAAGTAAAATTAAATACCTCCCAATACATTATTTTCTTTAAACTGACCTTTAAAGTGGAAATTAATGGCACTATTAGCAGAACTAGTACGATATACTTCATTCTTATTGTATTTACGAACAATGAACATTGATTTGAGTTGTGAATTTTTATAACTTTCCAGTCTACACGTTATCAAAATGTTTAAGATTATTTCCACAAATATTATTCAAATTAAGGTAGGTGATAGGGAAAAACTGTGATGGAGCCCGGTTTGTTTGGTCAACAAAGATTACCTACACTTTAATGATTCCTTATCATCAACTTTTCAATTATTATAAAATTAGGTTGTCTATTAATTCTTGAAAACGTAATTATAGGTTGTTTATGACAAAGTCGATATACTTAGTAATGAAATGTGTTTTCCATAAACTTTCGTCTTTTTTTCAGAAGTGCTTGTAACATAATTTTATTTGTTTTTGTTTACTTCATCTTATTTTAGTTTTTTAAAAGATAATCGGAAGTATTAGTACCTGTATTTTCATTGGTAATGTACAGGGTGTTTTTTTGGGAGCTATATAGTTAGTGTTTTCGGGGAAAGTTTTATAGGTAGGTTTTTGAAAATCTGTACTAAGGGGTTACTCTGAAATCCGAATCGATGTAAAATATTTTCAATATGGTAGCACTTCCGGAAATGCAGAGAGTAGCTAGTAACTTTGTTATTTTAAATGGCAAACCCTATTTTTTATTGAATTTTTTTGGATTGTACGTGAAATTTCAGTTTTGGTACCCACATATGAATCTCTACAAGATAACGTTTTTAAGTTATTTTCACTTACATATTTAAAAAAAATGGTGGATGCAAACGGTACTTTAAGAATTCATTACTTGAAAACCGTTGTAGATGTGGCAACCGAGTTGTCACCAGCGCATAGAGGAAGAATGTGGCTTACTTTTGGTGTACTTAAAAAAAGTTAAGTTACGTACGACCTCACCTATGTGGGCTCCAGGTTTTTGGAATTTAATTTTTATTAATGGTGAAACATGGACAGAATCGCGACACGGCGACGCTTGCCATACGTTCGATCATTGAGCGATATCCAGAAAGACCGTGACCTACAGTGGACGTACCATCCGAACACTGGAATAAATTTTTTTGAATTTTGGAAGCTTTGTACCTAGAGTAATACCCGTTGTTGAAGATGAGGCGATTTTTGCAAATGCTTATTCAACATTTAATTTTTCATCTTCTTTCTTACAGAAGAATTTTGGTCGGAGAACACATACCATTCAGGTAGTATTTTTAGTTTTGAAGACTGTTGTACTATTATGTTTTGGCCCTAAAACAATTAGGGGAGCAGGAAATTGCATAGACAAGATTTTGCATGTAAAATGCTATTACCGAGCGGCCGGATCAACACCCGGTAGATAATAGTTCTCGTTTTCAGCCACCAAAAGCATACAAATGCTGCTATGAATGATTTGAAGGTTTCTCTTTTACTCACGAGTCTGTTGATCATATCCTTCAAGAGATATACAGGGTGATTCACGACTATTCCCTCGGTCTCTTGTGCCTAAACGGTACAAGATATCTGCTTCATTTTTTGGTGACATATGTAAATTGATAACGACTATTTTTTAAAATTATTTTCAATTATACAGGATGCTTCACAAAATTTTAATATATCAAAGTTAGGTTTTTTTAAATGCAACCCCCTGTATTTTATTACATTTTTAGATTATACGTTAAAAACTAAGGTAACTTTATTAACCGTTTCCTATACCTATCGCTTACCAATTTTGAGAAAATTGTGATTTTAAGGAAAATATTCAATTTAAACAACCCCTAATAACACGGAAACCACTTACTTTCAGTAACACAAATTTATATCGATTTATCTTGACCTTTAAGGCTTTCATTAGCACTACGTAGGATTTCGATTTTTTGTACAGGGTGTTTAGAAAAAGGATTCATATTTTATATTTTTCAAACATCAAAAACTCACTTAACTTAAATGGAACACCCTGTATGTTTTTATTCTATGTTGAATAACTCTTCATTTTCTATCAAAAACTATGAGTAATAGATATGTCTAAAATCAACGATTAAAAAGTTATTAAGATTTTTCTCTAAAATTTGTATGAAAATGGTTTTTGTTTGCATTCTAGTAGGCCATGATTTTTTTTATTGTAGTTGATAATTAGATATGGGATCATAACTTAATTAAAAATGAAATTCATAACAAGAAGTAATCATTTATGGAAAAAATGGTATAGTAAATGCTCAATATGATGACCATTTTTTTCTATGCACAACCGCACTCGATTTTCAAAAGATCTAACGTTTTTCAGGATATCTGGTGTTATAATAGCAAACGCATCCTTTATTGTATTCTTTATGTCATCAGCAGTGGTAGGTGGAGTGTTGTGGACCCCTCCTTCCAATCCATTTATTGAGGAATTGTCTATCTTAATATTTTTGAAAAAAACATAAACACCATTCTTATCACATTCAACTTCACCAGAATTTATATGGACGAGGCTTTCAACGAAGGTCGAATTTTTGTTTATGGAGTCTCGAAAAAGTTGAAGAAGAAGATGAATTCTTTAAATATGTTTTATTTACCGACAAATCCACTTTCCATAACATAACGGCTTGGTAAACTGACATAACTTTCATTACTAAATCGCTGCCTGTATCGCACTGTTGACCGCCAAAACCGGTGGAGCCTCAATGTATTTTGATTTTTTGATGGAAACTTGAACAGAGTAAAATTTTTACGGATTTTAGAACAACACTTTTTCGACTCTTCTTGATGAAGTTTGTTTAGATATTATTATTATTATCATTAAAAATTTAGTTTACAACACTCCACCTACCACTGCTGATGACATGAAGATTGGAATAAAGGATGCGTTTGCTACTATAACACCATAACGTTAGAAGATCTCTTGAAAACGAGTGCGGTTATGCATAGGAAAAAAGGCATTTACCTACTACAGTATTTTTTCCACTGCTTCAATTTCATTTTTAATTAAGTTTTGATCACATATTTAATTATCAACTACAATAAAAAAAATCATGGCCTACTAGAATGCAAACAAAAACCATTTTCATACAAATTTTAGAGAAAAATCTTAATAACTTTTTAATCGTTGATTTTAGACATATCTATTACTCATAGTTTTTGATAGAAAATGAAGAGTTATTCAACATAGAATAAAAACATACAGGGTGTTCCATTTAAGTTAAGTGAGTTTTTGATGTTTGAAAAATATAAAATATGAATCCTTTTTCTAAACACCCTGTACAAAAAATCGAAATCCTACGTAGTGCTAATGAAAGCCTTAAAGGTCAAGATAAATCGATATAAATTTGTGTTACTGAAAGTAAGTGGTTTCCGTGTTATTAGGGGTTGTTTAAATTGAATATTTTCCTTAAAATCACAATTTTCTCAAAATTGGTAAGCGATAGGTATAGGGAACGGTTAATAAAGTTACCTTAGTTTTTAACGTATAATCTAAAAATGTAATAAAATACAGGGGGTTGCATTTAAAAAAACCTAACTTTGATATATTAAAATTTTGTGAAGCATCCTGTATAATTGAAAATAATTTTAAAAAATAGTCGTTATCAATTTACATATGTCACCAAAAAATGAAGCAGATATCTTGTACCGTTTAGGCACAAGAGACCGAGGGAATAGTCGTGAATCACCCTGTATAGAAAGTTTTATTGAGTAAATGAGTTAATAATTAGTAATGGTCAAGTAGGCATTTTTATTGTATGGGGATCGTTCCTGCAAAAACATAATTCTGTAATTGGATTTTCTGCTTTAAGATTTCATAATGTCACAAGCTATAAAGTAAAAATGCGTGAAAACCTTACGCTTTATATATTATTTTATTCGTAAGAAATAGAATTAAGAAAAAAATGACAAAGGTAATTTGTTCCACTATCATTCCATTGTTTTGTTATTTAAAAGACGGTGGCTTACCGAAGAGAGTTAAAAAGTAGATGGTGGAGAATCGGAAGCAAAACTCACAATACATAACAAAATTTGATACCCTCTTTCACAAAGGTTGCTATGCGGTAAACTTCTCATTTTACAAAATTCCGCTTGATCGAGGTGATCAAAAGTTAATTTGTTCGAAACTTCAATGGTATTGATGTTTCCATTTGAATCAAGAACTCCAATATTTTTATACAAACAATTTACGTAACATTTAAATTTATCTTCATCGGGAAATTCCAAAAATTTCATTCTTTCAGCATAAACTCGATCAACGTTTGTTTCTGAGATACATTTTCCAACATACGGTTTAATCACACTTTCCCACCACGCTATCTTTTCGAGATCAACCTAAAAGAGAAGATATAATGACCTCCACTAGACGTACTTTATTTATTTAAACAAACCTTTAAAGTGGAACTTAATGGCACTATTAGCAGAACTAACACAATATACTTCATTCTTGTAGTTCTTAACAATGAATAACAATATTGATTACAACTGTAAGTTTTTATAGTTTTGCAGTGTATGCACACGTAATCAAAATGAACTTGGTTCCAGACTATTTGCACAAAATATAATTCAATACTATCGAATATGGAAAATCTGTAAAGTTGGCCAATAATAACAAGTTCTATTTGGTCAACAAATATTACATCTTATATTATGGTCCTTTAACGTTCTAATTATTTTAAAATTAGCTTGCTGTTGATTCAAGGAAAGTAAGTATAGGTCGAGACGCTAAGAACCAAAATTCCTTACGCGGTGTCCACTGAAGAAGCTTTTCTTATTATGAGTTTGTCTTAAAATATTTTCTACACAAAGTACTAACATTATAAATCGAAAAAGGGATATTCTTAACGTATTAATAAAAGAATTCTCTTAACTAGCCTTTTATGAAGTATCTTACTTCAGTTTTTTAAATCTTGATCTGAAATATTTCCACATTAAAAGTAAACTACCCAAATTAGTTTATAGCTGTTGAAAAATTGAATTGTTTAAGCAATAAACATTCCAAAAAATTAATTATTTTAAAACGTTACAATATAGCCTACTTTAAATCAGCAAGTTGTGTACCGAACAGTGATTAAGTTAGGATATTTAAGAGTAGATTGTTAAGTTTAAATGTCCCGGTGATTTTTGAATTGCCGGTCACGTGGGGAAAAACCCGGCGTTGGTATGTAGAAGTTGAGTTGATTTTGCAGTGCGTTTAGTGTTAGTACGTTTTAATTAAATCCTGTGGGTTTCGTTTAGATCCGTTTGAAACGGGTACAACCGGCGCCTGGTTTAGGTATGTTTGGGTTAGGGTAAATTAAGGAACTAAGAATAGTAAATTTTAGTTAAAATTGTACCTACCAGAAAGCTGAATAAAACCAACTGTAGCGGGAGCTAGTTTATCATTGTCCCCTATTCCCATAAGGTTCGCCTGCTGCAACTTGGCGCCCAACTCGAGGCACAATGCCACTAACTAGATCACCAGAATTAAGAAAAGAAACGGAGGAAGAGGAAGAGCAGGCGGCTGGCGGATACGCACTACGAAGTAAGGGGCAGGTGACCGACACGCCAGCACAGCAAACAACAGAAGACAGCAGGTCGAAAGGGGCAGTCCCGAAAAAATACGAGCAGGAGCAAGAGGACTCAGGAGAAGAGATTCCTACAAATGCAGGTAGGAGACATTGTTTAAATAATATCGAGTGTCACGAAGCGGCGAGACCTAAGAAAAACAAGCATAGAAGCACGTATGCGTACCTTCCAGAAAGTATGGGGTTGGAAGAATGGAGGTTAACCCCTAAAAAGCCACAGGAGGGTAAAAGGAGGAATCAAATACAATTAACGGACATGAGTATGGATCAAGAAAGTACGAAGGGTTATAGCTTCCCCGCAAGTAAACAGAAGGAAGATAATCCATTTTTTGGTATTGACTATCAACAAACGATAAAACAACAAACCGGGGATATGTACAATTGGTCAAATGTAAATAAAAGCGGTTGTATAGATAATACTGTATTAGATTTAAGGTCAGGACCTCCACGTTTGGAGGATAACCAAAATTGTAAACATTTAAATGCAAATACGTTAAATGTATATGAACAAAATAATGTTGCGGATTTAGTTACACAAATTGTAACCTCGCTATTAAATATGAATGCTATTGGTAATAGGGAACGAAAAAATAGGGAAACGCCTACGGCGGGTGCGGAGGTAATTAAACAATTACCGACGTTTGATGGTACGGATTACGTACACCCAATGGATTTTTTAGCAAAATTAGAATACTTCTATCAGTCAGAGGGGGTTCATTTTGAGCGGTTCAAATTTATAGTTAGTAACCAATTTAGGGGCAAAGCGTTGCTGTGGAGCAGGGCGTATCTAGAGTCGTTTACGGAATTTGAGTCGTTTAAACAAGCGTTTAAGGACCATTTTTGGTCGGAAACGAAACAATTAGAAGTCAAACTAGCGCTACAAGCAGCACGGTATCCGGAAAAAGATAAAAATTTGGTTGATCATTTTATGTACTATTTGGCACTAGCTCGATATTTAGAACCTCCCTATCCAGAACCCCTATTGATAAAAACCATCGCTCGGCATTACCCTCCAAATATATCAGCGGTATTAGTAGGGGCTGTGTCGATTCGCGACGCTATGGAGCGGCTCAGACAAGCCGATTATTATTTTAGGGACACGGCAGTGGTTAGGCACCAACATTATAGTCCCACAAATACGGAAAACGAAAAAGGGAAAAATACGGATAACACGGGAATAAATTCGGGGCACAACTACAGGAAAGAGTTTAATCGAGGTGCAAGGCCGGCGAGAATGGCAACCATTCTCACGGAAGAAGAATTGCCTGAAGGAAACGAGGGGTGTACTACAAATGAGGCGGAAAACTACGACCACGCGCACAAGTATTAGGCCCTAGTGTGCGATCGTGGGTTGAAGGGGCCACCAATAATATAAATAACCCTCGCGAAGAGTTAATACAAGAACCCTATGAACTTAACGAACCAATCGTTAAAGGGTTACCAATAATTACGGTTTCCTTGTATAATTTTAATTTCCCTGCATTAATCGACACCGGAAGTGAAATTTGTGCCTACAACGAAGATGTTTGGGCACAGTTGTCAGAAAACCATCACTTGATTCCCACTTTCCCATGTACGGGGGTAAGGGTAGTCGGCGCATTTAAAAACCGACATCAACGAATACGGCAGCAATCACTTTTTACGTTTAAAATAAGTAATAAATGGGTATCGCATGAGTTTCTGATGATTCCAGATTTAATTCATCCGCTTATTATCGGAAACGACTTTTTGCGAATATTTGAGGTTAGCGTGAGCTTAGGGACAGGGGTACTTCAGTTTAATATTAATAATGAACGGGTTGAAGTAGCCGAAATCAATCAAACCGGGAGTCTCGGAAATGTCGAATCGTATGAATTGAAAAACACATCCGGTAGACAACCCGTACAGGTGATGAATTTGCACACCGAAATTGAAACGATCGAAGACCAAATAGGGGTAGCGGTTAGCGTAGCCTCCATAAACGAGGAACAAAAGATTCGCCTACGGGGATTGTTAGGGCGGTATAAATCAATTTTTTCGGAGGTTCCAGGTCGCACGACCGAATACGCCCACCAAATTAAATTAAATAACCCAACGGAGTTTCATAAAAAACAGTATCCCGTACCAATTATGCACCGGGCCGCGGTTCAAAAGCAATTAGATCAAATGGAGGAGTGGGGAGTTATAGCTCGCATGGCCACCCCTTACCTTTCCCCCATAATGGCGACGGTGAAAAAAGATCAAACGGTGCGAATATGTTTAGATGCACGTCATTTAAATTCGGTGATGGAAAAAGAGCATGAAACGCCTCCGCCTATTGAAGAGCTGTTGCATTCCCTACCAAAGGTCCGATATATGTCTTCGCTGGACTTTACTCACGGTTACTGGCAAATTCCACTAACTAAGGAGTCCCAAAAGTATACCGGGTTTAAGTTTAATGGACGCACCTATGGGTTCTGTGTTCTGCCGTTTGGGTTGTCCACAAGTGTAAGTACATTTACCCGGTGCTTATCACACCTTTTTGGAGCAGAGTTCGAAGATTTTCTTAGAATCTATATTGATGACCTATTAATAATCTCGGAAACTTTTGAAAAACATTTGGAACAAATTGAACGGGTATTGGCCCGGCTTCAGCAAGCGGGGTTTACGTTAAAAATTCGAAAATGTGCATTTTTTAGGAAGAGTATGCCTTTTCTCGGCTACAGGTTAGATTCGACGGGTGTTCGTCCGGATGCCGAGCGAACTCAAGCGATCACGGATTACGCGGTACCTAAAAACGCCAAGCAGTTGCAAAAATTTTTGGGTTTGGCGAATTTTGACCGGGGGTTTTGCGCGAATTATGCCGATTTGGCAGCGCCCCTAAATGTATTATTAAGGAAAAAAGTGTCCTGGCGATGGGGCCCCAACGAACAACATGCTTTTGAGGCTATTAAGACTCAACTAGCCAACAACACGTTGTTGTACCACCCCCGGGCGGATTTACCCTACTACCTTAGCACAGACGCTAGTGATGTAGGATTAGGCGCTCAAATGTTCCAAATGGTACACGGAGAAAGAAAAGCGATAGCGTGGGCAAGCCGGATGTTATTAGACAGAGAAAGGCGCTACAGTAGTAACGAGAGGGAAGTATTAGCGGTTGTGTGGGCGTTAAATAAGTTTAGGGTGTATCTGTTGGGGCGCCCATTTATCATTTACACAGACAATAGTGCCCTAACCTACTTGAAAACGTGTCGACTACTGTCAGCAAGAATCGCGCGTTACGCGTTGGCAATGCAAGAATATGATTTCGAGCTAAAGCATGTGCCTGGTACACAAAACACGATTGCGGATGCTTTGTCGCGATTTTCGGCCGTTCGTCCGCCTACCCCTACAGGGAAAGAGTTTGAAATCTTTTCTTGTAAACTCCAGTTACCTATAAAGGTACGTGAAGCTCTCAAAGGAATAGCGGAAAAGCAAAGACAGGATGATAAATTAGTTGGGATCATCCGAGGCTTACCTGATAATCCGGAAATGCAGAAGCGCTTTCTGCTATTCAAGGAGGTGCTGTATATGCGACCAGAGCAGGGTAAGAGCAAATTATGTGTGCCAAAAGAATTAAGAGCACTGATGATAGAAGCTTTCCATTGCACGCTAGGGCATTTTGGGGTGTATAAAACTTGGAAAGCCCTTCAACAGGAAGTGTGGTGGGCCAATATGACAAAGGACGTAAAACAATGGATTCGGCATTGCGAGGTTTGCCAAAAAGCAAAAAGTTGTGCCATGCCCGACCCCTCGCCCCAGGCGATCGTTCCAAATGGGAGAAATGAGCTCCTCGCGCTAGATTTATATGGGCCCCTTCCTCCTAGTAGAGGGGGAGTGAGTTTCGTATGCGTAGTCCTTGACGTATTTACGAAGTATGTGAGTTTTTATGCCTTAAAGAAAGCAACTACGCGGAGTATTTTAAACCGACTTACCAAAGACCTGTTTGTCAAATATGGGCCTCCGGTGAAAATACTGACGGACCACGGAACACAGTTTACGGCGAAGCGTTGGGGGGAGACTTTAAATGCTTTAGGAATTCGAGTATTGCATTCGTCGATACGGCGACCGCAGAGCAATCCCTGTGAGAGGGTGATGCGTGAATTGGGCAGACTCTGTCGTACCTACTGCCATGACCAACACACGCGCTGGGCTTATGAACTGCAAAATTTTTCCGAATTTCTTAATAACTTAGTCCATGAATCAACAGGATTTAGTCCAAGGGAATTACAAATGGATGGTGAGGCCGTAAAACTGTTGCCTCCAAATTTGCAACCCCGTACGGAAGGAGATGTTGCGCTCTCTCCCGAGAGGAAGTTAATAATGGCCAAAGAAACGTTGGAATGTGCTGCAGCGCGACGCTGTGCGCGCAACACCAAACGTCCTTTTCCTAAATACGAGCTAGATGACCTAGTACTATTGAAAGCGAATCCCATTTCCTCGGCTATAAAGTCAGAGACAAAAAAATTCTTGTTATTGTTTGAAGGCCCGTACCGGATTAAAAAAATATTGGGACCGTTAACGTATGTCTTAGTTTATACGGAGGGTGAGCGCGAACGGGGAATTTTCCATGTTACTCAAATAAAGAAATATCATGTTAGGCCTCCCGATGAGCCGCCCTAAGGTCCATTTAAACTGGGGAGGTAGTTGTACCGAACAGTGATTAAGTTAGGATATTTAAGAGTAGATTGTTAAGTTTAAATGTCCCGGTGATTTTTGAATTGCCGGTCACGTGGGGAAAAACCCGGCGTTGGTATGTAGAAGTTGAGTTGATTTTGCAGTGCGTTTAGTGTTAGTACGTTTTAATTAAATCCTGTGGGTTTCGTTTAGATCCGTTTGAAACGGGTACAACCGGCGCCTGGTTTAGGTATGTTTGGGTTAGGGTAAATTAAGGAACTAAGAATAGTAAATTTTAGTTAAAATTGTACCTACCAGAAAGCTGAATAAAACCAACTGTAGCGGGAGCTAGTTTATCATTGTCCCCTATTCCCATAAGGTTCGCCTGCTGCAGTTGTTAAGTATTGCAACGCTTTAGTAAGCATTGAACTAATTACATAACAAAAAACTGTTTATTGCACTTTGATAAATATTATTACAAGAAATAGAATAATTTGAAGTAAGGTATATTATAATGGGGACAAATATAGGCCATAGCGTGAAATTTTGTAAGAACATGTGATTTATTAATCATAAACAGATTAAATGATGGTTTAGTAGTGATTTGATATGCAAAGGGGAAAAAGCCAACCCTTGAACCGGAATTCCACACAAATATGTGCCATAAGCACGTTTTTACCTTCTTATCTTTAATTTCTTAAAAATATGTTTGCTGTGATTTATAACTTGCAAGCGTAATAAAATATTCAATTATAGTATTTACTGCATTACAAGTGTCTCAAATACCTCATATAAATTTTATCCCTAAGAAATGCATAAAAATTATACCGGGTGTTGACCGGCCGCTCGGTAATAGCATTTTACAGGTAAAATCTTGTATATGCCATTTTCTGCTCCCCTAATTGTTTTAGGGCCAAAACATAAGAGTACAAAAGTGTTCAAAACTAAAAATGCTACCTGAATGGTATGTTTTCTCCGACCAAAATTCTACTGTAAGAAAGAAAATGAAGAATTAAATATTGAATTTGAATTTTCAAAAATCACAAGGATGAAGACTGAAGAGATGATGAAAGAGGAAAACAGAAAAGAAGTAGATCCAAGAGAACGGTGGAATCGTGAAGCTCTTGCGGAAGAGAAATCTAAGGCAGCGAAGGATCGAAGGATTACATTGTAAAGGTAGAAGTGATCCGGATGGTAGAATTGTAGAATGACTTTCTTCCTGAAAGGGTACAATCACAAACATAAAGAACTTTCTCAATCCAATATGCCAATATTAGTATTGCGTTTTATGAAAAAAGTGCAAAGTGCTATTACTGTTACAAATTGGAAGAAATTCCTACAATATTCGTATCTCGGAATTTGAGACATTTAGTTAAAAAATTAGAATTAACCCGTACCATACATTTTCTAACAACTTACTTGCTATATTTGCACTGCTTGCTATATTTCTCCCTCGAAACCACTTCGATCAACTCCGTTGCACTATTAGTATAGCTCTGTACGTGCATTACTTGCCATGTTATTTTTCTCTTTCTTGTAATTGTGTGCTATAGGTAATTAATTATTAGTAGAATTAATTTTCGCTAGTCTGATGGTTAATTTATACTTAATGCGAGGTTTGTTGTACAATACTTTCACCTCATGTGGCTTGTAAATGTTGTAAAAGTCCGTTAGGGAATATATCAAACGACTTTATGGTTTTACCACGTTTGCCGATTTGTAATTTACGTTCCAGAAAGGTCATCAGAAATGCAGTAAAATCTTCGCAATTGAACAACGCAAATTTTAATTTACAGTCATGCCCGTCATATACGTAAGGTATAATAATTACTTTTTTTCAACACCTCTTTAGAAAATTCGATTTTCCTCTCTAATGTTCGTGACGAAAGTACTGCTTTTCCTCCCTAGGGAGGCAACGTATTTTGCCTCCTACTCATGAAATTTATTAAATCGTTGTAATTATCCTTTTAAGTTTCCTTTCTCTCGTCCAACACAATAAAATATCGTATTCCTTTTCATACCACAATCCTGATTTTTCCGGTAACAAACTTAAATTCATTAATTAATTTAACCTCTTCCATAATATCTGCGGGAACTGAATTTGCACCATTTTCTTCAATATCTTCCATTTTCTTAAGGAATATGGGATACGAAATTGCGAAATTTCAAAAAATTGTCAATTCTCAAATCGAATGTTTGTTGTTCTACAACCATTGTTACAATCATAAAAACCACTTACATGCTAGGTTCTGGTTTTATTTTCACTTTTTTTAAATTCTTAGATGTTTTTATAGGAGTGTTGAAAAAATCATATGTAGGTAGTAGTGTATTTTCCTCTCTTGCGTATTTGCACGCGAGAGGAAAAGCATCACTTTCCTCCCTAGTAATTCAAATAGCTATTTAGTATTATCACAGGCAACATATTATTGTCTGTGGTATTATTACTTGTTAATTGCACAAATTATGAAAAGCATCACCTCGTCAGAAATATTTGTGCTGCTATTAAAAATCCCGTAGTGAATATTGATAGATGGTATAGGTGGTTTGTAAGAAATTATAAGGTGGTTATTTACAAGTGGCGAATTCATTTCACTTACGGTAACGTATATTGGTGTAAAATAGCAAATTAAACGGTAGCGAATATACACTGTGTCCAAAATTCGATGCTCGCCATTGGTATTTTGAAAACGGTAAGATATACGAAGCCGGTTAAAATGTTTTTTATCTTTATACTTAAACATTTTCCATTGCATCAACAAGTTATTGAGAAAAAAGTTAGATTATTTTACTTTCTGGAAGATGTTTTATAAAAATAAAATAAAATATGACAAATTTCTAAAGGTCGTTGAATAACTATATTCAATGGTTAGTGGTTAGGTATATAAACTCAAAAATGATATCTTGATAAAGGAAGTGCAGTATAGCTTCCGAAACGTAAAATTTTATTAATTAAATTACACGGGATGAACTCTAAAATGAATTTTAATGTATGTGGCTCGCCAAAAAGTTAAATACTTAATTGGCTGAAGCTGGGTTAAAAGTTAGGGATCACTCCGTAATGCGTAATGGGAAAATGAGATTACCTTTGAAATTGTGTGCGGAACAAAAGATTCCACGTCTGTTAATAAAATTACAAAAACAGTAAATTGCGTCAATAATGTGTACTGTTAATAATAATAACGTACTAAACAACACACACATATAAAAGTGATCCGTTTTTAAATCAAAATTACAATAATTTAGTAGTTACGTCACTTCGCAAGAAAAAGTATGTCATTACTGAAAAGCTGGTTATAAGCAAAAGCAAACTGATAAAAAAGACAAACAACTAAAAAATATAAACTGTATAAAATCGTATAGACTGTCAATAGAGTTAATAATCTTCAAATTTAACAAAAATCATATAGTTTTTAATAGGTACTAACGGAAATTCACTTAAGGGTAACCTTAGATTTTTTAAAGGACTTTTCAACATGTAAAAATTCTCCTCCGTTTTTCATGAATCCTGGGCGGAAATCTCAATAAAAATTCTCCGGAAATGTCTTGAAAAATCCGCGACGAAATACTCTAGCGGGGATAGTCATAGTCCATGAGAATACCTCCTTTGCACCTCTTGAATTAAGTCAAGTTCTCTAAGTCAGTGTTTTTAAAGTATTTTTTATTATCGAGATTTTAATTAAAAATAAAAAAGAAGAAGAAAAATATAAGATGATCTCATGGACTTTCTCCGCTAGAGTATTTCGTTTCGGATTATTGAAGACATTTCCGGACGGATTTTTCAATACATTTCCGGAGAATTTTTATTGAGATTTGCGCCCAGGATTCATGAAACGGAGTAATTTTGGCTCTAAAAATTCGAGGCACCAATCAAAAACCTCCAAAAAGACCAAGAGGATATTTTGCAATTGTATATCGAATTTGAGAGTAAGGAAGAGGTGATGGGAGCATTCAATTAGTGACCTCCACGTGGTATGCCCTGGTAACATTCAACATTGCTTCATCGTATGCAACTTTGAATGGCTAACATCTAATTTTTAACTTTAAAAAAACATTAAAAATGTCCATGGATTCCAAAAAACAAATAAACTTTTCGTGATCCGATGCGCAATTTTAAAAATTAAAAATCGATTCGTTGGTGACAAAAAAATTAGAGCCCCCTTAATTTAAATAAGCACTACACTACATCTTCCCATTTCAAGTGATCAAACGTAACCGTTTTGTTGTATGCATTTCATGTAACACTTGAATTTATCATCTTGCGGTTATTCCAAGTGTAACGGTACGAACTTCGGATTCTGATTTACATTTCACAATGTAAGGTTTAATTACACTTTGCCACCATTCCACGTTTGTAGAACTCACGTTCAAAATGGGGTAGCGTTATATTTTCGTGGAAAACTTACATAAGGCTACACTTGTTGGTTGCACTATTAGTAAATTAAATAAAACGTAGTTCCGTTTTAGAAATGTTGGCCCCCTTATGCTTTATTACAGTATGAGACTTGCAATGAATATATAGTAGATAATAATTAATTAGATAATTACACACGTATGAAAAAAAACAATTAAAAAGCTTGGGTAATATCTGTGTATGTCGTTAATTACTTGGTATATAAAAAATAATTGTTTTAATTATTTATTTGGCCAGTGATTATGTGCGCAATTACTTATTTATATACAAATACGAGTATAATTAAAATAAGTGGAAAGAAAATGCTTTTTAAATTTCTAAATAGTGTGGGTGTGTGTTTGTGAGTATATTAACAAACTACTAATTGACGAAATTCTATTTTGGCAAATAGTGGATCATAATTAGCTTGAATATGAGTAAAGTGGCGGATATGGAACATGCGAATAATCCCGAGTTAGAAGAAAAATCAAATACAGGTCTGACAAAGTTATAGATCAAACTAACAAAATTATTGAATAACAACGTTATTTGTTAATTTTTGGTATGATATTTACCTTAAAAATGTTTAATGTCTGTTAAATGTACTAAAATAATAAGTGCCTTGTTATTCCGTACAAAATCACTAAATCTCCCAAAGAATAGATATTTACAAATTAAGTGGATTCATTATTGGTTTATTATACCTTTTTCATATAACTTTTTTTGTAATATCTGCTCGCACTTATTTTAGTATGCAGGCCTTGTTTTGTCACTTCTTTTTTGGGGGCACGCTAATTCTCGAAAGTTGTAAGTCCATAATTTTTTGTCCCCCCCCCCCCCCCCCCCCCTTCCACTGTATTTTGAGGAAAAGTAGAAGTAAAATATTATTGTATTGTATAAAAACATAATATCTTTGGAAATAAAACGTGAACTAATATTTAGGTGAGTAACAATATATAAAAAAGTAACTTTCGTTGTCAATATACTTAGCCTAAGGTAGGTACATAAATTTTAAAGCAGTTTCCAAATTTTAACCAACATCATAAATACTTCAAAGGATCAAAGATATTTAGTGGTGACCCGTTGAACTTGATAACCAATAGCGATGAAACTGTTTCACTAAAAGAGTTGCTTGTCAAATGTACCTATAGGGCAACGCATCATATAGGGATTTCAATGCCAAACTCTTGGTATGGGATCTGTTGTGTTGGCTCTTCACGGAATGTTTTCATTTTTAAAAATGTGGTTTTAACCAGTTCAATTTTACGTGCTATTTTGATGTTTGGATCTAGCTGGTCCGTTATGATAGTTTCTAAATTTTCATGACGAGAATATTTCAATGTCAAAAAAAAAAAAAAAAATTTTCAATAAACTACTGGTAATATTCTTCTACATATTTTTGTATCTTTCTTATATGTATACTCAACTCCCAACCAAACGAGATGAAACCAACAAGGTTTGAGAGTAATACCAAAGTGGTAATACTAACCCTTGGTTTTGTCTCGAAGTAACGACGTTCGACGTTTAGTTTGCAAAAGTTTATCTATAGGTACTTATCGCATCCACTTCTACAATTTTTTTAATTTAGGCCGTTTGACCATTCTTATTTTCAATTTGAATAAATAAATCCTTTTCAACATTATTTCATTTGCAGATTCACGAATATAAATAAACGTCTATATAAATTGTTCGATCATTTTAGTTGTTTATTAATAAAGCCAGCAATGAGTAATTTCTGTTAATGTGGTCAGTTTGTATTGCAGGGGTATTTCCCTGTTCTGCGTCACCAGGTAGTCAGCGGAGATTGCTATTAATAATTATTAATACGATGTTAACGGAAAAATATAATTAATGAAAAATATATGTACAAAATCATAAACTAAAAAGAAACACTGCTATTTGAATAATATTTAAAGTACCGCTTCTTCCTCCCGTTGAGCGACCTCTCGGTTCGTCTCGGCCAAGTACTGAAACAAACAGATTCCTACAGTTAGTTAGGTAATAACATTCCCTGTAAGTGTTTTACTATTTCGCCGGGTCCAGAACAAAATGGCCACGATTTTACTGTCGTTGTACACCTTGACAACGGTAAGGACTTGAACTCTAATCACAAGGGCTGCTACCCTCTTACGCTCTAGATTACCACTCGCTCAAAATACTTTTACTCGCAGCAACGAACTACGGCCAAAGACCCCCTCTTCGTCTGCTGGCTGGGTTTTTAACCTTTTTCCCCAGCCACAAATGGGCTGATTCTCGACTGGGACATGGGAAGGAGGTAACCGCCTACAATTTACTACATTATATTTTAAGCGGGGTTACTTACTCCTTCCAGATCGTTACATAGCATCCCTTCCCGCGGAAGACAGGAACACCTTGGTCTCCGAACTTCCCGGCAACACCAATCCTAACGTTTCTGCCATACCCCTGGGCATCCGTACAAACGTTGTAGCATCTGTGAATACCATTACCCTCCGCATATTCTCTCGACGCCTCCGGTTGTCGCTCTTCTTTTTAAAGACCCGTCCCTCCTGGGGCGCCCCCCTGGTGTATGGCTTAATGGTGATTGTGGTTTCCAGCGGCTGGATCCCCATGTCGATGACCTGCTGAGCTTGGTCCACTCCCCTCACCGCTTCTTCCGCTGCCTTGGCCCACTCTGGCTCCGGCGAGGGGACCAATTGCGTCTTCCATAAAGGGGATGGAACCTCTTCTTCCACCTCGGGACTCCCAAATAATTTCGTCATCTTGTCGGGTAGCGGTACATGCAGCTGCACTGGCCTCTCCACAACTTCTGGGGTGGGCGGCACCGATATTTTCCCAACTGTAGCGTCTGGTCGCTGGTATCGGTAAGGGACCCATGGAGCAATCTTCGCCTTGTTCTTGCGATTCGTGACCTTGACTGGAGCCATCGTCGTTTGTACCTGCACCAACTGAAGTGCTCCGCAGTCCTCCGGTTGCCCTTCTTCCTGCCGTTCCCCCTCCCCGACCGGATTATCGTCTTGGTGGGGAAATTTCAGTTCTTTGACATGGACGCGGCTGCGTTTTCGAGGATTCTCCACCTCCTTGACCTCTACCACAACGGGCGACAAAACTCGTTCGATCCTATATGGGCCGGAATATTTTGGAGCTAATTTGCCCATCACTCCTTGAGCCCTGTCAGACAACACATGGTTGCGTTTATATACTATTTCACCTACCTTCGGTTGGTATGGTCGCCTCCTTAAGTTATACCGTCTACTTTGTCAGTAAACGCCCTTTCCAAGTTATCGCGGGTGGTTTGGTGCAGCTCTTTCAATTTGCTCACCCGTCGATAGGCTCCCTGCACTTCCTCCTCATCGGGTTCTTCTTCCTGCCCTTCTCTCCTATCATGATCAGCATTCGTCGCCGGTAATTCTCGCCCGAAGTTCAACATTGCCGGCGTAAACCCAGTGGATTGATGCACCGACGTATTCACTGCGAACATAATTTCGGGAATCGTTTTATCCCATGCCCGTTGGTTGTCCTGAATATTTTGTGCGACCATTGTGCCGATGACTTTGTTCAGGCGTTCCACCGCGTTGCATTGCGGGGAATAAGGAGGGGTGTAGCGCGGGATGATTCCACTTTCCTTCAGGCTTTCTTGATATACCCGACTGGTATACTGTGCTCCATTGTCCGAAACCAGGATTTTCGGGGCCCCGTATCGAAACACCACTCGCTCTCGTAGCGCTTTCAATACCACGGCCGTGGTTGCCTTCCTAATTGCCACTATTTCGGCCCACTTAGTAAAGCGGTCTTGGAACACCAGTATAAAGTTGTTACCATCAGCTGACCTTGGAAACGGTCCCATTAAATCGGTGTGAACTATTTCCCATGGCCGATGTACAGGGAAGTAATGCATGTGCCCTCTTGGTGCCGTGGTGGAGGACTTAAACTGTAAGCAAACTCTACAGTTCCTTACGTACCTTCTGACATCTCGCGTAAACCCTGGCCAGTAGTAGTGTCGAAATACTCGGTGGACAGTGTTGGCCACCCCTTGATGTCCGGCTTCCGTCTGGTCGTGACACTCCCGCAGGATCCGTTGGCGATCCGGTTTCGCGACACATTTTCGCAGACACGTGTGGATGCCTTCCCCAGTCTCCACATTGGCAGTGGGGAAACACCTCCATAACTGCCCTTCTCTGCTTGAATAGTCGGCATATTTGTCAGGGTCATCACGTACTCCTCTCCATATCTTTCGATACCAATCGCATTCCGGCAATTCTTCTTCCTCTGGTCCTCCTTCCTTCCCCTGGACTGCGGCTATGGGTTTTGGATCGTCCTCAAGCGACCTAGAAAGAGCATCAGCTACGCGATTGGTCTTACCCGGCTGATATTCCATCTCAAAATCAAATTGTTGAAGCTCGAGGATCCATCGTGCCATTCTCGAGGTGGGCTTTTCCATCGTTTGTAACCATCGTAAACTACGGTGGTCAGTCACCACTTTAAATTTATAACCCTCCAGGTAGCCTTTGAATTTTTTAATGGCCCACACAACCGCCAAGCACTCCAACTCGGTCGCTGAATAATTCTTTTCGGGAGCAGTTAAGGTCCGGCTGATGTAGGAGATGACCTTTTCTCCCTCCTCCTGCTGTTGGAACAGCACAGCTCCTAATCCAGACTTACTCGCATCCGTCTGTACAACAAAGGATCTACTAAAATCGGGACAACCTAAAACAGGATGAGTAGTTAGAGCGACCTTTAATTGGTCAAAGGCCTCTTGCTGTGTTTCGCTCCATCTAAACTTCACATCCTTCTTTAGTAGATCGGTCAAGGGCCCTGTAATATTTGCAAAATTAGGGATGAAACGTCGATACCACGAGGCCATCCCTAGGAAACTTCGGACCTTTCGCACAGTGGTGGGTTCAGGGAAAGCAGTAATTGCTTTCAGTTTTTCCGGATCGGGTTGTATTCCATGGCGATTAACCACATGTCCAAGGTAAGTTAATTGTGACTTACAAAACTCACACTTTTCCTGTCGCAGTACCAAACCCCACTGCTTTAACCTTCGAAACACCTCTCTCAGGTTCGCCAAATGTTCGTCGAAGTTCCTACCCAACACGATGATGTCGTCCAAGTATGCGAATGCTTTGGATTCCAACTCCGGACCAATCACTTTATCCAAGAGACGCTGGAAGGTTGCTGGAGCGGAATGCAACCCAAAGGGCATCACCTTAAATTGATACAAGCCCCTCCCCGGGACAGTGAACGCTGTAATCGGCCTGCTTTCTTCCTCTAAAGGTACCTGCCAATACCCTTGTTTCAAATCAATTGTACTTATGTAACACGCTCCTCGCAGCTTATCCAGTATGCCTTGGATAAAGGGTAAGGGGTACGCATCCTTTACCGTACAGCTATTGACCCTACGAAAATCTATGCAAAATCTATACTGACCTGAGTTCTTTTTCACTAGAACCACAGGGGACGACCACGGACTGCTAGAGGGCTCAATTATACCATCCCGCAACATCACATCCACCTCCTCATCCATGATTTGTTGCATCGCTGGATTCCTGGGGTAATACCGCTGCTTGACCGGTTCTGTGCCCGGTTTCACCTTAATTCGGTGTATTACACCTCTAGCGATTCCCGAGGTTGTCGAAAAACTGCTCAGCTCTTCTTCCAGGAATGGATTGAGTCTTTGGAGCTCTTCCTCCGTGGGACCTCGTAAGGATGCCACTTCTTCGACCACCGGAACATTTGGGCTGGCTACCTTATGGAAATAAATTACCCTTTCCCCCACATTGATCTGCATTCCATAATGTTGCATGAAATCGAGACCCACCAAAAGGTCCACCGACAAGGTTGGTAAGTAAATTGCTCTGACCGGCAATACCACCTGCGTATACGTTAAAGTAAATGAGTACTCACCCCGTGTTTTAGCAGGCGATCCATCCGCCAGATGTACCACTCCCCCATTTCCTGAGATGGGTTGGATTTGATGGTCCTCCAATATCCTCACGACGCTGGTTCCAATGTACGTGCGGGCTGACCCCGTATCTATTAGGGCGGACACCTGCTGTCCGTACACGTCGAATGTTATGAACAATCTAGTATCGCCTGGGTGAATACTAGCCACTGAGGGTTGAGGATTCCGCAGGAACTCTTTGACGGTGAGGAGCCATTCCTTCCATTCGGTGGAACGGGAGCGGTCCTCACAGGCCAAGACCGGGTGCTGCAATCGGGGCCTTACTTCCGTTGCGGTCTTGTCTCGTTTCCCGACTGATCGCAGGGGCAGTCTTTACTCAGCACATCCTGTCTCCCACATCTAGAACAAAACTTTTTACTTCTATTGCGACAATTTACCCGAAAATGTCCCGTTTGTCCACATCTCCAGCACACAGGTGCTCCTTGAGGCAGCACACCTCCAACCTGTTGGTTGCGCTCCTGGGGGTCATTATCCCCATTCTCGAATATCTGTGCCTCTTCCAGCGGAGCTATTGCTGGGCAAAGTTTAGCCAAGGGGCGGCTTCGAGAGGTCTCTACGGCAATCTTCGGGGTCGGTTTTCCCTCCAGCATGGCATTTTGCACTTGCTCCAGTTCCTTACCTAATTCGAGTAACTCGGCGATAGTGTTGATCTCCTTTCTTTTGATATACAACTTGTACTCTCCTCTCAGATTCTCGTAGAGACGGTCAACCTGTTGCTCGGCAGATAATTGCCCATGTCGTCGTATGAGGGTTGTGAGAGCGGTTACATAGTTACCCACTGGCTCGTTCTCCTTCTGTTTTCGTTGTCTAACCTCGTCCTCTAACCTGTACATATACCTGTATGGAAAGAATTCAGCTTTAAATTCCTTAATGAATTGTTCCCATGTATTCCAGGACTGCCTTTGATTCCTGTACCAAAGTAATGCGGTATCCGAAAAAATGAGGGCCAATGCCGGTAGCAAGCATACTCCTTCCATCTCATATACCCCTCTCATCTCCTCTAGTCTTTCCATAAAAGCAATAGGATCCATTTTACCATCAAACCTGAGGCCCCATTTCCGCACTTGTTCACTAAGTGTGGCTAGTGTACCTCTCTCTGATGGTCGCTGTTCGTCTCTTCTCTCAGCCGGCTCCACATTCCTCGTGATACGTGGAGATTTGGATCGACTGGTCGCTGTTCCCACCGTTATTACTTGTCCCTCACCTGTTCTAATAAACCCTACTAATCTTTCCTGCAACTCACCCACTGTACCTCCTGTTTCCAATTTGAACTTTCTGGCCTCTTGTTGCAATCCTTCTTTCTTCATCGCGAAGATCCAACTCAGCCTCACATCCTGTTCTGGTGGTATTTCGGTTCCTTCTGCTTCAGCCATTGTGGATTTTTCGGTTCGGTTTACTCGGGCGCCAACCACAATCTAAACGCTAACTAAACAGAAAATTCCAACAAAAATAATAAAATAAAAACGGTAATTCGAATAAATCTGAAAACAAAACGTTATTAATTCTTCACTTTTCAGGGTCCAGGTCAATTAGTCCCTCGCTCGGAGCGCCATTTTGCAGGGGTATTTCCCTGTTCTGCGTCACCAGGTAGTCAGCGGAGATTGCTATTAATAATTATTAATACGATGTTAACGGAAAAATATAATTAATGAAAAATATATGTACAAAATCATAAACTAAAAAGAAACACTGCTATTTGAATAATATTTAAAGTACCGCTTCTTCCTCCCGTTGAGCGACCTCTCGGTTCGTCTCGGCCAAGTACTGAAACAAACAGATTCCTACAGTTAGTTAGGTAATAACATTCCCTGTAAGTGTTTTACTATTTCGCCGGGTCCAGAACAAAATGGCCACGATTTTACTGTCGTTGTACACCTTGACAACGGTAAGGACTTGAACTCTAATCACAAGGGCTGCTACCCTCTTACGCTCTAGATTACCACTCGCTCAAAATACTTTTACTCGCAGCAACGAACTACGGCCAAAGACCCCCTCTTCGTCTGCTGGCTGGGTTTTTAACCTTTTTCCCCAGCCACAAATGGGCTGATTCTCGACTGGGACATGGGAAGGAGGTAACCGCCTACAATTTACTACATTATATTTTAAGCGGGGTTACTTACTCCTTCCAGATCGTTACAGTATATATTGAAAGGCCGAATCAAATTCTCGGCGTAAGTGACTGTAGAGTGTAGATTAAATTAATCGGCTGTAAAAACGTTGTTTTCTTATATGGCACATTATATTAATCGATTGCAGTTTTAATGAAGAGACATTGCAACATAATCTGTGCATGCACACGATTTCAAAATGATGCGCGTAATTAGTGTAACGTAACTTACCAAAGTGCAAATACTTGTACCATAATCAATTAGCATTAAATAAACTTTCTAGATCACATCATTAATCGGCACATTCTTTGCAAATCATTGTTTTGACCTGTATCGCTAACCGATTTATTATAATGAAGAACGGCACATGAAGCCCACCAGAATACTGTTTGTCATGTGTAGGTCTGACAGAAAGAAGGTTGTTCTTGATCGATCTTATCTATTTTGGATAAACTGACATTAAATATATGCATTAAATATTTTATCGGTGACAAATATCTTAAAGAACAGTTTAAACAAATTAACATCCTTGTTCGATGATGATATTTCTCAATTACACATACGTATGTTAAAAATACTGACATCCGTCCCAACAATATCGTAAATAACAAACGGAAAATCATTATACCTAATATACATTTAGGATAAATATCCAATTTCTACGTTTACAATTTGAACCACAACGGATAAGGGCATTTACTTAATTGGCCATTTGTTGAACATTTAATTAATTACAGGAAAAGCGGAATTATTCAAAAATTGTTTCGCATACTTTTATGAAATTCCGAAGTTACATTTTGGAATCAAAACAATTTTTTGTACCCAAACACGGGAAATGCCGTACTCACCAAAATAAAGTGAAATTATAGGGATAGTTAACATTTTGCACAGTTTACTTGAATTAGGGTAAGATATTACACATAACTTTTCGGCATGATATTTAAAGAACGAATTTTCCCTTTCTTTAGTAACCTACAAATACTCAGTTTCCCTGAAAAGCGGCCATTTGGAATTTTTATTCGACATCAAATTTAAGTTGATCTTATCAAAAACAATGATTTTCATATAAAACATTTTTCGTAACTTGTATTACTTACGAAGATATTTGACAAGTAAGCAGATGGCAATTTTTGTTTCTTTTTTTCGTTTCAGACATTTTGAAGTCTTTCAAACAGACTCTAAATCAACATATAAAGCTCCCAAACTTTGTACATCTTACCAAATCTCTATCTTCAATATTAATATAAATATGTTTCTGGATACGGTTTTTTATTCTGAATTTAAAAGTTTAAAAATATACAGGGCGTCCCATTTAAAAAAATTGAGTTGGATTTTTTGTCTACTATTATAAAAATGATAAAAAACATGGCAACATTGCAAATATATGCGCCAATTTGGATCATACATGAATTTAAGAACGGAGATACTCGACCGTTCCGGTCCTTTTGATTAACCCTATATTTAGAAGAATTATGGGCTACAAACGCTACAAGAATGGAACTATTTGGCAACACTGATAGAAATGAAAAGCTCTTCGTGGACGATATCACCTTATACTTAACATCTTTCAGCTCGTCTTGATGCATATGAACATCCTCACGATATGAATTTCTGACGTTTTTATTAATAATGAGTTCTAGGACCACTGTTTTTAATGTAAAACCAGGAGAAAAAAGTAAAGAGTTGCTGGCGACATATCTCTTCATCAAAACCATAAATTACAATTATCGGCGTAAATGGAAAAGAGGGCAATTGTGGATGACTGTCTGAGGGGGGGGGGGGCAAACCTAAAGAACCATCTTACGCGTCCCATTAGAACACTAGAACCTAAAGACACGCGTTCGACGATGGCAACCATTCAAGAGTTGAAGCTCAAATGTCTGCTACATCTTTCGCTCAACCTAGTCTCAAACGATGTCTTTGGTTCACTTAAAGTTTTAAACTACAATTATCCTAATCATAGACTTGCCATCACAGAAAAAGCGTGCCATTATACGGGTGTGCTACTATTCAATAAACTTCCTCCCCACCTACGGGACATAACATGCCACAAGATGTATAAAAAACGGGTTGTTGAGTATTTGCTGTTAATAGAACCCTATACCATTGATGAATATCAGAATTATGTATTAATTAAGCACGAATGAATTAGATATTGACAATCGATTTCAGTCATGTATAAACACTACTGCATTATGGAATAGTATTGTTCTATGCATTATTCTGAATCAATAAAAGAATTATTATTATTATTTAAAAAGGGACATTACTGGAAAAGGTTTCAGAACGACGATGAAATGGTTCAGACTAATGGAATAGTTTCCTTTGGGCATTCAAGCACTTCTGAAGCACTGACGAAACGAAGCAGCTTACACCAAATTAAAATTCTATCTATCGGATAGAAAAAGGGCATGTATGTTGTTTTAAACTACAGGTTAAGTAACAAATTATAACTGATATCTCATTCGCATCACTGCTGGCGTTGAGGCGCCATCATGTGGACCGCCAGTTTAAACTTAAGTCAGCAGTGTGTCGTTTTTTTAAAATGGTTTATGGTACAAATTTTTTTTACTGGTACAAATGAGCAACAAATAAGTAACAAATTATGTAATATTCTTTATTGCAATCTACTATCTGCTACCTTATGAGACATATCAGAAGCTTTTAATGCATAGAACGAATATTGCGAAGGTCTCAAAGACAAACACAGTTACCACAACATTTTTCAAAACACATTCGATTTCAATAAGTGTGAGAGAATTCGTAATGTCCAAATCTAGGATATAAAAGTTTTTCAAGGATCAAATAGGATGAACGAAAAGAAGAACAAAGGTACTTATTAACTTCTTAAAATAAGAAACGATATTAACAATAAAGATTGGTCCTTTTGGAAATTGCAAAAAAATTGAAGAAAAGTAGGATATTAAACAGTGAAGGTGAAGTGAAATTGATATGTAACTGTTTAGAGAAGCTACTTTGAAGATCGTATTACATACTTATACCAAAAAAATGCTATAAGTCATTCTTCGTATTGTCTCAATCCCAAGTTTAGACTTTATTTTTTGTCGATAAAATTAGCAAAAAAAAATTATTCTTGTGTTAACCGTTGCAAAATGTAATAGAAGACCGTTTCCAAAACCGGACTCAGTCAATTACTTTAATAAGCGGTTCCAAGGAATGCAAAATGTGACGGCTACAAAAGTTCCTTCAAAAAAGGTGCTCCAATATCGCCTTTAGGGCAAACATTGATAGAACAGTGCGCATTAATCATAAAATTAGTGCCTACAGTCTAGTCAATCTTGTCAAAGAACTCTGAACCACCTAGTATATTGATCTCTAATAATTAATAAATTGTAATCAGTTTTATAAACAAACTGATCTTTAAAAACAGGAAATATACATATACTCGTATTTTATTTCTTTTAAATCTTTGCGCCAGTAAATTTTTCTGTAAAAGTTAATTAAGACACTTCCTTTACGGTACAACTAACAAATGTGAATATTGAAGAAGTAATCCGTAAACATCCTCAAGGAAATACAGAACTAAATTAAAGCAATAACCAAATAAAGCAAAATGTGTAAAAGAAAAAGAATTCTTCCATAAATAATCGATTAGTTGTAACATAAATAAAAATACGTCAAAGAAAACAAGATTATTTAGCACTATTTTATGCATAGATTTAATACACCAGAGGGTACGGCGCGACTTTTAATTTCTAATTCCTTACTTGGTATTACTAATAACCATATTAAATCAACAATAACGGTCAGAAATTCTGAAATGAATTTTATGTAATTTGTTTAACAAAACATCGCATTAACATTTATTATAGATTTTTCAAATTCAAAAATTTCCCAGAAATTGTTTTCAACAATTTTATCATAGCTGGTGGCATTATGAATCATTCACCATGATATTAATAAAAGTTTCAAAAACAGGGATGGAATTTGTTATTAATTCGATACACCTAAACACCGTGTAGTTTCTCTATTGACATTTTTTTCTATTTGAATATTCCCACTTAAAAAAGTTGTAACATAAAATGGGTATTGATTTAATTTGTTATTGTTACACGCTCTCCATATAGAGTGAAGTGAGATTCCCTATATATTTCACATTCCTTATAAAGAAACGCGAAGTTATTTGGGTCGGTATTTATACTTACACTGTTTGCGTACCTGTAGCAACATTTTCAAATAGTATTTCATAATTTTTTCTTATACGATAGGTAATTAATCAGTTCATTACAGTAAATTGATGAATCCTAAGAAATCTTTACCTTTCAATTTAATGCCACTGTTCTAAGAAATGCGAGTCAATGCCAAAGCTCAAATTATTCCTTTTATGAGAAGAAAATTGGTATCCACACAACTACAATACATATGGCAATTGAATATTCTTTAACAATAATTTTTATATTCCTCTAAAACATAGTAGCGCTCGAAGGTATAGCTTTTAATAAAACTTACATTCGCCTTATGGAGCAAAATCAAAACATATGAAATTCTGTCTTGGAGGGAATCAAATTTTCTTTATTTTATGCTGAACGTTATTACATAATTTTATTATGTATTTAAAAAGACCAATTAAATCTACGATGCAGGGAAAATTATAAAGCTTCACCACTTAGAACTTTCCTACATTTCAGCTCGTCTGTTTTTATTGGTATTGATTTTATCCATGTCTGATTTATTTTAGATTCACGTATTTTCTCCTGTTGTTTTTGAATCCGCTCGAAATTTCATTTAGACGGATGTAGCTTGTTTTTAGTTTTCGTCTGAAACATCACCTAAATCATAATTCGATTTGTATCTAGTAAATCAGACTTTCAAACTACGTACTTCCAATTCCTCCACGCATATTTTGTTCATCTTTGTTTAGGTAGATGTTAATTTGATGTTAATACATGTTAAATATTTCACTTACGGTGTTTCACAGCATTTTCTATTGTATATTGTAATATGTATTATTATTAGCTATTTTAATAGTGACGCCGCGGGACGGTCAATCTCAAATGGTCTCGTCTGGTATCGAGTTGACTATATAGGAAGGAATGTAAACACATTAAGTGTCTTAATCAATTATTAGTTATTACATATAGTCTATAAACAATAAAACAATATAAAGGCGGAATTTATATAATGCCACAAATTTCTTGAGTTACTAAGACGCAATGATACCGACATCATTGTGAACAAACATATTTTTATGACTAAATATTATCTTCCGTTCTGGTTTGATAGGAAAAGCCTTAAATGTAATAAGACTAAACGCAACAATTTCTACGTATTATCCTGTATTCTTTAAAATTGGTAACTGTTGGTCGCCATCATTGTTACCAAATATACAGGGTCCTTCAACAGTGCGTCGAGCTTTGATAGCATCGAGACCAAAAAAGTTTAAAGTTTCATTCAAACGCAGTTACTTCAAGAAAATATTTGGACATGTACAGGGTGCTTCAAGAACATGACTGTTGAGAACCTCTTTGGACCGAATAGTTTAGTAGCAATAAATTATTTCTTAAAAAAAAATTAATTTTCATTACTTCCTCTAAAGGTGCCGCATTACCATACGTATAACTTTCATGTCAAATTTGAATTCGATTCTTGTTGTAGAAGGTTGTCAGATGTTCTGATTTCGTTTATGATGTCTTATACAGGATATTCAAATTTAACTTACAATTTTTAGAAAATTCAAAACAACTGTTCTCAACTTTTTAAATGGAACACCCCGTATGTCTTCTACTGGATCGATAAAGAATTAAAATATGAACATTTTTTGTAATCACCTTCAAATCTCTATTCCCAAGGGTTTCCGAATTAATTTATACAATTGCTTCATACATAGGAGAACCGAAGTTTTACTGTAAATTAATCGGTAGACTTTGGAACAAAATATTATTTATGGCTTGTAATCCGTCAATTCGCCCAAATTGCATAGTTTTCGGGAGCTTGAAAGTCCATTTAGAACTAATTTAACGATAGAGTGAACTTGCTGATATGATATTCGTGCTAGGGTGCTGGGGGAAATTGAAAAAATTGCATTTTGGCTAGTAGGGTTTACGCTGTGCGATATCCCGGTAGAAGACATCCTGATGAAGTGTTTCCGACGATTGCTGAACAAGTTTATTGAGACTGGTAGTGTATCCAAAGCTGTATAAATCGTCACATTTTTCATTATTATTCACAAGCAAATCCGCGAATATTAAGACAAATGGATCAACAACATCAATGATCATTGAATATGTTTGAGGAAAAATAATTGGGGAATATTTTTTCGACAATCTTCTTACCGGGCAATTATATCTAAAATTTCTGACCTGAGTTGCCTCCATTATTAGAAAATATTCCTTTTCAAACAAGACACCGCACATGGCTACAATAAGACGGAGCTCCTGCCGATTTTTCACGAGATGTTAGATAATTAACAACTGCGTTTAAACAAAAACCATATAATAATTGTGTAACACCGTGGTCTCGGTACTATAGAAGTCTGACGCACTGTTGAAGGACCCTGTATATATTAATAAAATTAGTTAAGAATGTCCGAGAAAATGCGACATTAAAATTGTGTAAAATCGTTTACATTCTATAAATATTTAAATAAAAATCCAACTATGATACTAACAATAGTAAACGGTTAGGTACATAAACAGATTCTTTGACGTTTCTTAAAAACAAATAATTTACGAGTACATGTAATTTTAGAAATAATTCCAGATTTTACCTCAAT
Organism: Pyrocoelia pectoralis; assembly: GCA_036250285.1. Classification (NCBI taxonomy): domain Eukaryota; kingdom Metazoa; phylum Arthropoda; class Insecta; order Coleoptera; family Lampyridae; genus Pyrocoelia; species Pyrocoelia pectoralis. The sequence continues at coordinate 2,183,335 of CM070075.1, read as the reverse complement.
CGTGGATAATTAATTCGGTATAGTTATTTTGCGAAATTTTTAAATAGCGAATCATTAATTTACTTTTGGGTAACCGACAATATATGCAGTATTTTAAGTAATTAATGTGCCGAGGTATGCGTAATTTAAAATGTTGAGATACATATCTACAGCTACATATAACAATTTTTTGACCAACCGTCTGCGAAGTGACCATTTCATGTAAGTAACTAAATCTCGGTTTTACACATGAATTTCTATAGCGAAATAAAAGTCGTCTGCAAATTAACCATAAAAATTAAAAATTTTTATTCCATAAATTATGCGGTTGACTAAAAAATGTTGTGCACACCTTGGACGCGAAATCCTTTTAATCCCTCTTTCTTTTACCTGATCTTGATATACAACTACATATTTCCATACAGTTGTAAGTCAATAACGAAATATAGAATATAAACCCTTTTCAATTTACGAAAGCCTTTTAAAATCAGTCTCATAAATGACGAGTTCTCGTATTAGAAACGATATAAGCGTCGGATAAGGTCATTTAATTATTTTACATCGAAAATTTGAATTTTACTTTCTCCGTTCAATAAATGTTACTTTTTTCTTCTTTGTTAGCGGATAATTTGATAAATCTATTTGATGTTGCGGACGGAAACGGCAAAGTGGTTATCATAATCGTTTTGGCGAGGAATCTCCAGTTTTTTAGATATTTAAATGGAAACTTTAGTTATCCTAAACGCACATATCTTCGAGCAAAAGCTATTGAGCGGGTTGCTGTCATGAAAGACAGTGTGAAACGTATAATTAGTAAAATGATTCAAAAATTTCCTTTACAATTGACGGATTGACCTCAATTTTCAACAAATCGTGTTATAGAATTACAGCTCATTATGTAGACAACAACTTTTGCCTTTAGTTATCGATATTGTTACGCCTTACGGGCATCACACTGAACTGTTTTTTTTTAAATAGTAAACAACTTTAATATTGAAAACAAAATACAAGGCATGATTTTGGATAATGCATCGACCAGGAATTGGCGGAATTTTTCAAAATAATAGCAGAACAACTAAATGTGGTTTTTAACCCTACTGTTCAACATTTTCGTTGTTTTGCAGACATCTAAATTCTAGCAGTTTTAGAGCTTTCATCACAAAAATAAAAAGAAAGGATTCGTATTAATTTAGGGTTGATTGTGATATATGTAATAGGTACGTTATATTAAAATATTCATCAATGAATATAATAGAAAATGAAGAACAAAAGCCTTAAATTGTAGAAGAAGATGATCTATACTTTACAAAGTATTATAAGTTTAATTAAATGACCAGTAAACTGGTACACAACTTTCCCGTGTTTACTACAATGACGTATTAGATAAAATAGTTTTTTGGATAATAAAGCAAAATAAAATATTTCTAATTTTCTCCTAAAATATGCTCCTCTACTTAACTGTGCAATATTACTTCTTTATCTTTGTTAGCAAGAAAGTTATGCATTTTTAAAGTTTTCAACTTCAAACATTCATACCCCTTCCCCTATAGGAAATAGAGAAATAAATGTAGTGCCAATAGTTTTTCATGAACTATATGTATATCAATCAGAAAAATTAAAAAAAATGCTTGGAGCAGATTTTGAGAAAATCGATTTTCAATTTTTGACCAATTTTGGGAACCAATAAATTGGCAACGTTAAATTTTTGTTCTTTATTAATTATTTATAGAATTGGTCGCCATTTTGAATTTAGAAACACGTTTTACTTGTTACCATGTCTACTAACTTTTCACCAAGGGAAATTATATTTGCGTTAAAATGGGAATGTTTGCTCCCAAAATAACGGCCCTAGTTTGGGCCCCTTTGCGCCGATTTTAATGAGAAGCTTGTTTTCCCGATGAAGTTTTTTTATAGGTCTTAGTTTTAAATTTCATCAAAATCGGCCTACTGCTTTAAGCTCCACAGCCATAACATGCGCGTACGAAATCTTCATTTGTATTACTTTTTACACCATCATAGATTAACCATGCATATACAATAAAATCCACTTACCTTTTGCTACCGTCGTGGCATCTCCTAGATCTGTAACAAAAAAATAAGATATAAATAATGCCAAATACATTCTTTCAGCTTGTTTTTTATGTACCTAAGTCATTCAAGAAAGTCCATCCTTAGACATATTGCGTTAGGAATAAACTTACAATAGTAGCAATAGATAACCTCAATGTGTTTTTTTACCTATTTCTACTGTACTACTAGTGATTATGTAAATTTAATGTAGTCGTTTTTCAACTAGATATGAGGGACATCTTCAACGCTTTGTCTCAACCAAACATAGAAATTGTAAAAGGAAGAGATATTTTCAATAATGATTGTAGAGCAATAACTTTTGATACCGTTTAACGCAATTCATCCTGCAAATACATACAGAGCACAACCATTTATAGGCTTTAACATCGAAATACTGACATTCACCGGATCTGTCACCTTACGGCTTCCTGTTCACAAAAATTATGGTAACCTCTTTTCATGGCAAATTTCTTATAATCCGAATATCAACGGCCCAAATTAATTATAAACTTAAACTGATTCACTATTATGTTCTACAAAAATGTCCATAAATTGACTAACATTTGAATAATAATAATTTGAATAACATATACGTAACCATTTACCATTTCAGAAAGCGAAGTGTTAAATGAAGGCATTTCCGAAATGCGATATTCTAGAAAATGTTGTTATTTTCGTAACTGTTTTACCTAAATAGGCACTAATTGTAGGTTTATAAATAATACGAACAGAAATTTACTTGCACGGTAATAAGATATATTCTTCGATTTTAATATGCGGCAAAGCACCCACGATAGGTAACGGTGTGGTGTTGCATTTACGTCATTATATTTCTTACTAGTATGGCATTTCCGAGACATCTTGTATTAGTTTATAGCTATTACAATTTAAGATATTCTTAGAAACTAGATTTATGTATATGATTAATAAAAGCCTGTTTTGTTTATAAGTACGTAAGATTTTGAATAAACGGAAAGTTATTTGTGACTCTGTTTTACTAATGTCGTGGGACGGTTGAACCTGCTATGCAACTTAGAATATATGAAAACTCCTATATTACTGGTGATAGTATCACTTATTCAAAATGTCGTAGGTAAAAGCCTTAGTACAAAGCATTGAAGTTATTCGTAAATTTATACGGGAGCCTAAAAGGCGTCTAAGACTAAGAATCATTTGGTAAAAGAAGTTTCCAATTTATCGGGCGACGATCATTTTCAAATTACAATTCCACGACGTACTTCATCAAATTAAAATGTTCGTAACATACAGGGCGACAATTTAAAAATGAAAAATACACTGTATGGTAGGAACAAAAAACTTCGAAAACGTGTCCCAGAAACTTGTTCTTCGCTCTGAGAATTGGTATAAAATAATCATCATAGTAAACCTGTATTGTCGATGTCATTTTCCATTGCTCGTCATATGACAACAGGGTGGCAACTAAAAATTTTAAAAACGAGTCACATTTCAGTCGGTCAAAAGTAAGGTAACAAATCAAATTTAATCAAAAATCACTTTTTCGTCCATTTGAGTCCAAATTTCACCGATGGCAGTGAACAAGTTCTCTTTATTCATAAAGCGACATGTTCTTACTCGTCGCTCAACTTCCTCCCATAGATTCTCTATTGGGTTTAGGTCAGGAGACTGAGCTGGCCAGTTGAGCACCGGAATATTGTTTTGCACAAAAAATTCTCTAACAAGAAGAGAAGTGTACTTGAAGTGGCATTTCAGATGTTGCATGAGGTAACATTTGATTTTCCAGGATATCCCGGTAAACGAGCCTATCCATTACCTATACGAAGGACCCATACTCCACCAGGAAAAGCAACCCCACACCATGACTGATCTGTTGCCATGTTTGATAGTCTTAATTGTGTACTTAGGATTAAGTCTCTCATTAATGAGTCTTCTCAAACGGCGGATTCCATTTAATATTATCATGTCAAATTTACTTTAATCACCGAAGAAAACTTTTCTCCAGTCTCTTTCAGTCCAGCTAATGTGCTGTCTCCTTGAGAACTCCAAACGCGCTACTCTATTCTTTTCCGAGATCGCCTCCACAAGTGGTCTACAAACCGTCCTTGAATTAACGTTTAACCCTTCAATATCCGCTTTAATTCTGGATCTGGACTTCCAGGGATCGTTTTTACAGCGTTGAACGATCAGTTTGTCCGTGTAAGGCGTTGTTTTCTGGGCCTCCCGGTCTTGGGAATTGGATCAAAACTTCATCGATTCTCATATTGATTAATAACTTTAGTCACCGTTTAATCACTATCATCAAACGCCTAGCAATATGTGATTTTCGCTGGCCATCTTGATGGCACCTCAAAATGTTTCGTTTATTGCTATTGGTGTTGGTATCCCAGTAAGCATCTGAATTAATGGTATTAAAGGTACCTAATGAAAATTATTCATGATAAGCATCTGGACTTACTTTTCCAATTTTATTGAAGAGTGAATTATTAGTTTGTTGCTTTACTTTTGTTCGACTCAACTATAGCTTGGTTTTAAAATTTGTAATTGACACTCTGCTGTCATATGAAAAACAATGGAAAATGACATCGACAATACAGGTCTACTATGATGATTATTTTATACCAGTTCTCAGAGCGAAGAACAAATTTCTGAGAAACGCATCCACAATACGATCAATTTTTCGAATCGTTGCCTTACTTTTGTCCACTGTATATTATTTAACAACAAATTTAATAACGTGGTTAACTCGTTTAATCTGGTTAAAAAGAATATTAGTTTTCTTAATCTACTTGATCAATTGTTCAAAAAAGTCATCAATCAATCAATCAATCTTTATTTAGTCCAATATATCACAAATGAGGATGTAGGACACGTCAATCCTTAGTTCTAAAATCTAAAATCTAATAGCAATCAATTCCACGCCAGAAAAAAGATTTACTAAATTTAAAAACTGAACCCATTTAAAACAAAAAACAAAAATATGGACATAGAGCAATTTAAGAGAGCAATCGGAATATGACGTCAAATATAGGGTGTTTCATTTAAAAAAAAAGGTCGACACGGAGTCACGATTATTCGAAGCACCCTGTATGTTTATAAATATTTTACAAATATGCAATGGTTCGTATCCTAAAACTTTTATTTGAAACATTTTTTAATCCGTATGATATTGAATGAAATAATTGGACTTCCTCGCACTAATGGGACATACTTATAGTTTATGTTTACGGACGATGTGGAAACCAAAAATTGCGAAAAGTAGGTGGTGCCATCTAGCAATGACTAAATTATTTAGATTTTAAATAATAAAAAAACTTTCCACAATGGTCCTTGTGAAATTGGTAACTACATTGGTAAATATCTGTGGTATAAGGTTCTATGGGAATTGTAAATGTTTTGAAAATCATTTCTCTTTACTTTAACTATTTGAATAAATAGTATAATCAGTTGTAATTTGGAAATTTTTACTTCACCTCACTCACACGTATTGCTTCATTTTAATATCAACTTAAACCTAATTCAACCATTATACTTAGAGTAAGTATACTTTATTATTAGTTTTATGTTAAGCAAACATTTTGTAGCCTGATGATGACACGAAAAGGTTGTTGAAACATGTCGTATCCTTAAACAACTTAATTAATTTTATCCACTTCGATTTATCAATAATTTAATCAAAATATAAGTTATTCATGGGGGAGGTTGTGTGATTATTTGGTTATTATCATCGAAAAGTAACCTAAGCTGTAAGATCTTTATAGGTATAGCCCGCCGCAACTTTTCAGGAACACCTTCAAAATGGTGTCTGAAATATGAAAATTCTTATTACCCCGACATATAATATATCAATTTTATGTGTTTATGAGTACGAATATCCAAATAACATTTTGATATAATAATAATAATAATAAATCGTCTTTATTGAAATATTGAAATATATAAATAAAATATGTCTTTTTGATTTTTTTTTGTGGTAAAAATTCATGACTGATAAAAAAGGACGATAAATTAAAATGTTTGTTCTGTCATTACAATTTGTTCGGTCTATGGCAATGGTAGAAGAGCGTTATTATTTGGTTAATGTTGGATTGGCCAAGTATAAGTACATATAGACAAGGGTTGTAGTAACAAATCAAATGAAACTAAGTGATTTAGTATCAAAACGGCTTCTAGCAATTGCCTATATTAAAAATAAAATTTCGAAAAGTTTCACTAATTAAAGATACAGAGTAGAAAAATTCCAATAAGTATCAGATTTTGGAATGCACGTTCTATAACACCATCGATCCAAAATTAAAGCAATGCGCTACCCATTTCATTTCGCTATTACAACCTCAACGATTGACCTCACCCGCGTCATTTCGATACACTATTAAATGCGGACTAAGAATCGAAGTGTTTTATTAACAATTCGGTTTGTTTGGTTAAACATAAATAATGCCATGGAAAGTTTTAAAATGAATACATCATAATTATGGAGCAATTTACAGTCTTTATTAACCTTTTTAGTACCACATTATTATTTTTTCCCATTCGAGTGGAAGTAATTCGATATATCGTTCCTGTAAACTAATTAATTTCTGAAACGCGCATAACGAAAGCATAAATGGGCATTTGCGTATCCGAAAATATGAAATGACGCACATCGATCATGTGATATTATACGCGACACCGTAAATCTAAAACAAAATTGACGTCAAATTTTCATAATATATTCCTGTCGCAGAGGAAGTGTTCGCGTCGTAACTTTTTCGTGGCATTTTCATTAAGATGCTTATCAACTACGTAACCGAGAAACTGTTAATTAATAATTAATTATAAAGAATAAGGAAAGGTTTAGGTAAAATAAATTAGATCACAATCAAAGTCGCGGATAGTGTATAAATAAAGAAAAAATTGCAATCAAGTTAACTAACGCAAAGAGAAACGTAGAATTTGTGTGTGTAACACAATTTATTATAATGAATAATGCTGAAACAGGTTCAAAACGGCTGCTTTTCTATGCAATAATACAACAAGTTTTCAATTTACTCGCGTTATTCAGATGAGGCATCGTTTGAAAAAGATATTCTGAAAAAGAGAACGCCGTAAGAGCGTTTAATTTAAAATAATCCACTACCCCTGGAATGCTGAATTACGCCGTTATAAATTACTACATTTTACAGATAATTGAAAAATTGTTTGATTTATTCTCGGGAGGCACGTGAGAATTTTATTCGTAATTCATGTAGTAGTTTTTACGACAAAAGGATATAATTAATTTCTGGGTGTTTATTATTACTTGTAGCTACAAAAGTTGCGCGCACTATTTCATTTATAAAACATAAACCGAGCTTCAACGTTTAAATGTTAAGCATCGATTTAGTGTGTGTTTTGCATAATTATATTAATGATTTGATAAACTTTACATATTTATTATTGGCAAATGTTTCTCGAATACTCTTACCGGTTAGTTTAATTAGCCGCATTTATTCATTGTAGTATATTTCATGTTATTTTATTATAACATGAAGGTAACATCCATTTCCACATTTTACGATAACATAATACGAGAATGTCCGTTTTCTTGTTCAATTAAAAATAATTGTAACTTGTAGGTTTAATAGCTCACAACAAACTTTGAATGAGAAAGTGAGCACGTTTATTTCGGTATAAAATTCCTACACCTTTCCCTTTTTAGTTCATTTGTGTACTACCTACGGTAATTGATATTTATAGCGCTAATTAAAAATCCCAATACCACTAAGACAAATTATGCCAGACGGAATTCCCATTTTATAACCAAAAACAGAAATGTATTAATTTGTCATTGTCAATTCAAAAATGTATCACAGGGAAAATGTATGACACATTTTGCAGCCAAAGAAACTGAATATTTCCACATTAACATATTATCCACAAAGAATCATAAAGAGATTCATCGATAATTTAAATTTTTATCATACTAGTAGGTTGGATAATCGTAAATGTTCATTCTTTATCTTTTTCCATACAACATAAACTTTAATACAACTATTTTATAGATAATTTAATTCAATATGTTTCAAGAAATGTTCAGTATTCACAACTACTTACACAACTTTATTTCGAAATAAACAGATACATTGTAACTATCTTTCAGAAAACTTCGTTCTCTTCGTGTGGCTGTTCATAAAACACAAAGTACGTTACAGTGGAAATTATCTCATAAGTATATAATTTTTCGGTAGATAAAATTATAATTAGATTTACCTACTAAACCTTAATTGTATCGATTAATTGCATAAATATAATTCCTGAAAAAGGATCACGTAGGTAGGTATGTGTTTAATACCGTTAAATGAAATTTATTTTATCGAAATGAATTATTAAGAATTTTTTTGAAGGAAATCTTAAGTGCCACCAGTGATTAATTTTTTGTCATATGTGTTTTCTTACTTACACACCTGTTTTGGAACACTTAGACCAGTTTCTTAAAAAAACGCTCGAGCACGTCGATTTTTTATTTTTGGGGGACAACTTTTGACGTCAAACCCCCTAGCCCCAGCAACCCCTAACTCAAGAATTTAATTAGGAAAAGGGAGTCGAGCGACTCCTCATTTGAAGCGTCTTTTAATTCTCTATTCGACAGTATGAATGAAAATTAATTTTATTCAATTTTTTTTGGCCCCCGTGAAAACCCCCTATAGCCCCAGCAACCCCCAACGAAAACATAAATTACGTTAAGGTGGTCGAGAGACCACCGTTTTAAAGGTCTCTTGAGTCTCTAAAAATTGAATAAAACTAATTTCGGCCATGCTCTCGCATAGAGAATTGAAAGACGCTTCAAATGAGGGGTCGCTCGACTCCTTTTTCCCATTTAAATTCTTGAGTTAGGGGTTGCTGGGACTAGGGGGTTGACCTGACAAAGTCAAATTTGACATCAAAATGTGCCGTTCAAACGGTCAAAGGTGGCGTGTTTCAGGATTTTTCCTAAACAACATCCCCACCTTAGTTAATCTAGAGGGCGCTTTTCATTGGGGCGAAAAAAAATTGAGTAAAACTAATTTCGGTCATACTTCCGAATAGAGAATTAAAAGACGCTTCAAATGAGGGGTCGCTCGACATCCTTTCCCTATTTAAAGTCTTGAGTTAGGGGTTGTTGGGGCTAGGGGGTTGATGTGTCAATGTTAAGTTTGACATCAAAAGTTGTCCCCCAAAAATAAAAATCGGCGTGTCCGAGCGTTTTTTTAAGAAACTGGTGTAAGTGTCCCAAAACAGGCGTGTTTCCTATTCAATGGCCAACCCTGTATATACCTACATATAATGAATGGGTAAATGGGATAGATGTACAGTGTACACGTTTTTGTTTTATAACTTGATTATTTTGTTAACTCTGAATTGTGATTCAGAATTAAGGAGAAAAAACGCGCAATTTGTGGAAAAGATTGAGTAGCAGAATAAAATAAAAACTAAGAATTTGCTGTTTTCATTCCCAAACTAACGAATGGTGAAGGTGTCCAAAGAAAATGGCTGCTGCATTCTTCGTCAAAGAAGTTTTAATTATAGAAGATACTAAATAACCCTCAGAAATGCCCCATATTTCTTTATCCATAAATTAAGTGTAATGTGACGCAGTTTCGATTTAAAAAACCATAATAATGGTGAAAATGAACACAATGGAAAAATTTTTTGGTTAATATTATTAATTAAGAAATTACGTTCCCTTACACATAAATAAATAGTGATTCAGATAAAATATGTTTGATATAATAATCGGTCTAATAGTTTTTTGTTATAAACGTTTAACGTCAGGTTTTTTTACTCTGACAGTAGTATTCAAAAACATTCAAGATTGTTCAGTTAAAAAATATAAATTGTTTAAAATGAACAGCAGAATGTAGCAGCCTTTTATGAGGTATTCAAATTATAAAATAGTGTAACACTAATTTTATCAACAGATGTGCGTGTTTCGTCGCATTATTAGCCATTTTGAAACATATGCGCATCAGGTGATATGTACAAATTCCTAAATTTAGTTTCAATTGGAATAAAAACCACAATAGGTACCTACATATATCTTAGCAAATTCAAAAATGTAACCCTACCTTCAAGTCCCCGTTGAATTGAACCCACCCTCGTAACGTTCCATGTTACCCTCCAGTATGGTACTGGATCGAACAACACTTATTTTTAAAAAAGTTTACGTTAATTACTCGTTTTACTTTCAAAATGCACTACCGGCAAGTACGTCGCGACGCGTTCGATATGCAACTGCCTTACTGCTTCGACATATAAGCGCAAATGGTATATCGATTGTTAATCAAAAACCAGTTTAACTTACATGTGTTTCGAATAACGCCTTGGACACATTTATCGTCACAATTTCTTTATCCCTGAATCATCCTAAGATATGACGTTTATGCCAAAACAAAATTAATATCCCATTGGTTTTGCAAAAATTCTTGTCAACCTTATCAGTGTCCATGTACACCCTATAATTCAAAAAAAATTTAAATGCCTATTTACAGGAAATTTAGACATGGAATTTGTACATGCGGCAGTCAGACCTGGCAAACCTAGACATAACAACTCACCACCACCGGGAGCTATGAGGATGGATAAATCACTCCAAAAATCCTTGTTTTGACTCACAAGATCAAACGCAAAGCAAGCCTTTCAACGCATACTGTGGAACAAATATAACGACGAACAGTTTTCAATGATTATGATTACTAACATAATATACATATAAAATTATTCATTCAATACATTCAATTTTTAAGACTTAAAAGGAAGCTGACCGATAGTGAGATCCAGGAAGTTTAAGGAGTTGCGGCATTCCTTTTCCATCGTGAACTTAATGTTGGGGTGTAAGTTGTTGAGGAGTTGAAAACACATTGAGAGTTAGATAAGATCGCCTTTGAAGATCACAAAGATGTCACCTACATGACTTATAGTTAACAAAGTATGTTTGAATGATTTTGTTGGTGGATAATATTTTCTCAAAATTTCAGCTAGATGGGAGATTGGCAATCCGGTAAGTTCGGTGTAAATTTTATTGTCAAATTTGAAAAAAAACCAGAAGAACGGATTTTAAGGGATAGTTATGAAGTTTTGAGGCAGTACTGAGTCATCCTGTGTATTATGTTGTAAATCCTTTCAAATTGATTTAGCAACAAAGACAATTATTATTGTAATCTAAATACGAGTTAACTGTCAAACTCTGAGGTAATGACATGTTGCAATATAGCATTGATCGCCTCGATTTTCAATGAATGAAGACCTTTTGTAAAAGTGTTCAAGCTCTGGTAAATGTCAGAATTTGCAATGGCAAAACATTGTTATAATTAAAGTTAATTAAGATAGGTATTATAAATCCAAATTAATGTGATTAGAGAATTAGAGGCAATATTTCGGTACATATTTTGATACATATTTTTAAAAAACTGGTGTTTCTAAATATAGAAGAAGTTCGATAAACTTTCAATGAGTAAGTTGCTTCTGAATGAAATATTGATACATAATGTTAAAAATCTTCGAACTATCAAGGATATAAATTGCAGTAGATATAGGGTGATACAATTACATATAACATTAATAATATCCATTATACGCGCGACACTTAATTTCATTCGATTAATCACCATTAAAAACCTTGAAGAGCAAGGTTTATAATATATTCTGTTAATGTAACTTACCTAGTCTACTTTGCCATAAAGACAAAATCGCGTTTAAAACGTAACAATAAGAGAATAAAATCGTTCTTATAGACGGCCTCAACATCCATCCGAATAAGGAGAAGTAAGTTATGATTCACACAAGTTTAATGAAATCTTTGAATGTTATAAAAACGAAAAAAGTCCTCCAATGATGATTATTGTCATTCTTTTAGTAAGTGCCTACACTTAAATAAGACAAAAAAAACATTTCGTCATTGTCATCAGTCATAAGTACACGACAATAACAGCAATGAATTTGGTATGATAGCATACCAATTAGAATGCAAATAAAGTAAATAATTGCCATGACACAGAAATAAATGTTACTCCCGTAACATGTTGTATATTACATATGATAATTTGCGTTATAAGGTCAAGAAGTACCCACCAGTTAATAAAAACTAACACCGTTAATCTGGTAGACTTGACTCAACACGAATAAAAAAAAGTCGAATTTCTACATTAAAAAAACCTCACTGCCTTTTGTCCATAGTAATTACATCAGGCCCATTGTTGTATTTCATCTTAAAATTCATATAGCGAAATAATATTTCCTATGCATATTAATAAATTCATCAAAATAGAACACACCTTCAAATACCAATATTGACGATTGACCTTTTTTTTTGACTAAATGGGGGACAGAATTTAGTTGAATGGAGAGGAGTTTCTTTCAATTTGTTTATGCAAATAAATTATTTAACTTCTTTCAGTGCCCTATATTATAAATGATCGGTACTGTTAGAGACATATAGAAATGAAATAAAATACATTAGTGTCGTGCATTAATTGAATCACAAAAGTATTTTATGTACATTTTGAATTAACCGATGCAATCCCGTTTTATTTGTATTTTTATAATATTAATTAAGTTATTTAAATCTCAATTCACCCTCGTATTTTAAAAAAGCGTTACATTCAGCGTACCTTCTTTGGAAAGTTTTTTAGAGTATTTTAATTATAACAATAAATACAAGAAAGAGGGGTGAAATGGGACTTCCCAATTCGTCATCTTTTTGTAAATAAAATTTGTTGTTAAACGTAAAGTTAAGTGTGATCTACCAAAGATTAAATAATTGGATTAATTCCAATCGTTTAACTAACCCTACGTTGCCAATAACTAAGAAATTATTTAGGAGAGGAATATATTCTTGTAGAGGTATTTTGAAAAACATACCACTAACAAATTTGCTGTTATTTGAGAATTCTACAGATTTTAACTTGCTTACCAATTTCGAATACTTTGACTTGTCCTGTAAATTGTTATTGTCATAAACAATTTTTTTGGCTAAAATATTATTAGGTGCATACAGGGTGTAGAGTAGAATTGGGAATTGGCCAATGCTCTTTTGTATAAAATAATTAGGGAAGCAAATAATCGAATATTAAGATTTTTATATTGAAATCGCTATAGTGCATCTGCCAATTCTACACCCTGTATAGGAAACTATAGGTCGAATAGGAATAGGTAATAGGAATATTTGGTTTACGTGTTAATAAGGTCGTATAATTTAGCATTTTTATTTCTAATTTGACGTTTTTCTGTTTCTGTGAAGCAGACTTTGCAATGATCCAAATTCCTTTTAACTTTCGTCGATTTTTTGTATAGGTACATATGTTTTTTTTAAGAATAACTAAGATGTTACCTTAGTCTGCTCTAACAGGAATTAGATCATTGAATATTATTATTGAAATTAACATTGTTAGGTTTATCACTATGATTATGATGCAATTTACTTTTTTCTTCTCCTAACTTATAAATAATGAATGCGTAATAATTATTTACTCGTAGAACAGCACGTGCCATCTAAAAAACGCAAGTTTGGTATAATGCGCGAAATGGACCATCCTGTATCAACACACTAAGTTGGTTATTATTTGCAATAAGCAAACACTAATAAAATGGCTGGCTTTTGCTTTGGGTGCACATTTTCCAAGAGTAACGGGGAATGTGTTTAGTGCCTTTGAATCATCATACCTACCACATAAGATAAGTGTGTAACATTCCTTGTGACCTGTGATACAGTAGGCTAAATTATGGGCAATATAGACAAAAATATCAAGTAGATACATATGGCAACAGTGTTAGAATTCTTTGAAAACCAAACATGTAAAAAAGTCAAAAATTGCTCACCTTCTCTTCCAAAAATGATGTGGGACTTTCCGGCGAATTTCCATCATTCACTGCACTAATAAGTCCAAACGAACCGAGGATATAAACACAAAACTAGGATAACCGAGGGATGAATAACGAAACGAATACACGAACGTAAGGGGGCTAAATTGAAAATGAAGCTGTTACTTTACCGTAATTTCAAATTAAAATGCAAGTTATTTAAATCGAACCACTTCATCGTTATCAAAAAGTGACCAACACCTGTATTGAAAACCCGTTTCGAGACACGTACCTACACATTGGCAAGCATTCAAAGATTACGTATCAACTATTTAGTAGAACATAACTTTGGGTTGATTCGTAAACGAATTGGACTAATAAACTTCTCAGTGTTGTTCATCTTCACAGGAATTAAAATTCTTCGTAATTAGACGACAATAGACGCATCTGAAATCAAAATTACAATTAGGAAATTAGATCATAAGCGTTTTAAACTCAAAAACATTTCTTCTAGTGAACATGTTTATGAAATCTACTTAATTATTGATTTAAAAATTTACTTTTCACTATTTTTTATAGTTTAAGAATGTATACGTTCGAAGAATTTGGTTGTCTAAGCAGCGTTTTATGCCTTTTTCATAACTCCGTCACTTTCGAAAGAAAAAATACCACTTCCTTCTATGTACTTTGAAATCCAGTGACCGGTCTTGTTACCAAACTAGATCCACGTCAACAATCGTCAGGGTGGTTATCAAAAATCAAAAATCCTTCCTAAACACCGCGAATAAAAACCTTCGAGAGTGACATCACGGGGACTACAATAATGTAGTCAGTTACAGTGTTTTTGATTATGAGGATATATTTCATTTTTTTTTTGGTGAAACTAGAACACTGAAGTCTCTTGTTGACACCAGGTCGGTACCTGGTTGAGATGTTTGCTCGACAACTTTAATACTGTCGCAGTCTTAACAATTTCAGCAACAAATTTGACTTTGTTTCTCGTCGTGTTGCGTTTCTGGTCTTGCCAAAAATCTTTCAATAATTATATCTATTTTTATATAAAAACTATGTATTACATGGTTAAGAAGAAAAGGCTGGATTGTGGTGCAATTTCTGAAGCGAAAAGTATGTTAAGTAGTCTGAGGAGCAGCGATAAAGTGTGCCGTCTGAAAAAGGCGCTTTACGGGCTGAAACAAGCAGGATGCGTGTGGCACAAACGTTTGGCAAGTCCATCTGAAGGAGACCCGGATTTTACTTGAAGCGAAAAGAACGACAGTTTAATGTTAATCGTCGTGTATGTTGACGATAACCTCGTCATGTCAAATGACATTGAAGAAATTGACAGTTTTTAAACACACGTATCTAATTTTAGGGCACACTTCGCCTAAAATTGTTTCGTTTTCTCCTCATTTTTTATATTTTTGCCCTCAAAGTTACACAACATGTCTAGCCTTTCTAATTATTTCAGTTGTGTTTAAGTCTCTAGCTCTTATACTTTCAACGTAAAAGCGAATTTTATAGAGGCTTGCGAGGCATGTAAAGCGGATTATCACTACCGATTATTTATTAATACTGATACTTGTTAAATGAACCCTTATATTATTTCCTATTCCTACTCTATTTCCAACTGTGTTTGTATACACCACCGATATACGCATTAACATAAATGAACAGAACCTGGATTCAATCAATCACTATTTGAAATTTTGAAATAATGAAATCCCAAAAGTAGGTACTTAACATTTATCCCTTACCATAATACAACCGAAAGAAAACCCAAGCATTACAATAAACGAGCAGCCAAGATTTTAGAGAGAAATTTAAGAGAAGCTCTTCCCATGATGTTCTCTTCAGACGTTTACTTATTATACTACGATGCAGGAAAGGCTTTTTCTTCTTTGGTCCTGTTGGTTATTGAGAGGGATGTAGTGGTTCACATTAAGTAATTAATGATATTGCGAAAAGCAAGGGAATCGATTTGCAAACCGCAACTTTAGGTTCAGGGTTCCATTATTAATATTAATACAGTTGGTAAGAAATAATTAGCCAAGGTCCAATAAACGTCTCTATTTTAATGTTGTATTCGTCCCCCACCACCCAGACCGCCCGCTAATCCCTGCAACTCCAATAAAAATTCTAAATTTACGCCTATGAAGTGACATAAAGATGTGACTACTGATACTGATAAAGATAAAGCTCACTTCACAAAAAGCTGACTTGTGATCATCATCAAGACGGGCTCTGAATTAAACACCAAATCCTCTATTTCTAACGTGAAAACTAATTCACAATTGTATCCCCCCCGTAAGAACCTTCAAGACATAATACTCAAAGGTACACTGCGATGGTAGGTACAAATAAAAAGAGAAACCGTCCAAACTTAGAAATGACCTCTAGTCTGTTTTAGGTGGCCTTGCCTCTAGCCGTAGACAATCTTCACAACTGTTCCTTTTTTTGCATAGTTTCATAGGCAACGCACCCCCATAAAGAATCGAAAATTCTAATGCAATTCAAAATAAAAGCGGAAACAGAATTTTCCACATCCGTCAATATTACGAAAATTATAATGAAAAATTATTAAACTTTGACCAAGAAAATGTTACTGTGACTCTGCAAAATGTCACTCACGAAGATGCTTTATGTTATTTTTATTCAACGATTTTATCAAATTATTAGATTGTGCTATTGATATAGAATAGAAGTATCTGTGTCTTCATTTACAATTGGACATCGGATTTGAAACGTAACGTAGTCGTGCGTGTTGTAAGGGTACTAAACGTTATGGAAGAATTAAATGCCATATCACCAAAGAAAGTCCGTAAAAGCATTACAAATGATCACCAGACGAAATTGATATAGGTGTCACTGGGATTGCTGGCTATCGGTTAGGAAGGGGGGTTATCATATCCTAAACGAAACCTTAGGGATGGGAAAATTGTGAGCAAGATGGAACGGTGAAAAGAAGACATTCACCAAACTGTTGCCTTTTCGATCATTAACTTCTTCCTTGAAAAAATACCGCGCTGGAAAGGAATTCTATCCAAAATTAAAGCAGCGCAAGTGCTGTTTACATGACGATTTTGTTAATTATTATTATTATTGCATCCTAATTGTTACCTAGGAAACTGCCATATCACAATATTTACAACTTCACTCAAGTTATCCCACACGTGAGATGAACCTGTGGATACTGGAAGTGGAGGCGGCTGTAATCGTAGTCATGTCTGGACAGGATACCCACAACATGGATCGTCTCAGTTTGACAAGGAACACTCACAAAGTATGTGGTGCGCCGTCTCGTCGTCTGTATAACATCCTCTACAGTCTACACGATGGTGATTCTACCAGTTTACAGTACCCAGAAAGTATGCTCACAAGTAGTCGCAGGTTCTTTCTTGATAGCCCTGCGCAAAAACGCGTCAGGCTACGACATGGTCCTCCGAGGATTTCTGTCGTATGAAGACAATCTAACATCAAGTACCACCTTGCCTTTTCACTTGTAATATGCACGCATGTAAATACATAACTGTGCGAACTCTAAATTAATTAATAAGAAAGGAAAGTCATAACGCACTTAACTCGTAATCGTAATGAGACCATCACATTATTTTTTAAATACAAATTTCCCTTATATGATTTTTCCCGTTAGTGTAATGCGATTGTCGTCCCACATGATAACAAAACGAATAATTTGTCTTGAATTTGAATGACAATATTAAATATCCAAACCAGACGAACGCATGTTAACAGAATACATAAATTTTGTATATAGATAGGTAAACGTAAAATGAATGGATATAAACGAACGGTTCTTTAGAATGACATTTTGTATGTATAACACCCCCATACATTAAATTAATTACTTCAATTTATCTTCTTAACTACCTACAAGTGCTATAAATCAATGAGAATGTCAACAAAACATCTTTTTAAGGGTTGTCTAGTGTTCATTTTGGCATATTAAGGTCATTTTTCCATCGCCACATACATTTATTTCTCTACGGAGACAATTCGTTTTCTGGGAATTTGGAAACAGCGGACCGTCTAGTACGTTTTACAATTTCACATTATCTGCACGTAATCAAGCTTGTTTTACAATCTTTCTATTTCTGTAGGAGGATAAAAAAACATTTATTTCGCGCAGTCACGATAGGAGTTATTTAAAGAAAATTTGAATTCTTTTACACGTACCTAACCTAGGTAGGTATAGGCATTGACTTTAATACAGAAAGTCAATGGTACCTATAGGTACGTACCTGGTCAATTGACTTAATACGTATTACACGCGTCCATACTTAGTGTAACTTTTTGAGAAAAACAATGTAAAATTAATAACTTTATTTTGGTGTCGAAGAAGCACGCATGTGTGTTATTGAAAGGGTGGTACAAAGAGGGTTGTATCTTAAAAGTGGGTTAGTGGAACTAGTAAAACGTCATTCCGTGAGGCGGCAAGACGTATATTGCCTTGACGCCGCCGTTTTGCTTCCACCGTCAATTTTTGAATTAGTTTTTCAATCGTAACATTAGAAACGTACCTGACCATTACAATACGTTAAAATAGGATAATAGGATAAAAAAGGGTATTAGAATAGTGAAAATTTTACTAAGCATGTCTTTAATGAAGTGTTGTTTTGATCCTCCGGAAGTACCGGACGTAATAGAATCTATGGTGCAGAAATGTACAGATCCGGGATGTAAGTAGAGGTTTTTTTTAGTAATTAATTGTTTAATTCCTTTTTGGCGCCGAAGAAATTGATTTTCATTCTCATCGCCATCTACCGCCAACAATAGGTACTTCGCGAAACACTTACAGTTTCCTACTCGCTACCAGATGTCAGCACCTGCCAAAAATAATTCTAACTTCTAAGATCGATACTCTGTCAAACCAGCTGATTGTCAAACAACTGTCACCTTAAGTTCATTATGTTTAAATAGTATTTATTTGTAAATAAATTTAATTTTGTGTATAAAAAAAATGTTTGCTGGTACGCCCTTTTAATTAAATTTAATTGCTTAATTATTACTCTTTTTTTCTTAATTACAGGTTGTTGTGGTTGTTGTAGCGCATTGCGCCCAAGATACAAACGTTTAGTTGATAATATTTTTCCGATAAATCCTCAGGATGGACTGGTTAAATCAAATATGGAAAAACTCACATTTTACTCGCTCAGTTCTCCGGAAAAATTGGATCGAATCGGAGAATATCTTTTTCAAAAAGCGGCACGTGATATATCTAGGAAGCGTTATGGGTATTTATTATTGATGATTGTGTTAATATGTATCTTAAATTTCGAGTGTAAACATCATATTCGTGTCCATTAAACTGTAGGTACAATGTTCACATACGAAACAAGGATGATTTACGAAGCGTAACATTCATTAATTGTACCTACTCTTGTTTGTTAGTAGAATTTTACTGCTAATTTAATGCTGCAGCTAGTGTACAATTAATTCTTTCACTGTAATACGTTAATTTAGCACATAGCTCAATCTGTAATCTGGTTGATTAATGTAAGCTTAAAGAGGAAGGTATCCCCATGCAAGGATAGCATTAAAGTAGATGTCATGAGCTTATCCTTGGATTTTATTCACATACAGTAGAACGCCGATTATCCGAATCAATTGGGACCGGGGTCGATTCGGATAATCGAAAATTCGGATAATCGGGCATAGACTGGTAATAAAGAAAAACGAACTGTCATATCATATAACCGTTTAAAACAGAGATCTGCACAATGAGAGAGGGAGGAGCTCATTGACAGTAACTCAATGTTATTGAGTTGAAAAGCTGCGCGAAGCAAAACATGTACATATATAGTGTCTTGCCTCTAGCTTTCAACCATAACAATTGAAAATACTTGGTTTTAATTTTTTATATTACGCTTAGGACCGATTCGGATAATTGGCGATTCGGTTAATTGGCGTTCGGATAATCGGCGTTCTACTGTACCTACATGTCATAACAAGTGTATTGGCTCTCTTTCTGAAAAAGGTGCCTAATTCCAATTTTCGAAAATGGGTACAGTACTTATCTTACTTGTTGTGTTTATTCTGGTAGATTCACGACACAACTGTAGCAATGACAGATGCATCGAATCAGTAACAGTTATTGTTATACAGTGTAACAATGTTGTATAGTGTCATTGAAGATCCTGCTTAGATGTTAGATGCATTTGCAATTGAATCAAAACAAACTAGACTTGTAACCTATTTGTAGATATGTGGAAAACAAGGGTAGCGCTACAACTCTTAACACCATGGCTTAGTATGTTATTGGTATACTTTTTAAAAGGCCGTTTTTGAAGAGGAATTCATAGTTATTCCATCTTGATACAGTGCTATGCTCTTTGAACTACTAAAGTTCCTTATTGAGCAAGTGGAGCATTTCACATGTCACCTTACTGTTGTTAGTGGCTTGTGTAGTGCCATTTTTTTTATTAGGGACTTTCCCAAAAACTGCAGAACCAATCACTTGTTGCATTCGCCTGATGGGGTTCTGTTTTCTCTACGTGGGTCTTATTTGTCTGGCTTCTCTTTTTTTAATGAATTTGTTCATTTTTACCCCCTTTTCCCATTTTTACCGTGTACTAGAGCAGGTAAATGCTGTATAGGAATTGTTTACGTTTGCTTCGGAATAATAAAAACTTTTGATGTTGTACAGTTAACATTTTGAAAACGAGAGGTAAAAAGGATTAGTCACTAGTTGGTTAAAAAGTAACAGAAAACTAGCTTAATCTTCCATCCTTTTTCCCCTGTCGTCCTGCCTAAACTTAGGTCCATCAAACTTCATCCTCCAGACACACTTCACGTCTGTTTTAATTCAGTCATGATTGTATCCTTGTTACTGCAATTTAAACAGTTTTTCCTCATGTTCTGGTCTTGTCCTTTGTTACTCTTCGCCATCGATTGATCTATTGTTTCTCGTTTGCCTTGTTAACTGCCGTGCCATTACTGTTGTGATCACACATGACCTTCTTCAGTCCGCTGAGGAGGTCCTATTTGTGTATTTCTTTTTTGGCATTTATAATATCCTTCGATACGAAGTTATGGTTAATCTACGACTTCTCTTGACATTTGAAGCTTATAAATGCATCGCTAAAGACCACAAGGATTATTATTTATACAGCCTGTTTCAGAGTGGGCGCCTTATTTTTTTTAGCCACACTAGGAATGTTTTTAGCATCTCAATAATAAAAAGAAAATTATGACATTCCATTTGAAAAAAAAAGTTGAAAGTCGCCATTTTGAAATAATTCGTTCAATTGAAAATCTTATATCACCATCGTATAGAGAATGTGCTGAAACCTATTACCTACTGCCAAATATTTTGGAAGTAGTACTCATAGTGTCGCTAAAAAAACTCTGAAACAGGCTGTCTGATGATCATCTGAAGTGAAATAAAAAATAATTAAACGTCGGATGGATAAAAGCGAAAACCTCTGCTTGATTAGGTGACTACGACTGTATGTTGATCTTACTCTGGGAGGAGCATGTTATACCAACTACAATCCATAGATTGGCTTTCGCTAAATCCTGATGTAAATCCCGTCCAATTAGTTAGGTAAACGTATAGCCCCTAGGGGTTATAGGTAAACGTATTCCACATGCATTCAGACCCATCTCAGACACAGTAATGACTATATGCACAACACGAAAACATTTTTACGTTCATTCAAAGCATGCTGAGAAAATATCAAGTAATAATTTCTAGTAAGGGATAAAGGACACAGATCAGATCTTTCAGCTGTATGTTGTATAGGCAGGCTGGCTTCTCCAATAATTTGGAATTAGTTTCGTTTCAATATTCTCTTTTCAAACATTCCATTGGCAATAAGCTGTCCACTGAAGCCCTATAAAGCAGTCAAATGTTGTATCGTAATCCATCATTGGATGTGCTTACCTAGAAACTGTGTTGTTCAATTCATGTTTAATCTGTTAACATAATTTATTAAATAATTGAAAGGTAATGAACAGTGGACATATTAATACGATTGTCTGTTAATTGTGTTGAATAATTTAGTTCTAGTTTAATCTTATGTTGTGAAAATCAATTCTTTAACTTACAAAAGTATGAAATTGTTCATGTTATACAAACTTATTAATGAAGGTTACTTATTGAAAATCGTCTTTAATGTTACTAGGAAAGAGTCTTCCAAGTCTAGTCTAGTTCATTCTTCACTGATAACATTTATTGATTTTACTCTATTAAATTTGTATTTAATTTATTGGTATGCAACAAGTTTGTGCTTATTTCCCTCTTTTCTTTTGTTTAGATTGAGTTTTATTTGACTTTTCTTTCTTTTACTACACTAAAGTAATTAAAGTAGGAAGTGAGTGAGTGAGTAACCACTGAATAGAGGAAGTGTATTCACGATTCAAATTTATATTAATATTATAAACACCTGTGGTTGCATGGTATAAATGTTAGCGTTTCTTGTTCCATTTGTGATAAATCAATAGGTAATTGAACTTTTGGTAATTTTATTGATCTTTTTTAAACTCTGTGTACAGTGGCACATTCACCCTACATTAATCATTTATTGTACGTCTGTAACTGCCATTACTAGCACTTAAAATTTATGTCTTATAATGACCGTGTCACACAATCTTGTTCTTACAGATTTGTAATAATAGCGATGGAAGCAATGGATCAACTCCTAGTTGCTTGTCACGCACAAACACTTAACTTATTTGTGGAGAGCTTTCTAAAAATGGTACAGAAATTATTAGAGTCAACCGAACCTCAGTTGCAAATACTCGCGACACAATCTGTAAGTGAAAAAAATTCGTGTTTGAATAAATTTTATGTTTTTGTTGCAGTTTGTTCGCTTTGCCAATATTGAAGAAGATACTCCCTCGTATCATCGGCGTTATGACTTTTTCGTTAGTAAATTTTCGGCAATGTGCCACAGCAATGAGTATGGCGAAGCACGAGATAAAATCCGATTAGCGGGTATTAGAGGTTTACAGGCTGTAGTTCGCAAAACGGTTTCCGACGATTTGGTCGAAAATATTTGGGAGCCAGTTCATATGGATAAAATTGTGCCAAGCTTACTTTTTAATATGCAAGTGTGTTTGCGAAAAATTGTAACCGTTTAGTCTTTATATAACTGTTTTTTTTGGGCAGGATTCAGCATTTTATTTAAAAGAGTCGTATAATATGGAAATCGCACCTGAAGATCAAATTGATCCACCTTTACTAGCCGAAACATGCATGAGAGAGTTAGTTGGACGCGCCTCTTTTGGTCATATCCGTGTTGTTTTGAGACCAGTATTAAGGTAAACTGTGATGTCGATAAATTATTTAGAAACAGCTCAACGAAGCAAACAAGATAGTCGGAAAATATGTGAACTAATTAGAAATATTTGAAGCGGCAATATTTTTAGTCAATCACACAAGAATATTTATTTTAGTACATTCACAAATCAAATTTATACTTCACAGTTGACAGTAATAGCATGTTATGCATTTTTTTATATAGTTGACTACAAAGTACTTGTCTTGCGGTTGAAGGACAAATTTTCAATTAAATTTACCGCCTAAATACTTCTTAACTTGAATGCATTCTGAAAAAGACGACAGCGCTAGCTCCGCCCTCTCAGCTATCATGTTTGCTTCGATCACCTGTAGCAATAATAGTATAAAATTAAACTAACAATTACATAATCTATAAATTGTGGTTTATTCTATGCTATCAAAAAATATAAAGAAATTAAGTGTATTTACTTCTAATTTTCGACCAATAAAGTAACAGGGCAAGACTGTAGACACCCTCAAACAACATTTATGATTAATATACCTAACATTTATATGTAAAGCTGCTAGTTACATAATGAATCATAAGAAGTATCGGGTCTCATACTGCTTTGACACCCAACGATGGGTGTGGTTTTGCACTCATTTTGTCATCTATCACTTCTTTGTTTTTCTTTTGAACCATTTGTTCCATAAAATGTACTGAAAACAACTCTGTGATTACATATGGTAATGTAATTATTTCGATGTTGCACTATTGCTGAATTGCTTCAGTTATCATTAGAAAAATGGAGACTTTGTATGATGTTTTGGAAGTTCTATAGCACATTTAGACTCTTACATAACATTGTTCGATGTTCCAAAAGTGGGACATCATAGTGCAGTTGATACAAATATAAATAAGAAAACGAATTGTCATAGTTAAGTAAGCAGTAATCAGTATTGTTTAAAATTACCAAACCAGATCATATGCAGTTAGTGGTTTTTGTTCTCTATACAATTTTTTGCCGCAATTTCTGGCGTATAAGTGAAGAAAAAAACTAACGATTGTTCTACCTTGGTTATTTCAATTAAATTACTCTTAACTTACGTAAAATGAATCCGCAACTAACGACATTATAACCACTGGAGGAAATAATTACAAAAAAGTATTCTTTCCAGACATTTTGATCTACACCAATTATGGGTTCCTAACCAATTCGCCATACACATATTTCGTATTATAATGTTTTCTATTCAAGTAAGTATTATAGGTGAAACGATTGAATCACATTAAAGTTGACCCTTTTCAGGCTCAGTATTCCTACACGGTGGTTGAATCGTTAATGGCTCACTTAGATGAAAATTCCAAGTCAAGTCCAACAATTCGCACAAGTATTGCTGACGTGTTATCAAAAATTATAGCAATAGCTGCCGGTGAAAGCGTTGGCCCTTCTGTATTAGAAATTATCAATTCCTTGCTAAGTCATCTACGTGATTCAGTGAGACACGGTCTAAGTCAGACCGATGAAAAGCAGTATCAAGAAGCTTTAATTAACGCTTTGGGCGAATTTGCCAACCACCTTCCTGATTATCAAAAGATAGAGATAATGATGTTTATAATGAGTAAAATTCCCTTCCCACTCGTTGACAATAATACTCCAGCCGATAATTTATTACAAAGTATTTTATTAAAAAGTTTACTAAAAGTAAGTACTCCACGTAAGTAGTAATAAAACCAAATAATGATTTTCTAGGTTGGTACTAAGTATCAGACAATACACTTCAATAACACCTTCCCTGTGTCATTTTTAGAACCTTTACTTCGCATGTCTTTAGCTCCCGATCCTGATATGAGATTATTGGTACAAAAAATCTTACATACTCTTATAGATCGTCACCATAATTTAGAACAACTCATCAAGCCTACGTAAGTGTGCAGCTCCTTACGTAAATGTTATAACAATAGCATTTCAGAATAAATGCCGGTGGATTGGCGCTTACTCTTGAAACATCTTCTCGTCCTGATCTAATATTCATTAATAAACATGGTGCCATGCTATACGATGCTCTCTACACCAGTCTGCAAATTAACACAAACACTATTGAAAATATTGAAGCAATTTATACGACTCTCGCACTCCTTTGTGTTGAATTGGCCAGTACGGAAACCGTAATTGATCTTTTACAGTTAGTGTTGGGGTAAGTGCTACACACATTGCTGTTTAAAATAATTCAAATCAATTTAATTTAGAATTCAAAATTTGGCTTTAACGAGTGCAGACCTTACGAATACTCAAAAAAATAATCTACACGCAATTGTTGCCTGTTTGTTTGTATTAATTTCGACGATCGCAAATATGAATACCCTAACAGATTACGCAAATAAAGTTATTAAAGCGAGAAGAAAAGAGGCCCCCCATTTACTTCCAGACTTGCTAACGCAATATCCGGCCAAGTCCGAATCGGCCAATAAACTACCGCATCTTCTAATAGATCAAGTGAGTTAAAATGATTAATAAACTATACTTGTGATCAAAATTATAGATGGCAGTGTGTGAGTATTTAAAATCATCGGGTTTCGATGCAACACGTTTGATGCAAACTTCGCCGTATGGTGCTGGTAGACTTGGAGCGTATGCGGGTACTCACAGGCACAGTTGGGTAGAAGTTGGAGCTCGTGGCAGTATTGTAGAAATACCGGGAACAACGGAAGTTGACAGTGTCTCCAGTTCTCCGGGAGTCCAAAAGGTTAGTCGCTATAACTATTCACATTCCAAATTCCCTTCAATATACCTTAGAAATTATCCCTTTCACATCGACGTAGCGACTGGCACCTCGAAATAAACAGACACGCGAGCTGGGATAACATTTTTAAATTTTTGGGCCCTACCACCTCCTCCCACTGTACAAATTGCGTATGCTCCTGTACTAATAATGTAATTCCTCGCCGCATTTATGCACAAAATTTCATTTATTTATTGTAACATTTTTTTTGTAACAGAAATTGCCAGAGGAAGAACTAACATTTGAAAGTATGAAAAGAGTATTAACGGAACCTCCGGAGATACGTAAGGAGGCGGAGGCCGAAAGACGAGAGAAACTGTGTCATACGTTCCGTACGGCTACATTTGAAGAGTTAGTACATCGAACACAACCGAAGGTAATTCGATACTTGATAAAATAAAATATTAACTGCCATATTATTCCAGCACGATTTACTTCAAAATAAACTTAATGAAATATTTAAATCACTATCGTCGACTGAAACACATCAAAGCCCATCACAAATGGATAAAAAGCCTTCGATACCAGTTTATGAACAGAATTTCCCCGAATTATTTCTGTACTAACTCTGTTTTATTACATGACAAAACTGTTTAAGAGATTTATGGTGTTACGGTTATTTTTTTTTATAAATTCTGTTTAAATATAATAATATATTCGGTGTTAGTCCAAAGTGAAAAATAAAGATATATGGTTATGTTTCATTCTTTTTGAAATTTATTAACACCATCCATGTACTGTAGCTACTTTAACTTGTACAGACTTGTAATAATTTTAAGGAAATGAGACATTTTATATAGAACAAGTGCCTCTCTTATAAATCACGTACTTAAAATATTTATGTCACCTTATAAACAGTTATGGTACATTAGATACCTACATAAACGACATGACGATGCGAGAGCTTAATTTTTTTTTAATGAAGTCAATGTCTATAATTTTGGTACTAAAAGTGAGAATTGTATCTTGTGATAATTGTTATAAAAACCATAGGTTTCATATTTTATATAACAGAAAGGTCACCTACGAACTGATCAAGTATACAACCTCATACGACAGTGGATTGATACTGCTGTCGGCACTATGATTGGTGGATGAAATGTGGCTACAAGTGGGAAGTTGGGAGTAGACCCTATAGTATATACCACTCTTCTAACGTATTTTGGAACACGAAGTGTTTTCACTAATGGAAGGCACTGGTGGACTGATGATTTTAATGCTTCCTTATAACTTATAAGTCTGGGGCTCAACAAGGACGATAAGATGAGAAATATCTTATTCAAATAGTTCTACAAACACCATCATATCATCGCTAACTTGGGTTAACTTTCAACAGATGGGTCCAAGACTGAAAAGTCAATCAAAGATATAACTGTAACAACAACCAAATTGAGAATCCTATTAAGGTGTCTTGAAGAGTGATTGAGTGACTACCGGTATTTCAATAAGACGGTGCAGAGCAACTAATGTATGGGACTGGAAGATAATAACAGAAAACCCTTAGAAATGTTGCAAGAAGTAAAAATAGGAGCGGTGGTGTGCTCTCAGTGGATCCAATCTCACTACAAGAGAGATGGGGTGAAGCCCGTTGCATTGGTGGACGGGAGGAGATGAGGACGGGACTGAACATGATTTTCGGGCCACAGGAAGCGCTATAGAATAGGAAAATCAACTGAAAAGAAATTAGAAAGGTTAAAGACGCTCTTAGAGAGGTATTAAAAAGCGGGAAACAAAATAGCAGAAAAATTCCTGTAGTTGGATGCCTAATGAGGAATTTGTAGAAGAGGTTAATGGACTTTTTCCTACAGAATCGTATATACAGGAAGTATGGAAGAGCCAAGTACAAAAAAATTAGCAGGATAGAGTTTAATCCAGGCCACTTGAGACCTCCTATTAAACAAAGCACTGGGATCAGTGATTCCACACAGAAAAATACAAACCAGTCCTAATATCTTAGACCCAGGGCGGATTCGAACCAATTAACCTTCGCCAGGGAAATTGCCAAGAAGAGTCTTATTGTTCACAATGTAGTAGTAAATAAACTCCCCTTGTATGAGTTCAACCATTCAGGCCATGCAGTCAATTGTTCAAAACACACGTGGCGGACCAAATAAATAGATGTGAGAAACATCTTCATCATAGCGGACTCCTCGAGGTCTAAGTGTGCGATAGGGTGCATAAAATAGGTTTTGTAGACATCAACGTGCTAGTTCAGCACTGAAGATTGAGCTTTATAAACAGTTGGAAAGTCGAAACCTATCGCTAATGCGGTGGATAGGATACAAGAAATGAATGGCATTCAAGAAGTTAATGGTGATACCGATGAAAACTAAGTTAGTAATGTTGTGTTGACCAAGATATCGCGCCCACCGAAAACATAAACATGCCGGAATCGCTATTGATAAAAACTTAAATCGGGAATGTCGCAAATCTGCTGATCTTCCAAATGTGATATTCAAGATAATGGTGGTGGTGCTAGCTAGTGCGGTACTCTTAATATTAAATTTCGGAGCGGAAGTATCTGCACCACGGTGGGCCATTGTAAGTAGACATAGGCTTTTATCAATAACTACAGCAACGTACAGGCCGTGCACTCAGGGCTTTAGAAGATATCCTGGTTTTGAGAAAAGCATCTCCTATGTAGCGCGCAGTGTCAAAACTGGGGCAAAGCAAAAGTATTAGTGTAATGATAATGCGAGAGTAGAAATAGCAATCAGTGTTATTGCAAAGACTGGACAATTTGTATATAACTAGGCACAAAAGTAATAAGTACTGTAACAGTGGCTATTAACAGCCAAGTACGAGCTATTGAGGCATCCCCACCCAAAGTAACACAATGAAATTGTTTAATTAAAGTGTCAAAGTAAAATAATGCCACGGGTTTCCACTCTTTGTAGTCTTTGTTAGTTAATGGAGCATACTGTAAAGATTATGAATTAAATGGTTGAAGACAACAATGACAAAACAACTGAAGAGTAATTAATGAATAGTTATGAAGAAGATTTCGTCAGGATTAGAGTCAAAATCGAAAAAGGATTGCACTTAGCCTAAGAAAATGTCTGCTTAAGTTCTGCAAGCGTTAGTCGGATCGGAAGATCGGCACAATGTGTTTGAAAAAGAATTGCAAACTTCCAAAAGTTCAAGAGCCATCACAAGCATTGCTTGCCGTAGGAGACATATTGCTCCACAGCATGTTGACTGATACAAACGGATGCGAAAAGCCATTCTTCCGCTGTGAGAAAACAGCGGAAGAATATCAAAAGATTGGAGATGAAGTGGCTTCATAATAATTTACTTGGATTTAATTGAATCGCAATTAAAAGAAGAAGCTTTGAGACGCTTTTACAAAACAGTGAGACGGGATAAGCAGAGAAGGTGCATTGACAGTTTTCTATGGAAAGTTAACAAAACAGAACTTCCTATGAATTTCTCCACAGCTCAAAAGCGATTGCAATGAGGAACTGAAGTCAGTGGAAAGTGTACATACATATGTAAGGTGTCAGAGGTTTTATACCAAGGTAATGAAAATGGAGTCTGCAGCACTGACTTCAGAACCCTTTGAAGCGCTAGGAGTAGACTGAGCGGGACCACTTCAACTGCTTGATAAAATAGAGGCATAAATCATTTAATTTCTGTGTGCCATCTTTATAGTGGCAACCGCCCTAATGTTGTAGATGCTAAACATGTTTCCAGCAGCTATGAAAAACAGACGCGGATTTCCATTCCCCTTTAGTTAATTTTATTAAGTACTAGAGCACACTCAGTTTTAAGGGTAGTTTAACGACAGAATTTAATTCAAAAAAGTGAGTAAGTACACTAAAGTTCTATCACGCTTACTATACCTACCTTTTCAACAGGTATAGTCCGTGTACAGAAAAATTTGAAATGAATTGCAAAATATTAATTTGGGGCATTTTTAATTCAAACAGTTACTGTGCCTAAACCAAAAATTTATGATAGGTAGGTATTATACGTTGATGTGATAATTTTATCACACGCTTATTTCATGGATAGGTTGAAGATGATGCTGGATTGAAGTATGGTAAAGTAGTGATTATCCTATTTAAAGTTTAGAAGAATATTGTGAAGATAGATAGGTACTTTTCATTAATGTATAAAATCCGACAATTTATAACAAGTAGGTATGGGTACTTTGTTAAAAAGTCTTTATATAAAAGTGTGTAATCATACAATAAAAATATGTTAATCACGCAGAATTTTAAATATGTATTCCAATTCCAACTGCGTATCCTCTGGTAAATCTGTACAGTGGACGGCATTTTTATACTTACTTACACCAAACATTCCACGCAAAGTATTTGGCCTTATTTGACGCGCAATATCCGAATCGGAAGGTCCTGCAAACTTTCTAAACTCCTCGTGCGTATTAACTCCATCGATTTTCGTTGAAATTTCTAACGCTACCAAAGGTCCGTCTAAATAACTCAACATAAATGCATGAAAATCGCTTACGACGCCTTTGTATACTTCTAAAAACTCATCAGCGTTTGGTGTGCTCATGTAAATCATCTGCATTGCGGTTATTTTAAATTTGGGATTATCCAAAATGGCACTTAAAATTGGTCCCAGTTTCTTCTCCTTTATTGCGTGTGGTTTTATCATACACAGTGTGCTATTGTTTATTTGTGCAGTAGAAGGTGGCGGTTTCGCGTCTATCCCTTTTGGAAAAAAGATACAAGCGCTTCGTACGGCTTTCTCGTGATCGTCAGCTCCATGAAAACCATTTGAAGCAAGTTCACTCCCATATAATGCCCTTAAACTTTCCGGAGCACTTGTTCTAGCTTCCGCGGGATCTCTTGGACCTATTTCTTTACGCCAACGATCGATACAGTCTATCCCAACCAACTCCAAGGCAACAGACGGTCCAGATACAATGTGTTCCAACATGAAAGGTAGAAAACTATCGCCCTTTCTAAATTCGTAAAAATTCAGCGCTTCCTTTCGGGATAAGGTACACATCACCATATGACATATTTGAAACTGTCTATCCTCAATTTGCGTAATAATTTCGCCTAGTTTATTAATTACTCCCGGTTTAATTAAGGCAAACGTGTGTTCTTTTACTTTTCCAATGCGATCGCGTGTATAACAGTCCGCATAGTCGGTTAGATCGATTTGTCTTCCGTAAATACGTACTTTGTTACCGACAAACATGTCGTTCATGTGAATTCCTTCACAAGCGGCCCTTTTAAGGTATATCCTATTCATATCTCTATCAAATATTTCAACAGTGTTGTCGCACGGGTAAAAGTTAATCAAAAAATTCTTATGTAAAGCTGCTTCGTAATCAAAATAATCCCCAAGAAATGCCAGTCGGTCTTTATAGTCGTAATCATCGTCTCCCTTCAATGCCATTTTTCTGTAACAAGAAAAATTACAATTAGTGAAAGCAACTTTCCAAAAAAAAGTTCCTTACTCTAATCAAAACTGACAGCTCAGTTTAATCAACACTGCGAATCTCACCAAGGATTGATTTTTTTCACCGTACGTGGAAAGTAAAAAAAAGCGAACTGCCCAATGGATTGAATCGTTTAAAAACGTAGGTAGGTATATAAAGAAAGCTCTACGGACATATAACGATATTACAAACGACCCCTGCTTTTCACGAACTAAAGAAAACTATTGATTATTACGTAATTACCTACATGAATACATTATGATCTCGTGAATGTTATACCTATTTCTCGAATAAGCAGTCAATGGCACTCAGAAGAGTTGTTCACATGAAATCGGTCAATCGGTAAAACCATTACTGCTTCCATTGGTCTAGCTCAGATGCCTTTTTGCACGCACACCTGCCTCACATTTAACTTGAAACAGAAAAAAAGAAAGTATACCTAGTTTAGTGAATCATAGCGCATAAATTGTGTTGAGATCAATAGTTAAACAGTTCAGAATAGTTGACCAGAACAATTTTAATAATAATGTTGTTATTGTATAACACGTTTCATGGCGTTTCAAGTATTTGGTTAATTATTTCATTCCAAATCGCAATTATGTTACGGAAAAAGTTATCGATCTCTTAAGTTACATACATGATCACAAGCTTCGTTACTGAAACGCGTACCTACCTACAGTAACAGACCTACTCGAGTTAGTTAAGAAAAGGAAATTCAAGGGTCTATTTTCAACATTATATATTATATAGGTATAGGTATACAAGGTTGTACATTCTCAGACGCACTTGCTTCGTGGTGCGTTGCTTCACTTTTCATCTTCTCGTGTACTTCTACAATTTTGTGTTTTTTTTGCTACCTCTACTATTTCCTTCTATTCTTTCCTATCCTGTATTTTCCTCCTCCAATTTGTAATTCCCATTATTTCTAGGTCTTTCTCGAGTTGGCCGCTCCATCTATTCTTCGGTCTTCCTTTTGGCCTGCTTGCATCTGGTTTCCAGTCTGTAATCTTCTTAACGTCGCTACTATCCTTCATTCTTTTTATGTGACCACACCATTTCAGTATTGACGCTTTTATTGTTCTTACTATATTTTCATTCTCGAGTATCTCTTCTATTTCAAAATTCATTAGTCTTTGGTATTCACCTTCTGTTATCTTCTTCGATCCATATATTTTTCTTACGATGTTTCTTTCGAAGATCTTTAACTTTCCCTCTTCTGCGCTTGTCATTGTTGTCGTTTCAGCGCCGTACGTCACTACTGGCCTAATTGCTGCGTTGTATATTTTCCTTTTTGTTTCTCTTTTTATAGTTTTGTTTTGTATTATTTATTTATATTTATGCCACGCCTAAGTATATTCGCTGTGTTATTTCATCCTTTTTGTCATTTTTGTAATTGATATTTTTTCCAAGATATCTAAAATTCTTCACCCTTTTTCTGTAGTATTATAGTAGAAAATTAAGTATTTCATTCGTTCCTTTTCCCCTTTTTCGTATAAGGTATAATAACACAGCAATACAAGTTTTATTGTGTTATTTAAGTTCAATTTAATAACAAATCTGTGTCTCGTATTTTTATGGCAATAAAAAAATCACAGAGTAATTTGCAATTAATGGGTGGAATTAGTTAGTTACAACTCAAAAGTGCACAAAAATACCATCTGTATACTTCTCTCACGTAATATATTATTAATAATTGTAAAGCTGTTAACAGATATCAGTAACATACTATTGAATTTTAATTAAACAAACATCTGTGAGTTGTCAATATTGACTTTTTCTGCATGATGTATTTCATCAGAAATTAATCACATTTGTTCATATGGCTGATACAAAAATTAGTGCTTAATGAAAACGTTAATAAATTTTAGTTGTGTAGACATAAAATAACCCATTCATTTTTATTTGTAAGCCCCTGAAGGGTAATTTTTAGCACTTTACAATAATACTGTTTTTACATTTTACATGTCAATTACAGCTTACTCGTTTCATTTTCCCCTATATTAAACATATTCTGTCACTTATTGCTATGGGGGATAGAATTACTAATTGGGGGATGAGCATAATAAAAATTACAGGTAGTTACTTTCTGGTAACTTATACAGAATTCTTTCCCACGAATTTGATACGCCTTATGATACATTAACAAAAATAACGGTGTTTGTAGTTTGATGGTTATTTAATTTAATCCCATCCAGGACGTTTTTATTATGTAAAAATGAAATCATTTCCTTCAATAATAACAGAAATGTTTGTTGGAAGTGGTTACAAGCTCCGCACCCTCTGTCTGTCCAAGGATCGGGAAAACGTTATTCCTTTTGCATGTAGTCGTGTTTAGTCCCCTGTCAAATGTACATCCGTGTGCTCCTTAATGATGCAAGTGTGGAAGTAGTCTCAATCTCTTCGTTTGACCTTGGAGAAACATAATTTCGATGGTGGCACTCTTGCAAATGGTGCGTTTGAATGTTTCGGGCAAAAAACAAAATGGCCGCCATCTCAAACACGTTTTCCTATTTATATCAGTAACCGCGTTGGGATGACCAAAAAAAAGTTTGAAACAAAAAATGTAGCTACGCAGATTCTGCATAGAGTTATTACAACTTTTTATGAAGGATCAACCGTTTTATTATAAAAAAGCACTTTTACATTTTTCAAAAATAAGAATGAATATGTCTCATATGAGGGTTTTGCAAGCATTTTGCTTGACATTATTGTTAGGATCTGTTATTATTTTTGAATTGAAGAAAGCGATACAAGAAATTCTGTAAAAGGGCTCAGATCCAATGCATAAAATTGGACTAAAAACGAAAATTGGAAGTATACCAATGAACCAAATATTGGCCCATGATAAGACGAAGGATGAACCAACAGAGTTCTTTTCCGATCAGATTCTTCAATTTGGCGTGACCAACAAGAAAAGGTTCGTACTCAGTTGGAGGGACAAAGCAGCTTCATCACATGGCGATGATATATGCAGACTTGCAAGTACGTAGGAGGAGGCCGACACAAAGATCATATTACATGTAGATTATTTAGCACAGAAAGGAATTAAAACTACTCGTGTATTTTCTCCCGATACTGATTGATGTCCTGATTTTAGCACTAAAGCGATATGCTCAACTTTCGAAAGATTTTGCATTTTTCCTCGGTCATGGTATGAAAAGGTTCGTTCAGCTATCTATCATTAAAACAAATGGCGATTCGCCTTTTGAAGAACTTACTTATAATAAATATATTCTTTTTCTTCTTTGAGTGTCTTCTCCTATCGGAGTTTGGCGATCATAATAGCAATTCTCACTTTCGACACGGCTGTCCTAAACAGTTCTACAGAGGAGCAATTGTACTAATCCCGTAAGTTTTTTTACCCATGATGTCCTTCTTCGTCCTACGTTCCTCCGTCCTCGTCCTGTTATCTTTCCTTGTATTATTAACTGCAGCATATGATATTTTTCTCCATGCATATGTCCCAAATATTCTAGTTTTCGTCTTCTTATTGTATTGACTACTATCGGAGTAAAAATGCAAGGCCTCTGACCAGAGACGGATTTAAGGTTTTGCCGCCTGTAGGCGAACTTCGTATGCCGCCTGTAGGCGAACTTCGTATGCCGCCTGTAGGCGAACTTCGTATGCCGCCTTGAACACACTGTACCGGGTGGGCCAAATTGGACACTTTTAGGGTATACATATATCATTTATCTTAAGAGATAGAAAAAGATGAACCTATGTGTCCTGAGCTCAATTTTAATGAGAAAATCACTAGGGTAAACAGAATTCAGTTACCTCTAATTGCTTGGCCACTAGGGGGAGTTTCTCGAACTTAGTCGATATCTTTAATCCTTCATAACTTTCTTATTGTTAAACATAATTGATTTTGGTAAAATATTTCTTACCTCACTTTTTTACGTAGAATTCATTGCGATGGACAATTTTTATACAGGGTGTTTGGTTTTTTGTGTACGACCCTAAACTACATTTTTTCATACGGACCACCCTATAAATTTTGGGGTTTTCGAAAAGAGAGTAAAATTTCCTAAATTTTTATGTACTTACCTAATTATCTTTGTTATATTTATGTTAAATATTATTTAACATCTTAGAAGTGAATGCGCAAGGTCTAACAAAAAAAAAACATCAAAATTTAGGAAATTTTACTCTCTTTTTAAAAGCCCAAAATATACACCCTGTATAAAAATGTCCATTGCAATGGATTCTACGTAAAAAACTGCTCTAAGAAATATTTTGCTAGAATCAATTATCTTTAATAATAAAAAAGTTATGGAGGATTATCGACTAAATTCGAGAAACGCCTCCTAGTGGCCAAACGATGAGAGATAGCTGAATTCTGTTTACGCCAGTGATTTTCTCATTAAAATTGAGCTCAAGACACAGGTCCATTTTTTCTATCTCTTAAGATAAAGGATGTTTCCATAAGAAAGTGTACCCTGTACTTAAATAAACACACACGTAAAAATTTAGAATAGTTAACTCATTAGAGTTAAAAAACTTGTCACCGTCTAAAATTTGCCGCCGTCCAAAATTTACCGCCGTAGGCCTCGGCCTATTCGGCCTATTCGGAAATCCACCACTGCCTCTGACTTTAAGTGGTCATAACGAAGAAACTGGGGGGTGAAATTTCTTCATTTTTGGACAGTACATTAGTCATTTATATATGTTTAACATGTGTAAAAATCAAATTGGTAGAATCAGTTGTTTAACTTTTATTTTAATTAACAGCAATAAAAACGCTGTATTTAGTATTTTCCTGGCTGACGGTCAGTTTTAACTTATCATAAAATTGTTATTGTTTCATAAATTGTTACCAAATTTACAAATGTTGTAGCACACATACTTCTGAAAAGTCGACAGCCAATAAATATTGATTATTCATATAATTAATTGGTTTTATAAGCCGTAACCAAAAATTTGATTATTTTGCAATATACGGTAACTGAAGAAAAAATTCTTGTTTTAAATGCTAAATTTGTATTACTCAAATCGAGCTGCACTATTGCTTTATTGAAAACAAAATTTGTTTTCTTGTACTTCAAAGTAAATGTTATAATTATCGCGAAAGAAAGACGCACATATTCCCGCGAGAGGTAATCTACCACATCGTAAATCGTGAGCGGCAAACCACAACAATGTGATTATTCTTTAGCATTGTACAAAAACATGCGCTTCATAGCAATAGTGTACGGCACCATCTTACACCCCGTACCGCACCTCGCTCCGCGAACGCAAGCATCCATCCTTTTTTCCAAATTTCTTTTAAATAATACATGTATACATGGCATTATTTTTGTGAATCGTGTTAGACCACAATATCATTGCTTTAACCTTGTTATGTTACTATCAATATTATTAATATCGAACGTTCAGGTACTCAGTTACACAAGATGTCGTTTTTTTATTATAGCTTTAAGCCTAATAAACCAATTGGCCTCAAAAGCATCTCACACAGACAAAAAAGTATACACTTGTCAAATATATAAGTATCTACCACTCAGTTTCAATAATATAGCCGTAATTAATTTTTAAAGTCGAGCGCGTGTGCGATTTGACTCATAATTAGCGCTTTTTCGTACATAAATTAATACAGAAAATTAACGATGTGTTGCAAAAATCTAAAACTGTACACCTTTATGTAGGAATAAATGATTTTTTAAATGCACTTTATTTCATTAAATTATGATTGCTAATTACTGAGATACAAGCTTCTAAAGTCAGAGGCCTTGCATTTTTACTCCGATAGTAGTTCTCGTTCTTTGTGTACCATATATAGGACTTCCTCCTTTGCCTTTCTTTCTGTCCTGTCCATGATATT
Organism: Pyrocoelia pectoralis; assembly: GCA_036250285.1. Lineage (NCBI taxonomy): Eukaryota > Metazoa > Arthropoda > Insecta > Coleoptera > Lampyridae > Pyrocoelia > Pyrocoelia pectoralis. The sequence continues at coordinate 2,146,252 of CM070075.1, read as the reverse complement.
TTGAAATACATAAATATATAAATAGGTGTAATAAAAGGTTCACTTAAACATGACCACCTTAAAACCAGGTGCATTTGAAGGCTTGACTTTCAGTTAATTCAATGTAACACATAGGGAAAGGAAATACAAATTAATGTCTAACGGTAATCTACACATCATACACCATTTCCCTCTAAAGATTGTCATTAAATGAAATATTAGCCTCTGCATACTTAAATTTGAGGAAATACTATGTGGAAGTGGAAGTGCCCATTTACAAATTTCACTCAGAGTATGCATTTTGTGCAGTTAATAAATAATTTAAAATGTTTGTATTTGTGGTGTAAATAAGAAACATTAAAGTGCAATCAGCCGTTCAGATAAAAGCACAATCAAATTGGCTTTAAATGATCTACCATTTAATATAGATAAACCACTAATTTATTTATAGTTTTTATTTAATTTAATCTTCAACTCTTATAAGCCCGAGTTCCATAAATACAGCTCATTATTACCAAAAACTTGAAAACAACAGAATAGTTTCATAATGAAGTTTATTCTCCTCTGTGCAATCCTTCCATTGGCGCTTAGTTTTGTAAGTATCTGTATTAATGAGTCGAATACTCTTTTAAGGTTCAATTTTAGAAATTTAATATACCAACTCAAACGCTGCTTCGATGGGAGGCTCTTATATTACCACATAAAGTTCAGTGTATACTTGAAACCAAAGTTGCCGAGACTTTAGGAATCAAAGTTTTAATAAATCAGGAATTTCCGGAAAATGATAGTAATTTTAGATGTTTCCTTAAATGTCTCGCAACATCTGTTGGCATTTACAAAGAAAGCAGCTTTAACAAGCAAATATTGATTGAAAAGGTTGGTGTATCAAACGCTATAGCAGATGAATGTTTTGGAATCAGTACAGATCCGGATGAATGTAATTTAGTTGCCACGGCAGCGAAATGTCTTATTACAAAGGTGGAAGTAAAAAGTGGGCTGTTAGGCAACATTGGCATTGGTATTGGTTTAAAATAAATTTGCCAACGATCTACTATTATTTGCAGCGATATATCGAAATTCTTATGATCAATTGCTTCCATATTTTTATTATTAGATGTTTACCAATAAACTTCTCAAAAGGAGTGTAGCTTGTAAGATTGTAGACACTTTTTGTAAAATCTTCATCTTGAAACGGTTAAATTAAGTTTATTTAAAGACAAAAAATAATCCATGGTTTTATTTGCTTATTTTAGATCGCAAGTGTTCCGTCTCACAATTTTTTTTACATGACGAAATTAATTTTGTTAATGCCCGAAGATTCACTGCTTCGTCTCATTATTCCCATGTACATCTTCGTTCGTCCATTGGATCAAAATCCTTATAATTATGAGGGCTGTCCTTTTTTCAATGAGACAACTAGGATTTTTCAACAAAATTTGTTTTACATTTTAAGCTTCTAAACCAAAAACGGCCGTTATCGAAAAGAATGTTAGTCTTGTGCGGTTCATGATTGAAGAGGGACCGTCATGTTACTGTAAAGAGTATTCAAGCTACTCTAAAGATGGGCGTGAAAGCAATTAACACCATTTTACAAAAGTATTCCTGTAGAAGATCGAAAAACTGTTAATGCTGAATGATATACAACAAATTGTTTGCCAGAAGTCATCGATGAAATTGGAAAAAACAACCAAAAACGTTGCATCATTCTCCATTATGACTATGCCAGCTCCCACACATTACGTCGAACAATTGATTATTTGCAGGAGAAAAACATCGAATTAATGTCTCATTGCTCGTATTCATCAGATTTCTCTCCCAATGATTTTCTTTGTTCTCGAATGTCAAACGAAAAATGCGTGGTCAGCGATTTTCATCACCTCAAGAAGCCGATGAAAAGTGTACATTGTGATTCTCAATACCAACGGGAAATTGTTAAGAGAAGTGATTTGTAACAAGAAATCTAGGACGGCAATACTATCGAAATAATACTCTTGAAGGGTGTTTATTTCTATATAAGAAACATTGTTTTTAATTTAAAAAAGGAGTAGGTATGTTTTAATTGCATACTTTTTTTATTGCACACAGCACCGACGAAAACACCATGTTACAATCTCTTATTTCTGGATCGTGTTTAAGGTAACACTCCTCAGCAACATCCTTTGTCAATCCTATTAATTTTTCGATCATCAAATCATGATTATAAGAGCCATCTTTCTCGTTATAGAACCCTAAACGCCTAAATGTGCACTTTATAAAGCATTTGAAAACGTCATCTTCAGGGAAATCCATATTTAGGAAAGCGTGACGTATCATGTCTTCCTTCGCATTTACCTCTTTGATACATTCTGCCGTATGTGGAATTATTAATTTTCCCCAAGGTTTAAAATGTTCCGGTTCTTTCGGACAAATACGCTAAAAATATACTTCGCTAGATTGTTTTAAAAAGTTGGTACTTACGACGGAAGCCAGGGTGATAGACAATAAGGCACACAAAATGAACAGTTTCATGATAAATGCAGCGTTTCTTTCGCGGATTTAAAACAACTAATTTGTTATGCGTACAATGCAGTAAAAAATTTGAACTTTGAAGTGTAACTTATGAAAGATAATATCGATTCAGGTTATTCTAATAATTCATATAATTATATAAGTTGTTTTGCGTTATGGAAAACTATCATTAAGTACATATGTTAATTAATTTCAATTAGTTTAAAATCTTACTTATAATAATAGGATTTAATAGGTAATAATAATAAAGTAAAAGCGTCACGTACCCCTGGTGGAATGAACGAATGTGCATGGATACACCATTACGAATTCCACTCAAAAAGTTAAAAACTTCAGTTGTCTGAGGAAGAGTTTTCCAGCTTTTTAGTGTGATTTAACAGAGACGTAAACTAAACACTGAATCAGTAAAAGTCCTGTAATGCAACAATCGTCTCTTCGCCAAGCTACTGGAATAACCGCCCTTTGGCCGCTCTCCAATCTGAGGAGTTAAAAATGGGATGTGGTTGTTTGAGTTGCAGATAAGTACACATTTAGCGCCATGTAAAACCGCATCACGAATATGCCAGATGATCCTTTCGTCTGTCTACGCTATAGGTAAGCTAAACATAGATAACTGAGAAAAACTTTTGAAAACGGCGATAAAACTTCAATAGATTCACTTTGGAGAATTAAAAATCGTACATAAATAATTCTATAATTATCGAAAACCTCTTAAATGATGGTCCAAGTATTTTTCCCGTTGCTAGCTTAGAAGAACGAACCCCCCGTTTCCACACAAATCTTTTTAATGTCCACGTATTCTTTTTGCGCCCACAAAAATTTGTTTGAAGGCGCGCATGTATTTTTTGATAATTGACCCTTTTCTGGAATGCCAAAATCGTACAAGAGTGACTCCAAATAATTTAAAACATATTGAGTAGCTTCGAAAAAAATGAACGAATTTTATATCTGTTATGTCTCATTTCATAAAGTGTTGAACCAATTATCTCTATATTCGTTCACAAGTATTACAACAGAATAGATCACTAAACTTGGGCCAACTAGCAGAAAAGACAAACCCACTGGTGAAATGAGGCAGTTGTAAAAGAAATTAAACGCAAAAAAAGATTGTGGAAGATATATCTGAAAACGATAAGTGAAGATTACCAGAATTATAAAATTCATCAGAAAATAGTCAAAAGTAGTAAAAGGCGAAAGTCACCAAAAGCCAAGGAAAAACTTATTACGTTGAAGAAAGAGCATGGAAGTAAGCCCATCCAAATTTAAGATAAAATAAAAATAGCAAAAGATAGAAAAGAAAGAATCATATGCAGTAATACTAAGTCTGAAACAGGTAGTTCAAATAGGTAGTAGTACAACGGGTAGTTTTGTTTTTTTTTGTTTTTTTACATGACGAAATTAATTTTGTTAATGCCCGAAGATTCACTGCTTCGTCTCATTTTTCCCATGTACATCTTCGTTCGTCCATTGGATCAAAATCCTTATAATTATGAGGGCTGTCCTTTTTTCAATGAGACAACTAGGATTTTTCAACAAAATTTGTTTTACATTTTAAGCTTCTAAACCAAAAACGGCCGTTATCGAAAAGAATGTTAGTCTTGTGCGGTTCATGATTGAAGAGGGACCGTCATGTTACTGTAAAGAGTATTCAAGCTACTCTAAAGATGGGCGTGAAAGCAATTAACACCATTTTACAAAAGTATTCCTGTAGAAGATCGAAAAACTGTTAATGCTGAATGATATACAACAAATTGTTTGCCAGAAGTCATCGATGAAATTGGAAAAAACAACCAAAAACGTTGCATCATTCTCCATTATGACTATGCCAGCTCCCACACATTACGTCGAACAATTGATTATTTGCAGGAGAAAAACATCGAATTAATGTCTCATTGCTCGTATTCGTCAGATTTCTCGCCCAATGATTTTTTTTTGGTTCTCGAATGTCAAACGAAAAATACGTGGCCAGCGATTTTCCCTCAAGAAGCTGTTGAAAAGTGTACATTGGGATTCTCAATACCAACGGGAAATTGTTAAGAGAGGTGATTTGTAACAATAAATCTAGGACGGTAATACTATCGAAATAATACTCTATGAAGGGTGTTTATTTCTATAAGTATAAGAAACATTGTTTGTAATTTAAAAAAGGAGTATGTTTTAATGGCATAGTTTTTTTACTGCACACAGCGCCGACGAATACATCTTGTTACAATCTCTAATTTCTGGATCGTGTTTAAGGTAACACTCCTCAGCAATATCCTTTGTCAATCCCATTATCTTTTCGATCATCAAATCATGATTATAAGTGCCATCTCCCTCATTATAGAACCCTAAACGCCTAAATGTGCACTTTATAAAGCATTTGAAAACGTCATCTTCAGGGAAATCCATATTTAGGTAAGCGTGACGTATCATGTCTTCATTCGCATTTACCTCTTTGATACATTCTACCGTATGTGGAATTATTAATTGTTCCCAAGATTTAAAATGTTCCAGTTCTTTCGGACAAATACGCTAAAAATATATTGTACTTCGCCAGATTGTTTTAAAAAGTTGGTACTTACGAAGGAAGCCAGGGTGATAGAGAATAAGGCACACAAAATGAACAATTTCATGATAAATGCAGCGTTTCTTTCGCGGATTCAAAACAACTAATTTGTTATGCGTATAATGCAATAAAAATTTTGAACTTTGAAGTGTAATTTATGAAAGATAATATCGATTCAGGTTATTCTGATAATTCATATAATCATATAAGTTGTTTTGCGTTATGGAAAACTATCATTAGGTATGTTAATTAATTTCAATGAGTTTAAAATCTTACTTATAATAATAGAATTTAATAATAATAATAAAGTAAAAGCGTCACGTACCCCTGGGGGAATGAACGAATGTGCATGGATACCCATTGGCCATTACCAATTCCACTCAAAAAGTTAAAAACGTCAGTTGTCTGAGCAAGAGTTTTCCAGGTTTTTAGTGTGATTTAACAGAGACGTAAACTAAACACTGAACGAGGAAAAGTCCCGTAATGTAACAATCGTCTCTTCGCCAAGCTCTATGTACTGGAATAACCGCGCTTTGGCCGCTTTCCAATCTGAGGAGTTAAAAATGGGATAATTATGGTTGTTTGAGTTGCAGATAAGTACACATTTAGCGCCATGTAAAACCGCATCAAGAATATGCCAGATGATCAATTAAGCATAGGTAACTGACAAAAGCTTTTGAAAACGGCGATAAAACTTCAATAGATTCACTTTGGAGAATTAAAAATCGTACATAAATAATTCTATAATTATGGAAAACCTCTTAAGAACTAATCAAAATGATGGTCCAAGTATTTTTCCCGTTGCTAGCTTAGACGAACGAACCCCCCGTTTCCAGACAAATATTTTTAATGTCCACGTATTCTTTTTGCGCCCACAAAAATTTGTTTGAAGGCGCGCATGTATTTTTTGATAATTGACCCTTTTCTGGAATGCCAAAATCGTACAAGAGTGACTCAAAATAATTTAAAACATATATATAAAACTTGGGCCAACTAGCACAAAAGACAAACCCACTGGTGAAATGAGGAAGTTGTAAAAGAAATTAAACGCAAAAAAAGATTGTGGAAGATATATCTGAAAACGGTAAGTGAAGAAGATTACCAGAACTATAAAATTCATCAGAAAATAGTTAAAAGTAATAATAGTAAAGACTAGAAAAGGCGAAAGTCACCAAAAGCCAGGGAAAAACTTATTACGTTGAAGAAAGAGCATGGAAGTAAGCCCATCCAAATTTAAGATAAACTAACAATATCAAAAGATAACTTCAAATAGGTAGTAGTACGTACAACGGGTAGTTTTGAGAACGAAATAAACAGCAGAATTCAAGCAGTCACCAAAAAAGCATATTACGCACTTAATACAATACTCTTTGGCAGCAAAAAGCTTACCAAGAGTGCAAAATTAACATCATACAACTAATACTACTTTACGGTGCTGAAATCAGAAAAATTTAAGGGGTATCGAAGAAATACAGAATGCGTGATGAAACAATGTGCTTCTTGCTTGATCGGAGGTTGTAACGTACAGTGGCTAAGACACAATGTTTGTGAATTATGCGAACGAAAAAATACACAGTGAATTCCAATTACAACGAGGCACTTGAATAACTTGCCTGTTATTAGAATTAAGAAGAAGAAACCTTGAAACACGTAAACTTCCGTTTTCATCAAAAAGAACACTATTGTTCCCAAAGACGTACAATCGATTCTCCTGGCTTATAGCATAAAATAGAAACGGAAGTAATGACAAGGTAAAACCCAATAAAATTCGGCCGATAACAAATTAAGAATAATTTTGAAGAAATCATCAAAAGAGTGCTGTGAAAATAATCATAGTACGCATGTTCAGTATTGTTAAAGTAAAGATTTTTTTATGTTTTCTACCTTTGAATATCCTCTTTATGCCAAAAACGTCCACGGTTGGGTAGGGAATTGGAAAATCTTGAAAACCATTCAACTGTGATTTAATTTAACAAATTTGCCATGGAATTGGTTGGCGGTAGGGGTTGCTTGTCACAAGATTAATTTTCCATCAAATAGGCTCACATGACAACCGACATTAACGTGTTTCAGAATTTTTTGGTAATTTTAATAACAAACAAGTTATAAATAGAGTGGCTGATTTTTAATTTAGAAATCATGACTTTTACCATTTGTTCTCCATTAGTTGTCGCATTAGTACCATTGAACACTTTCCCTCGTCCCCTAATCTCCAAAGTTTGTTAGGAGTCATTCCAGTGCATGCAAACACTATCTAAATCATATGGATAATTTCGGGGAGTGGAACAACTCAAATGAAAGCTTCCAATAATATTTTTACACCATTTCCCATCATGTAAGAGATTTATACATCTGCAATTTTGTAACGAATAGTTTCAGAAATATTGGATTTTCTGTTGGAAATGAGCTCATCTGCATATTATGAAATACTTACCGCAAGCACACGTAAAAAAGTAATACCTAGCGCTTTACGTTTACGTTTTGACATTCATTAAATTACTCAAATTCCACACAAACCTTATGAGAGAAGAAGATGTCTAAAGGAACTAATATGTAGTATAATAGTAAGGTAATTTTTATTATTCCTCAATTGTTATACAGATGGGAAATAATGATCATGATAACACATGACCTTCATTTTGATTACAATTCTATATGCAAACTGAAAGTTAACAATTATTGTAATTTCGATTTCTCGCTATGAACCGAGTACTATTCTTCCAATTCTTTTATGGCACAAGTAATCGAAGTGAACACATTATTACAACTTCCATTCTTTGGGTCACGATGAATATAACACCGATCAGCGGTGTCCTTTGTTAATCCTGCCACTGTTCCAATCATTACGTCGTGATTAAAAGATCCACTTGCTTCATTATAGAAATTTAATTTTACAAAACAACACTCGAGGTAACATTTAAATGCATCATCGTCAGGCAAGTACATTTTTGCAGCGGCATCACTAAAAGCCTCTTCAGTGACGTCAGATTTTTGTAAACATGCCCTACTACTTAGCAATTTAGTCCACGATTCAAACAGCTCTCTTTTCACCTTAACTTCCTACAATTGAAAGGTTAGAAGTACAAATATTGCTTGCAATTACGATACCTACAAAAGAAGCAAAACACACTGAGAGCAAAGAAATTAAGATTACTAATTTCATTCTGTCTTCTCGTAATAAAATATCTTTGTATACATTTCGAAGATGTGAATTTATATAAATATTTTCAAAAGATAACCCTTGAACCATTTTTATCCAATTCTATTTATTATTCATGTTGCTAAATGGAACAGTTTGTATCTATTTGTTTCAACGGTTTATAACAAATTGGAAAATTTCAAAACGAAGTTTGCCTGACTGAGGTCCAGTCTAGTACTAAGAGATTGATGGGTAAAAATGAACCCTCTGTAAAGAGTGTATTGAGACAATTGGCTCCTTTTTAGTTTAAGATAGCATTATTAAAGTTTAATTCAATAATTCAAAACAACGTTATTATTATTATTAGATGGGAAACGTGCACTATCTAAATTGTTAATCAGACAGATGTTCATTCTCAATAAATAAAATCTCACTCAACCTTTCCCATAAAGTATACGAATTTCTGAAGTTTTAGTGTATGTCACTAAACCACATGAGTTGTTCTTGGATTGAGCCTGATCGCAATTACAGGGTGTTTCAGGTTTCCAAAAGGTTTTGCAAAAATGGTCCTATTTCGCGACTTTGACCTGGGGCTGCTGCTGCAATATTGCGATTTTTTCAAAAATATTTGGCAAGGTGAGTTAGGGTCATGGATCCAGTACAACTGCCAAATTTCATGGAGATCAGAAATTTTTTTATCGCAGTTTGCTATGTTTATAGGCTTTTCGGGTCACATGCCTGAAACTTTGCCAAAATGTATAATAAGCAAAAAGCAATTAAGGCAATAATAATTGCCTTCGAAAGACAACCCATTGTCTCTACGATTTTAGAATATTTTAATGATAATGGGATTTGTTTGATGACATCAAAAAAGTCTCCTTAAAACCTTTTTGCAATTCAGTTACGAAATGTCATAATTTTGTCACCCATTTCAGTGACAAAATGTTATTCATTTTGTCACTGAGTGACAAAATGAGATTTCATTGTTGCACTTTACAAAAGTGTACATTAAAAATTGGCTCAGCAACATAAATAATGAATGTAATTGGATAAAAAGTGGATCAAGGGTTATCTTTTGAAAGTATAAAATTCACATCTTAGAAATATTTACACAAAGCTATTTGGTTACGTGAAGACAAAATGAAATTAGTAATCTTAATTTCTTTGCTCTCCGTGAGTTTTGCTTCTTTTGTAAGTATCGTAATTGCAAACAATATTTGTGCTGTTAACCTTTAAATTGTAGGAAGTTAAGGTGAAAAGGGAGTTTTTTGAATCATGGAAAGGTATTATAAGCCCCTACATAAAGGAGTGTTTACAAAAATCTGGCGTCACTGAAGAGATTTTTAATGATGCTTTTGGAAAAATGTACTTGCCTGACGACGATGCATTTAAATGTTTTCTCGAGTGTACCTTTGTAAAATTAAATTTCTTCAATGAAGCAAGTGGATCTTTTAATCACGACGTAATGATTGGAACAGTGGCAGGATTAACAAAGGACACCGCTGATCGGTGTTATATTCATCGTGATCCAAAGAATGGAAGTTGTAATAATGTGTTCGCTTCGATTATTTGTGCCATAAAAGAATTGGAAGAATAGTATCCGGTTCATAGCGAGAAATCGAAATTACAATTGTTAACTTTCAGTTTGCATATAGAATTGTAATCAAATTGAAGGTCATGTGTTATCATGATCATTATTTTCCATCTGTATAAGAATTGAGGAATAATAAAAATTATCTTATTCGTCTCTACAACTTCTTCTCCCGGAAGAAGGTTTTTTTGGAATTTGAGTAATTTTAGTACTTACGTTATGAAATACTAATTCAATTAATTCCGTTAAATAACTGAGTCATGATAATTGAACTCTTTATATATTTACCATTTGTTGATATCAATGCTATCAATTCGTAGAAAGAAAAAGGACTCGTTACAACGCCAAAACATTTATAACTTTATCCTTGTGTCTTATAAAACATCTATTTTACTATTAGTGTGAGGTCTTATCTCTTTTACAAAACAATCTTCTGAAATTTCTAAATTGACAATAAGTGGAGTACATACTTAGAAATTATAAGGCAATATTACTCAAGCGAAATTGTAGGAATGAATTTTTACTTTCCCGTGCACACATATACACAGGGAAAGTAATCTAATTAAAAAAATTGAACTCAAGATATTGATGAATCTCGACGTTTTGAGCTCCCCTGAGTCCAAAACGACCATCTACGAAAAATGAAAAACTTCATCGAAAAAAAAAAGCTTCTCATCAAAATCGGCCCAAAGGGACCCAAACTAGGGGCATTATTTTGGGGGCAAACATTCAAATTTTAACCCAAACTAATTTGCCTTGTTGAAAAGTTAGTAGACATGGTAACAAGTAAAACGCCGTTTTTCGTTTGTTCCTAAATTCAAAATGGCGCCCAATACATATATCAATTCTTCAATTTTTTACTTTTTAGGGTCTAACTCAAGAACCGCTTAACTTAATTAAAATTTGAAAATTGTAGCACAAGGATGGCCAGAACTTTTACTTACAATTGATAAAGAACAAAAATTTAACGTGGCCAATATATTGGTGCCCAAAATTGGCCAAAAATTAAAGATCGATTTTCGCAAAATTTGCTGCAAGCTTTTTTTTTATATTTTGAAATGTTCTACATTCATGAAACATTATTGGCACATTTCTTTATTTCCCATAAGGGAAGGGGGATGAATATTTGCAGTTAAACATTTTAAAAATTCATAACTTTTTTGTTAACAAAGATGAAGAAGTAAAATTGTACGAAATCATATTAAAAGTCTACATACATATGTATGGTTGTCCAATCTTGACCGAATAAATTCCGCGTATACTGGAGTTGGCAATCAATCACAGGTAGGTATGTAGGTATATCACACCATATTACTCTTGGATAGCTTGCTCCTGCGTGAAATATATACAATTATTTTAATTTTAAAGGAAATTTTAATGAAGTGAAGGATGCGATGTTGTGTTTTTTTATGTTTTTTGTATATAAGTACAAACGTACTGAAAGACCAGCCCCATTAAAGGCAATACTGGCCGATAGTGAGTAAAATGACTAACCTGGAATCAAACCTCGTTTTCCATTAACGTAGGAGAAACCTGAGTTAATCAGTAGGGGGCAATATCACCTAGTTATTAAACCCTTAACTTAGGTGTGCAAAGAGCAACATTTAAATATTGCCTTTAAAAATGGTGCTGGTCTTTCAGTACGTTTGTACTTATACATATACAAAAAACATAAAAAAACACAACATCTCATCCCTCACTTCATTAAAATTTTGATTTTATTAAATATTCATTGTCTAAGGGGAGGTTTTAAGCTGTTTTATTTATTAAATCACTACCCCTTTGCGAGCATCTGACTCTATCATGGACTTAAGTACTATTCTTTCTCTACATATTATTATTATATTATTATTATTATTATATTATATTTCTTTTTTTTTTATTATTTTAATGGGCATCGATAGCTATGATCATTAGCCCGTTTTCCTGCCGTTCCTTATATTTCCCTATATAAACCAACTTCCCGTAAAAATTCATTTTATTTATAATTTATTTTATTTCGATGCCCGAAGATGGTCCCTGACCGAAATCGATAGCAAAACAGAAAATAAACTTGTTTAGCCTATACTCTGGTTTCATTCCATTCCCCCATTATTGATAGTAAAATAGGCTAAGGATGGAGAAATTCATTAAGAATTTCTGTAATGTTATTTGATCCAACAAAAGAGAGACAGGTGCAAACTTGAGCAAACAAGTTGGGACTGCACATAAACTGTGACTCAAGTTTAAATAAGCATGTCTCGGAGGCGTGTCGCAAAGCATAATATGTTAATTTCAAACTCATTTTCGATCATCACCACTGCTTAACACACAGACACTTCTATGGTCCTTGTCTCACAGCTCTTGATGTTCACAGAATTCAAAGGATGCAAAACTGCATTCGTCTTATTTTAGGAATAAACTTACAAAACTTAATTGGTTGAATATGGAAAATAAGATACTACATTCGGCTTCATTATTTCACAGGGTTATAAATTAAATCCCAAGTTATAAAATTTTGTTCAAATCCTTCGAAATCTCACGCGAAAATGTCACGTTGAATAGGAGCCCCAACAAATTGAATATCGTTCAGCTACCTTTTTTGATTATTGAAATCTTGTAATTAATGTTATGTGTTACTTAAAGTAGATATTTTGTATATCTAATTTAAAAATTTGTCCAGAATGTAACAAAATTAATATTTAAAATGTTTTGCATTAGGCCATAATGTAAGATGTGGGAACTGACAACAAAACAAACTTCAACAAGGCAACTGATCGCAGCTACCAAGAGTTCTACAAGCGGTTTTTAGTCTGGTTCTTTATGACACGTAATGATGAGGAACATGAGGATAATAGATAGGAGAACAATAAAGCGGTTTTTAAAAACGTGTGTTGATCTTACACGAGAGGTTCTTTATAAAATACATGTAATAAGTAAAATTGATTGGATCCATCGTGGTGTTAATCAGAACACTAAATGGGGTGGAACATAGAATTTAGGAAAATAACTTCACAAAACCTTCCCCATAGACATGTCTATGGGGAAGGTTTTGTGAAGTTATTTTCCTAAAATCTAATAAGTAATTGAAATAGATCGTGGTTTTAATCTAAATTAAGAGAAAAAAAGTGAATGAGAAGAGTAAAAAATCCATGAGTACCTAAAATTTATAAAGAACTCAATAGTAATATAACAAATTTTAGCTTTTACCTTTACCTTGATATAATCCATGTTTTGATGCTGGTACCAAAAATTGTAACACAGGCTTTCTGTCGACCAAAGAAACTACCAGACGGCGCCAATAAAAGAAATTGCCAAGTTAAGTGTTTTTTTATTAACAAATACAGCCAAAAGGAAAAGGTGAGGGTGTGTTTATTTGACATTTTAAACGAGTACGGCACATGCAAAAAAAATAATTCGCAAATTGGTGTTCAAATCATTCTACGAACGAATTTTTCCCAGGTAAAAGTCCTAACTTTTTGTTTACACATCTATTCAATATAAACTTAAAATAATGAAACAAATTTGAAAAAATATAGTAACACAATAGCTATAAAACAGCTCCTTGCGTAAGGCAATATAATTTATTGGTGCTTTAAATGTAGATTTATAAGAGCTAGATGTAAGAAATGAAATATTTAAACCTTCAACGAATTAAATGATGAGACTATTTGCATGGATTATTCAGATGGATAACAAGATAATATCATTAAATTATATCCAAATCTACTAACATAACGTATAAAGTCAGGGCAATCCTAAAAGCGTTGCACGTGACATATGACGTAAAAACAGTACCAATATACGATAATACTAATTTTTAGGATTGTCATTAAAGGTAATATTCTAGGGTAAAATAATTCTACAAGTTGGCAGCATCATAAATAAAATTACAATGTTGCAACCAAGATATCTGTCATTTATTGTCTTCCATTTCGTATTTTATTCTATTTCGTTTTAATCCACATGACAACACTGTTGACATGTATATCATACTAGTGACGTGAATGCTTTTTGCTTTGCCCCAACTTTATCTTAAAAAGAAAGTACGTAAATGCAAAAATTCGTTAATGGGTTCAATTCTTGTTATACTATTGCTCTTCTAATAGATTTGATTAAGGAGAGATTAGTAATAAAGATTCAATAATAACGGCACGCTCAAAACATTTACTATTAGAAGTACAATCTATCTCTAGGGCATATTTCAAGCAATTGAGAGAATTTGTTTCTAAAATTCAACAGCGTTTCGATCGTTTAGATTGGAAATAAAATGCAAGTGCAATAATATCACAGAATCTTTTTTTTTCTTACACCAGCCTATGTAAATCGACACAATGTGGAATGTACGTAACTACAAAAATTGTCTACTGCACGAGAGAAAAACATAATTGATGAAACCCCTCAATAATCGCCAAATTTCAAAGTACTTAATATTGTTTAAAGTGCTTTTACATATAACTAGCATGAGGTGATAACATGATAGTAAAATACTCTTTAGATTTTGGAGTCATAAGCGTCAAGAGTATGAGCTACACACTGAGTTCACTTAGACTGAGACATTCTACAACACTGGAACTTGGAAGCAGACCATATTATCTGAAGATTCTGTTGACAAAACTAGTTCTAACAGCATCATAATTTAAAAACTCGACCGAGCTTTGTTGTAATTAATAATTTAGGGCTGTACTTAACGTGCGTTTCGCCATTTTCCGGGTCATTTACATTTGAATTAGCTTAGGGTTTAATCATTTCATCTGATTTAGATTCATTTTCATTAGTACAGTTAATGAAAACCTTTTTGAAACTGTTCGGGATTCAGCTCAAGTTCAATATAATAATATTAAAATATTATCTATCACCAATCTTAGGAGAAACGAATGTTACCAATGGTGAAGGTGAAAATTTCAAATAATTTCTAATTGATGTTTTTTATAGTTAATGAAACATGAAACGATCTATGGTACCTATACTAGTTCAAATTAAATTAAGGTTGTGGTATGACAACGCCTTCAACTATGCAGCACCTTAATTACTCAACAGCAAAGGTTTTCTGTGAAGATTCGAGTAGGTTGTCCAATATTGTGATTCTGGATTTCGATGGGAGGGTAGGAAAATCCACGCGCACCTTGGCCATCTATTCGGGCCCTTTGTGCTACCTCCCTGATTAGAGTCGTTCGACCCCGCAACGTCACTCAAGCCATCCCACACGTGAGATAAACCTGAGGATGCTGGACGGGGAAGCGGCTCTAATCTTAGCCATGCCCGGCCAGGATTCTCCCAACATGTATCGTCCTAATTTGACAAGTACGGGACATTCACACAGTATGTGTTGCGCCGTCTCGTCGTCTGTGTAACATCCTCTACAGGATGGTGAATCTACTAGGCCCATACGGTGCATGTGCTTGTTAAGTTTACAGTGCCCAGAAAGTATACCTACAAGTAGCCGCAGGTTTCCTCTGGATAGCCCTGTATGAGTGTAATAATTGTCATCATAATAAATTAGAATTAAGTACAACTCGTCAATTTAAATAGAGAGCGGTGGCAATAGCGGCATATAATATGAAAGCGGAATAGTATTACAAAGAGATTATTATTTATATTTTTTGACCAATAGTTTTCAAGAATTGCATTCCATAGGATGATATGCTAGTCTTAATTGGTTATTTATAAAATATTTAACTTTTTGAACTAATTTAACAGTAGTCTCGATATCTAATCCGATGATCTCTTTTTATTTCCACACCATTGTGAAAAACAATCCGCACGGACAACAAATCCGACGCTGGTTACGCCAAAGTGCTACAAAGATTGATACCGAAACCAGTGTTAATAGCACTTTGGCACAGTTAAGAAGGCGTCAGGAAACATGGATTTTGAAACATCATCGTCTGAAAATACGCTGAAATATGCAAAACTGTATGATGGACAGAGGCAATATTCAGAAAAAACAATAAAATAGTTTCTAATCTATTGTAACTCTTTACACCCTTCTTAATAAAGGAAACGTGCGTGATATGTGAACTTTTTTTAAACGTGATGATATAGTTATAGAGAACAAAAGCAATTACGTAATTATAGTTAACTAAGTCGTATAGTACCTATACATAAGTAGAACCTAAAAATAAGAAGTGCGCCGATAGCGAATCAAGAGTCCTCAAATGAATACCTCACTTACAGCGCAAGTAATTGCTTTAAACACATCATCACAAGTACTATTTAGATCGCGTTTAATATAACATCGATCTGCAATTTCCTTTGTTAGTCCTGCTACGGTTCCAACCATTACGTTGTGATTAAAAGATCTATCTGTTTCATTGTAAAAATTGAGATGTTGAAAAGCGCATTTTAGAAAACATTTGAAGGATTCATCTGCAGGAAATTTCATGTTTGAAAAGGAATCTTCAAAAATCTCCATAGTGACCTGTGTATCTTTTAAGCATTCGCCTGTGTGGTGGCCTATTTGTTCCTTCCAAAGTTGAGCAAACTCTGGATTAACTTTAAATTGCTACAATACATCTATGAAGCACAAATATTCTTGAAAATTAATTAAATTACTTACAAAAGAAGCAAAACTAGTAGATAGCAAAGAAATAATAATAATTAATTTCATCGTGGCTTGCATTGTGAAAACCAAAAACGAAACTGATACACTGAATGTATTTTATACCACAATGTCTAGGTCACAGTAATTCTAATGCTAATTAATGGAACTTAAAAGACAAAGTACACTATTTCGTGTAATTATAGAGAAGAATAGTGTGTAGTCCACGTAAGAGTTACTTAAATTTCCGAGACATGAAATAAATGTTTATGTCGTGCCTCAGTACGGAAGTTTACACCATATTACAAACTAACAATTGGAGGTAACACGCCATATAGTCTTTGACAATATACAAACCAGGTATTATTACTTTGAAAACAACCTATATTTTTTTATTTTATTTAGAAGAATAAGGGAAAAACGTCTGATTTTTAAATTCTTCCACCATGAAATGGTAAAAATAGTTACCAATAATAGTTGTAAATTATAACCTTAGATCATGGAGTATAATATATGATCTAAGATTATAGCACGAGGGTTGACTTTCATATAGTGAGACATTGCAACAATGCGGTGTTGAAAGGCAAGATCTGACGTTTCTATCGTAAGTGCGGAAGAATGGATAAACACAAACCACGCAGGTATTCCCCGAATGGGAAACCTGTTTATTAAAACAAGAAAAGTGGGCGCAGTGTTCTTGTTCGGATGGGCTCCACTACCTCCGATCCTGTGTAGTCTGTACAATATCCGACGAATTCCAGACGTACTTGCTTGAAAGGCACTCACCTAAAACATAGAAACGCACGAACTTATCAATTAACCCAATAGTTATGGGGGAAAAACCATATATACAATGTAATTATTGCATCATAATGATAAATAATGCATAGAATAATGATAATGAGGTTTGGAGATGGATAGCTGTATGTAGTTTACGTATGTTTGGAGGTGAAAAAACGGCTACAAATTCGTTATTCTGCGTAGGTATTTATAAATACCCTGTAGTCGACAATTACAAATTATACATTATTTACGTTTCGCCTATTGGTATTAGGACCAATCATAATTATTTAAAAACTGTAACAAAGTTTAGTATTACACCATGATTACAATATTATGTGTTTTATGGTAAAAGATTTTCCTTATGTGGTATCAGCAGTAGAATGTAGGTACTAGATTGGAGACAGACACTTACCAAATTGTGTGATGATTAATGAATTTAATAAAAACTTTTAAATTTTGTGTAATGAAAATTCCCTCCTTCATGTTGTTTTTTCATCAAAAACTACACTGAAAAGGTACTCTTTGTTTCTGTTGCTCAGGATAACAGTTTTGCAGAAAAAAATTCTAGAACACGCCCTAGAATTTCTGCCGGACATTTATGAAACACCCTGTATATGAATAATGAATGTAGCAAAATATACGGAAGAAGCCATTATTGCAAGTTAAGACGTGTTTTAATACCACTGTGTATACCGGGTGAATATAATAAGGCAATGTATGAGTATATCAGACTGTGACGTGTAAATAATTGTCCATACAATTGCCTTTACTAAATATAATATGAATGAATATGAATGAATATGAATATTCCGAAACCGAACAAAGGCCATTAACATGGGAAAAAGGTTTTTCGCAGATTGCTGCTCCCCCTTTTAACTTAGAGGGTTCATAATGACACCAATCGAAAGAAGTTTTTTTTTGTCATCTAATGATATGCGAATTAGTTAATTTTCAGTTGTATTTCTCATTATTTTGCCAAAAATTCGTAATAAGTTCAATTCGGAAAATCATGTTGGGAATGCAATATTTGAGGAGTGCAGGCTGATAACGAATAGGCAGTTGGCAAACGTCAGAAATTCGTTTTACAATAGGATGTGTCATTGTTTAATGCAGAATGGAAGTTCATTTGAACAGTTCCTTTAATTATTAATTTCTAATTAGAATTTATGATCTTATGTAACTTCTTCCATTTATTGTCATTTATTAAAATGTATTAATGTTATTGTTGTACCTAAAATCTTTTTTCGATTGGTGTCATTATAAACCCTCTAAGTTAAAAGGGGGAGCAGCAATCTATGAAAAACCTTTTTCCCATGTTAATGGCCTATGTTCGGTTTCGGAATATTCACCCGGTATAAGTGGATACAGTGACCAATAAAACAAAGGTAATATTTATTTGTCCAAGTCACTATTTTTCTTCACGAAAAAACAGGAACATAACGAAAAATATTCACATAATAAAATACTTCAGTTTATTATTTTCGTTCATCTTTTGTGTTTAATTGAATCCTGTAGTAGTACTTATACTATTTCCAGTCATATTGTGAGTTAATATTAATTAAGATGTGACAGAGTAAAATATTGTCTAACCACAACTAAATAGAACAGTCTGTACTGGTGGCTCAAGTAATGTAAGCCTTATCTCAGTCGGGGTTTCTGATTACATTTAAATTTATTAGAACTTTTTGTGTTTAAAATTAAAATAAGTAGAATGCTGTACCTTATGGAGAATAAAACATACACCGTGTCCAAGATAAGGAGGACCAGTGTAGGGGTTGTTCGTATTGCGCCCGTGCACACAAAGCACGCTAGTCTTTGCACATGGTTGAACAGTGCTTTGGTTGTGGATAGTCTGGTTCTAGGCCACCAGACAATTGCTCCATAACAGAACATGGGTCTTATCACGGCGGTGTACAACTACAGGATAGCCTTTGGAGATGGACCCGAAAGTCTCCCGATTGCGCGGCGACATTGCCAGAACGCCCTGTTTGCTTCCTCCGCTTTAAGCTGGATGTGCTTGCTTCAGTTTAGTTTATTGTTGATTCACTGACTCTGAAAACTGGAGGTGTTTTCGGAAGAGTAGAGGAGCTCGAAGGCCCTCTATCTTCCTTTTGAAAAGAACTACCTCCGTTTTTGTAGGGTTTATGGACAGTTATACTCCACAGAAGTGGTGACAGCACCCCACATTGGAGACATCCTCTCACTACTGTGCGCCTTAGTGTTTTGTCGCCGACGCTGATGTGCACCGCTCTGAGTTTCAGCAGTTGCACAATCCAGCCACGTACGACCTCTATTATGCCATGGTGGCGTAAGGCAATTTCTATTGATTTGAAGGTTGTTTTGTCAAACGCCCCTTCTATAATAGGTATCCTGAGCAGGGTATCTCACAAGAATCTCTACTCGATAGATTTAATCTGTTATCGTTAGAAATTAGAAGAAGACGCGCGTCAGTCAAAACACTATATGGATTATTACATAATAACATTGACTGTAGCTATTTGCTAAACAAGCTACAATTTTCCATCCCCAGGATTTCGTCTCGTAAAGTTACCACTTTTTATTGTCGCTCTTGTAGAACCAATCTCCTTAGCAGATCACCTGTCCACTCAATGTGTACGAACTATAATTCAATTTGCCATATAACAGATATCTACTTTGACAGTCTGAATACATTCTAGGATGTGATGAAATAATAAAATGAACAAATAATAAGATTTGCTAGGTTCGTCTGAATTGAGATTTACTAATTGTGAACAGCATATTTGGTTAATTTTTTCTTATTTCACTAATTTCTTTTTTCTTTTTGTTGTTATATGTATTTCAAAATTGTCCATTTTTTTGTTGTAAAATTGTAAGGACAATAAACATTATTATTATTTATGGATGCTAAAATTGACCTATGACTTGTTTTTTACAATTCTTACACTTTCAGATATACTTCACGCGCATAAGTGGGAAATAGAATGATTATGAGGATTTCCCACATGACACTATTATATTAAACTCACGACTACATCATTCGTATACATTTACAAACCTTTATTCAATAATTTCAAACGTTTAAAACAGTGTGGAGATTTTAATGTTTTTATTATATGTTTTATTATCATTTATTTTTATATATCACTGTGGTATGGTGTCAAATATTATCATACCTAAAATATGAATATACATACTCATCCTTACAATTATCATCATTAGCAAGGTTATCAGTAAGTGTATACAAAGACGTACAACAACAATCGATAATCTTTTTATTTATATATAATCCTACGTTACGGATAAAGACAATTTTGAAAGGAACTAAACTAAAGAGGTTTAGACAATTTTTTTATGGCACATATCATTGAATTAAATACTTTACGACAATCATCTTTCTCATCATTGTACTTGAAGTAACACTCATCAGCAATTTCTTTCGTTAACCCTTTTATCTTCTCAACCATTAGATCTATATTAAAATTTCTCGTTTTCAGATTGTAAAATCCTATGTGGCTGAATAGGCATTTCGAATAACATTGGTTGGGTCGATCGGTAGGAAAAGATTTACTCAAGAAACAGTGAATTGCATCCTCCCTGTCGACCTTACTTTCAGCTATACATTCCTCTATGTACGGCTCTGCCAATTTTGCCCATGATTGCACTAACTCGTCGCCAATATCAAAATTCTAAACCGAAACCGAAATCAAACTATTAAAAATATAATTAACTATTATAGATTGACTTACGAATGTGGCGAAAGTCGAAGAGATAAATGCCAACAAAATTAGAAATTTCATGATGGATGGACAATGTCTTGTAAATAAACCAAATAAAAATCGTCATTTATAAATAAAATCAACTAACAATCGTCTTTTATAGATGCTAAATTGACCTACGACTTGTTCTTCCAGATATATATCATTTTCATAAGTGGGGAATATAATGATTATTTATTATTAGGAGTTTGTTGCTAGGCGATTTCAGTCTACGTCAAAGATGAAATTCTTTAATACACACTCGAAATACCTAAACGTTGATAAAAAGATACTGCCACGAATGGTATTGACGTGATTATTTCATGAATTGAGAATATTATTCACAAGTTTGAACAAAATAAAACAAAACTAAAACTATTATTCACTTGATTTTGGTATCAGAAAAGGACAATGTTTATCATTGTTACAACAAAAGTGGCATTATATAATTTAATTGTTGAATCCATAAACTTTAATATTTAGATAAAGAATAGAATAGAATATCTATTTTTTTGAATTAAAATAAATCAGAAAAGTTACAGCAACCGCATGATAAATATAAAGGATGATCGCAAAACTATTTAAACGCAAACTTGACGCTTGAAAATGGCTGAATGAACTCTTTTCCCAGTGTTGAACCAAACGTAAAAAGTGCGTTAAAATGAGGTTTCAATTTTCGCGTCAATAGAAACGACGCAACGAGTGAAAAATTTGATCGTCACTGTATGCAGGGAATAATCAGTAAAACTCATTTCTGCACCCTAAAAATTGCAAATTAATGGCAATCCCATGGTGGCAATTGCATGTATTAGTTAACAATTGAATTACAACTCATAATAAAAAAATAATTATTATTTATTTGCATGTAAAATGCAGTATGTAACCCTGGATAATAATATAAAGATAAGTGTAGCGCTAAAAAATTATCTGGTCGCGTTATTTTGAAATTGAGGAAAATAAAACGTTTCGATGTAGTTCAGTATCAAAGAGGGACAGAAAGAAAATGTGCCTAAATCGATTCAAAACAATACGGTACCAAAAGCTTGGCGACCTTATGTCTGTACATGATCTGACACGTTGGCGAGAAGCAATGTTTACCAAGTAAGAAATTAAGAAAGCCTTCGAAATAAAGGGGAGAAGAATCCAGACATAACTTGAAAATCCTTTAAGTAGTTTTTACCAATGTTTAAAATAATATTTTATGCAAAATTTAATGTTGTTATTTCGTCAACCGCGTTTGGTGTTTATAACCATATATTATACATATATGCGGAGAAAAGTAGAAGGTGAAAGCTCAATTTTCCACATGATACTACTATACGAAACTCTTGACTACACTATTCGTAGATTTAAAAACCTTCATTCAATCATTTCAAACGTTTAAAAAGTGTAAAAATTTTAATGTTTTTATTGTATATATATTATTATCACTTGTTTTTATATATCACTATGGTATGTCAAATATTACGATACCTAAAATGTGAATATACTCGTACTCGTCCTCACAGCTATCATTAGCAGAGTTATCAGTGCATACGAAGACGTACAATATTAGAATCAATATAATATTTATTTTATGTATAATCCTATGTTACGGTTAAAGACAAAAATGGAAAGAAGCTAAACTAAAGAGATTTAGAAATTTTTTTCGTTGCACACATTACTGAATGAAATACTTTACTGCAGTCATTTTTCTCGTCGTTGTACTTCGAGTAACACTCGTCAGCAATTTCTTTCGTTAACCCTTTTACCTTCTCAACCAGTAGATCTATATTAAAATTTCTTTATTCAATAATTTCAAACGTTTAAAACAGTGTGGAGATTTTAATGTTTTTATTAGTATAATGTTTTATTATCATTTATTTTTATATATCACTGTGGTATGGTACCAAATATTATCATAGCTAAAATATGAATATACATACGCATCCTCACAATTATCATTAGCAAGGTTATCAGTAAGTGTATACAAAGACGTACAACAACAATCGATAATCTTTTTATTTATATAGGTACATATAATGCTACGTTACGGATAAAAACAATTTTGAAAGGAGCTAAACTAAAGAGGTTTAGACAATTTTTTTGTGGCACATATTAGTGAATTAAATACTTTACGACAATCATCTTTCTCATCATTGTACTTGAAGTAACACTCATCAGCAATTTCTTTCGTTAACCCTTTTACCTTCTCAACCATTAGATCTATATTAAAATTTCTCGTTTTCAGATTGTAAAATCCTAGGTGGCTGAATAGGCATTTCTTATAACATTGGTGAGGTCGATTGGTAGGATAAGATTTCCTCGAGAAACAGTGAATTGCATCCTCCCTGTCGACCTTACTTTCAGCTATACATTCCTCTATATACGGCTCTGCCAATTTTGCCCATGATTGTACTAACTCGTCGTCAACATCAAAATTCTAAACCGAAACCGAAATCAAACTATTAAAAATATAATTAACAAGATTGACTTACGAATGTGGCGAAAGTCGAAGAGATAAATGCCAACAAAAGAATAAGCTTCATGACGGATGGACAATGTCTTGTAAATAAACCATTTATAAATAAAATGAACTCACAATCGTCCTTTATAGATGCTAAATTGACCTATGACTTGTTCTTCCAGATGTATTTCATTTTCATAAGTGGGGAATATAATATTATTTTAATATAATATTACTAGTTTGTCGCTAGGCGATTTCGGTCCACGTCAAAGATGAAATTCTTTAATACAAATTCCAAATACTTAAATGTTGATAAAAAGAATTGCCACGAATGGTATTGACGTGATTGTTTCACGAATTGAGAATATTATTCACAAGTTTGAACAAAATAAAACAAAACTAAAACTATTATCCACTTGATTTTGGTATCAGAAAAAAACAATTTTTATCATTGTTATTAATGTTTACCAAGTAAGAAATTAAGAAAGCCTTCGAATTAAAGGGGAGAAGAATCCAGACATAACTTGAAAATCCTTTAAGTAGTTTTTACCAATGTTTAAAATAATATTTTATGCAAAATTTAATGTTGTTATTTCGTCAACCGCGTTTGGTGTTTATACAGGCCGTTCCATTTTGGATGGCCACCGGTAATATCTTCAAAACCAAACGTCTCAATTTAATGGGATAAAAAATTTTATAGCTAAATCAGGCATGAGAAATTCAATGAAAATATTTTTAAACTATAAAAACCACCGCAAGAGGGCGTAACTGCTACGACAAACACTAAAACTCGATTTTTTCAGTGGAAATGCCCTACTAAGCTACAATTTAAAATAAGCTTAGTTCATTTCAAACAACTTTTGTTTAAAACATTTTTTGATGTTTCCAATAATAAAGCCAGGGGGCACGGCCAAACCTTACGAAACAAAAAGCACTGTAACTTCTATAATTTTTAGCCGATTTGAATGAATTTTTGCTTATTTGAAAGGGCATTCAACGCAGATTCTGGGCTTATAATCATACTTAACAATAATCGTTTAATACATTTGATAGAGGTGGTTATCTCCAACTGAACTTGTTTTTCCAAATTTTCTCTAAAATTTTAAATGGAAGGATATCATTCTTTTGTGTTGGTTTTGTAAAACTTAAATGGTCTAAGGTACTGGCGAAAACCCCGTATTGATATCTCTTGTCGTTTTCGAGATATGACCAAAAATGTCTTTTTCTGGTAATTTTTCACTACCCCATTTTTAATATTGTCGATATCTTAGATGGCCGTGTAATTTATTATGTTTAAGTAATTATTAAATATCACACAACTTCACTGTGTTTTTTTAATTGAAAATTAAGGAAATCTCACGAAACACAAACACTTATATTAGAAAACAAACTTGGACTAGTAAACAAAAAACAAAAAAAAACATAAGTTGAACTATATCAAATGTTCAAATTGTTACCGTCATTATTAAAAAAAAAACGTTTTGTATTAAAGACTGCTGCCGCGATTTTAGATCAGGGCAAGCTAGCAAATAGCATCCTTTATTCGATTTATTATATCTTACCATGTTGTGGGTGATGTATATATATATATTATTATCATTTGTTTTTATATATCACTATGGTATGTCAAATATTACCATACCTAAAATGTAAATATACTCGTACTCGTCCTCACAACTATCATTAGCAGAGTTATCAGTGCATACGAAGACGTACAATATTAGAATCGATATAATATTTATTTTATGTATAATCCTACGTTACGGTTAAAGACAAAAATGGAAGGAAGCTAAACTAAAGAGGTTTAGAAATTTTTTTCGTTGCACACATTACTGAATGAAATACTTTACTGCAGTCATCTTTCTCGTCGTTGTACTTCGAGTAACACTCGTCAGCAATTTCTTTCGTTAACCCTTTTACCTTCTCAACCAGTAGATCTATATTAAAATTTCTCGTTTTCAGATTGTAAAATCCCAGGTGGCTGAATAGGCATTTTGAAAAACACTGATGAGGTCGTTCGGTAGGAAAAGATTTTTTTGAGAAAAACTCAATTACATCCTGCTTTTCAACCTTACTTTCAGCTATACATTCCTCTGTGTGCGGCTCTGCCAATTTTTCCCATGATTGTATTATCTCGTCGTCAACATCAAAATTCTAAATGAAAGCCGAAATTAAACTATTAAAAAATATCATAAAGTTGACTTACGAATATGGCGAAAGTCGAAGAGATAAATGCCAACAAAATTATCAGTTTCATGGCGGATGGAGAACTTCTTGTAAATAAAATCAACTAACAATCGTCATTTATAGATGTTAACATTGACCTATGGCCTGTTTCTTACACGTCGAGATATAGCTATTTCTGTCCACGAATTAAGAATATATTCACAAGTTTGAACAAAATAAAACTAAACTAAAACTATTATCCACTTGATTTTGGTATCAGAAAAGGAAAATTTTTATCATTGTTACCAACAAAAGTGTGACAATCGATTGTGCCACTACGTAATTAAATTGTTGAACTCTTATACTTTAATATTTATATATTTTTGAAATAAAATGAGTCAAAAACACTACCGCAACCGCATCTGATAAAATAAAGAAATATCCCAAAGCTACACAAACTTGCGCTCGAAAACGGCCGAATGAAGTCTTTTCCAAATGTTTAGCTAAATGAAACAAACAATATAAAAAAATTTAAAATGAAGTTCCATGTATTCTAATATAATCTTCCAATTTTTGGATCAATAGAAACGAGCAGTGAAAAATTTGGGAGAGGGCGGGATATTCGGTCTTCACCGTATGAATGGAATTATCAGTATAATTCGTTCCTAATTGGTCGAATGATTCAAAATTGTGCAAACTAATTGGTTGAAATTTTCTGAGTTGAATTGTCAGTAAAACTCAATACCACATTCCAGGAAGAATTGTTTGAAATTAAACTAGAAAAACCGTATTTCTCATGGCTACAATACATTTTGTTCCTTTCCCATAGAAATGCATAAATAAAGAATTTGCATATGAATCAGAGAAAACCATGACTAACGCAGCTAATTTTGGCAATAAGTTTCAGCTCTCTAGACAATTCGCAGAGGGGTGATTTAAAACTGCAGAAGATTCAGACGGACATAAGGACTGGTAGAGGGATAAAACGCAAAACATTTTCTTACATTAAAGAAATCAATGCGCTAAAAACTGGATTAAGGATTTTTTTTCCTGACAGTAAAATCCTATAAGCGAATATATAAGTATTTTGCGTAACACTGGTGAGGTCGATCGGAACGAATAGTTTTCTTACGGATGGTATCAATTACCTGTCCCTTCTCGACGTTAACTTCAGTTATTCATTGATTTTTGTGCGGTTTAAGGTTCACTTACGAATGTGGAGATTAAGTCGAAGAGATAAATGCCAAGAAAAACACGAGTTTTATTATGGACAGAAAATGTATAAACAAAACAGTTCACGGTCATCATTTATAGATGCTACAGTTGACCTATGACTTGTTGTTGACTATGAGATATATTTCATTAGAATTGTTATTAAGTGATATCATTCTTGCAGGATTAATAACCCAAAATTATTGAAAGAGTTTCTTGCACCACAACTGCTGTCAATGTCAAAAGTAATGTTGCTTTAAGAAACAAACTCGAGCAAAAACGTTACCACGAATGGTACTCCAACTTGACTATTTCAATACTATTTTTAAATTTTAAATTATCTTTTATAAAAGAAGGTCTGGAGAAGGATCCATTCAAGCAAGAAATATAAATTTTAAACAAGAATTTCTCTAATTATTGCAATTTTCTCGTAACACTAACCTAACGTACGTTTTAAGGTAACAAAGTTCTTATTTCGACACTTATAGAATGAAATGGAAGCATTATTGCTGATAAAACAAACATGTATGAGTGTTGAAACATTCGAGTCAGTGTTATCAGAATATTATACAGCTACAAAAGCTACAGCGCATCGTTTCTGGATTAAATATGACAGTAAATTAACACTCACAGACTCATTCACAGATTCATCAATTCAATAAGCACGTAATGGTTGTTATTAGTCATGACTCATGAGGTTGTAATTCATTCAAACAAAGCGTTAAATCTTTAAAATGTTAAATGTTGAGGAGCAACCGAAATTGTACAGAATCATGATATCTCCAGAGGATTAGTGCAAAAAATGTTACATAAAGAGAAATTTCACCCTTATAATGTTCAATCAAAGGGTGCAAGAATTAGCAGAAGATGATTTCGAGAGAAGGGTGGAGTCCTACGAAAGGATGATGTTGGAAATGTACAGAATTAATGAAAAATTGTTAAATTGCATAGTATTTTCAGAACCCTTTGTCTGAATAAGAATGTCAACAGACACAACTGTCGTTATTGGTCGAATATTAATCCTCATTGAATGGAAGAGATACACTCTCAAGGTTAATGTTTGGGCTGGCATTTGTGCTAATCGCCTTATAGTTCTTTTCTTATAGAAGGGACTCTAACAAGAGAGAAGTATTTCAGAATCCTTCGAGAAAATGTCATTCCTTCAATAATGGCCTTATTTCCAAAAGAAGATTGTTATTTTCAGCAAGACGTAAGACGATTTTTAAATCAATTTTTTCAAGGAAGATAGATGGAAAGAAGGGGTTTCTAGAGTCCCCACTAGGGTTACTTAAAACTTAAAAAATACCGTTAACAGTTAACAGACTAGGAAAACATGAGGATATGAGGCAGCGTATTCGAGGTGAAATGCATGTAAATCCAAATGAGTTACAATCAATTCATAAAAGTAAACACGTACATCGAAGAGTTCGACACACGGGGCAGCAGGAATACCTTACTTTACAACTGACCTAATGCTTATTGTCATTTCCTTGTTATTATTTACCTATGGAGGTAATAAATCTACAACTGAAATTGTCAAGCCAACATTGCAAACTTCTAGAAATGGAACTAAAGGTTTAAATACAGCAGAAATTCGCAATGGATTAAATTCGAAAGTGTAATAGCTGCCATCATTACCGCCTAATGATGTGAGTGTATAAACACAGTTACACCATTTACAAAAAGGTTACAATGTTATTTA
Source organism: Pyrocoelia pectoralis (assembly GCA_036250285.1). NCBI lineage: Eukaryota > Metazoa > Arthropoda > Insecta > Coleoptera > Lampyridae > Pyrocoelia > Pyrocoelia pectoralis. The sequence continues at coordinate 2,117,921 of CM070075.1, read as the reverse complement.
GTTTGATGTACCTATTAGGTAACAATTTAAAGTTGATACTGTTAACAAAGTTCAACAAGTCAATGTTTCTTTAGATAACCTCTACGAGAAAAAAATTATTTCAATAATTTCAAGCGATTATGACAGATTGCACCGAAATAACAGTTCATAGGTCAACTTTAGAAATGTATAAATATGGAAATATTATTACCAAAACAACTATTCCTATTCCACAATGAAAGTATTACTTCTGTTTGTTATAGTAACTCTTGCTCTTGGCAAGGTAAGAATTTCATACTTTTCCGCAATATAGATAAAATAAAACCATTTTTCAGGAAATCGGTGACGATATCATAAAATCTTGGGAGGATGTTGCAAAACCACACCTAAGTGATTGTGCAAAGGAAAGTGGTCTCAGTGAAAGTGAAGCAGAGAACATTATGAAGAACAAGATAATGTCTACACATGCTCATAAATGCTATACAAAGTGTTTGGATGTACGTTTAGGTTTGTTTGATCCAGAAACAAGAAATTTTAATATCGATGGACTGGTAAAGAAAATTAAAGGTATGACACGAGAAATTGCTGAAGAATGCTTCACGAAATATAAAGACGAGAAAGATGACTGTGAATTAGTGTTTGCGTCAGGTATGTGTTTCATCGAAAAAATAACTAAGGATAGATGAACACCTACGTATGTTGTATTACAATCATTATCAAAATTTAAATAAATCACTCGAGATTTATGTTATATCCAATTTAAAATAAATAACATGCGTTGTTACTGGTACCGTGTTTTTATCACATCTACTCAGTTTTTATGAAAACATTTATCCCCTTATCACTTCATCTTTTTCATCAGTAACGTTATCGGAGAACAATTAACGAAAAATCCATAGACATATAAACGTGAGTTGATTCATGTTAGTTAGTTCGTTCGTCTCCACGATAACTCGATTTCTAGACTACCTAGGAAGTCGAGGTTGGTCTTAAAATATTCCTAATTTTCAAACTTTAGTTTAAGTTCGAAGATGGTACAAATCTGACGATCTTTGACCTCCGACTTATGACATTACCGTAATGAGTAATCAACCCAATTTTAATGTGGCAACATTGTTAAAGTTGGTATTTGTTAGATACCTAATATTTAACCTTAAAACTCTGTCATAAATATTTTTTTACTTTCAATAATAAACTATTGTATCGTCTGTCAGTCAGACGGATCTTAATCGCAAGTAAATAATTTAATAGTAGGTAAACCCAAAGCTCCGGTTAGCTGTGTCCGATATCACAAAAATAACGCCATTAAAAAGGTAAAACGAAATTCCTGGAGAACGTAATATTAGAAGAATGAGACCCCAAAAAGTATTACAGAAAATAACTAAAGGAAGAATTCGTTCCGTGAAACAAATTTGACGTTACACAGAGATCGAGCAGATTTGGACTTAGATCAAGTGAAAGCACTCTTAATGGGTCTAGGACACAACGGCCACTGGACACAACGGCCACACAGAATTTAGTATGCCCATATCGGCCACACTGGACACATCGGCCAAACGTGATGTGTGGACACAACGGCCACCTTGGACGTAACGGCCACAGCTCTAGCTGGACACAACGGCCACCTTGGACACAACGGCCACTGGACACTACGGCCACACAGAATTGTAAGGTCATGTTTGCGGTAAAGATTTCACAAATAATATGAGTTTTCTATTTATAGGAAAGAAAAATACTAAATCTGCAAATAACCTAGGCGCTTAAAGTGTCAATCCACGTTTAAGTTTAGCATTATGTTTTGTATCAATTTAAAAAAAAATACTAAAGCTGCAAATAACCTAAGCGCTTTAGTGTCAATCTACGTATCTGATATGTGGCCGTAGTGTCCAAGGTGGCCATCGTGTCCAGCTAGAGCTGTGGCCGTTACGTCCAAGGTGGCCGTTGTGTCCACACATCACGTTTGGCCGATGTGTCCAGTGTGGCCGATATGGGCATATTAAATTCTGTGTGGCCGTTGTGTCCAGTGGCCGTTGTGTCCAGACCCCCTCTTAATGACTTTTGTGCAATCGATCTTTAGTAAGTAAAACGGATAGTACAGTAAATTACAAAGTGTAATATTATAGCAACCCTTATCGCCCGAAAATGTCAGTGTAAAGACACAGTTGCGCCATTTACAAAAACATTACAATCTTATTTACTTTAATGTTCTTATCTATTATACATTGAGTTCACACAAAAGTTCGACAAGTCAATGTTACTTTAGAATTTAGATAGCTTCTTTGCGAATAAAAATACATAAATAATTTTAGACGATTATGGGAGATTGCACCCAAACAACAGTTCGTAGGTCAATTTTAGAAACGTATGTATATAGAAATATTTTCATCAAAACAACTATTCGTATTCCACAATGAAAGAATTAGTTCTGTTTGTTATAGTAACTCTTGCTCTTGGCAAGGTATGAATTTCATACTTTTCTGCAATATAATAAAATACCTGAAACCATTTTTCAGGAAATCAGTGACGATATCATCGAATCTTGGGTCGATCTTGCTAAACCATATCTGAGTGACTGTGCAAAGAAATGTCATCTCAGTGAAAGTGAAGCCGACAGCATTATAAAAACCTTGACAATTTCTAATTATGGCCACAAACGTTATGTATTGTGTATCAACGTAAGTTTAGGTTTGTTTGATCAAGTAACAAAAAGTTTTAATATCAACGAACTGGTAAAGAAAATTAAAGGTTTGACAAGAGAAATTGCTGAAAATTGCTTCACGAAATATAAAGACGAGGAAGATAACTGTAACGTAGTGTTTGCATCAGGTATGTGTTTCCTCGAAAAATTAACTGAGGATAGATGAACACCTACGCAAAGTGTTATATCCATTTTAAAATAAACAAGATGCGTTATTATTGGTACTGTTTTATAATATCACATCCGGCCAGTTAAAAAAACATTTTTCCACTCATTACTTCTTTCATCAGTATCCGAGATCAACATATTAAGCGACACAAACTATTAGCAGAAAATAATAGAAAATAAACAATAAATAATCGCTACTCCTGGAGAAAGTAATGTAAGAAAAATCAGACCCTAAAAAAACTTACAGAAAGAAACTGAAATAACAATTTTGAGGTTTGAGATCGAGCTCTGCTCCAATCATACTATTCGGAACTATTCATCCTCATAAAAACTTATTGGATTTGTTAAATGGCACATTACGGTCTCGCCTAGTGTCCATCTTAAAACTGAACTGAATATCGTAAATATAAACACTTTTACAAATACACCCACCTGGAGCCTTTGAAAGCAAGTGGTTGCTTTTAACATAGACAAAAGGGTGGTAGTATAGGGATCAAACGAAATTATTCTCATTAAAAACAATAATAAGGAAGTTCGACTATCTCTGAAAAAATGACATGATCGGTACTTTACTTTTCTTGGGAAAAGGTGCAAATAACGCAAAAGTAGCGGCCTTAGCATAAATAATTTGCAAAATACGAGTACTTCACGATATGATACATTTCGAACCATCTACACAAAACTAATTGACACTTAAAAGAAGGAATGTGATTAATTGATTAGTCCGGTCAATGAGTGTTCAAAAGAAGGGTGTAGAGTACATGGAATATGCCAGAATTTTTGACTTCAGGGTTTTGTTAGGAGTAGGAAATGTAGATCTGGCATTTATTCATGAAAAAATACCACCGTTCAACAATTAAACATCTAACATCTTTATTTTTACATAATCATACATGTTTTATGAAGTCCGATAATTTTAGTATAATGAATTATTATGAATAAGCCTACAAATTAGGCGAAACGTAAATAACCTGAACACAGATTGACCAGAGACCAATTGTTGAACGATGGTATTTTTTCATGAATAAATGCCAGATCTACATTTTCTTTAGTTGACTTTTCTTCTACCCATCATAAACCAACAAAAAGCTAATAAAATCAAAACACCTAGTAGTTAGTAGGTAAACATACTAAAAGTCCCCACCCCTGGGAGGTGAGCTTAACCCAATCTAAAGCTCTTAGAATTTTCCTCATTCCGATATATAAGTTTGCCTTATGATGCTAATCATTGTTGACTATTATGTTTAGTAACAAAAACCATAACTCTATAATTGAACGAATCTAAGTAAGAAATGGCTAGCGTATATGACTTTGTGGCTTAATTGTTCATTAATGGTACACAGTACGTGTGCAGTACTCTGCTAAATTTTACATTATTGTCTAATAAATCGTCAATTATTGCATTAATACCACAGACTAGTTGAGTCATAACTTGAGGCGAATTTTCCTATTTTCTTCTAATACACGTCAGAATAGATTTAAACTTAAAAGTGCGTTCGTTAATTTACCACTCGCCAAGACAAACATTTCCTTGTTTAATTCTTTTCCCCTTTAACATCACTTTGTATTTTAATGTGCGCTCAAAAAAGAAGCCTAATCGGATTTCGTCACACAAAAAATTAATGAAAATATTCGGTACATATAACTAACAACCCTGACAATTGGTGTAAATATAAGAGAGGCAAGTTGCATCTAAAATGAAACGTAAATTGGGTTTCTATTCTATATAATAATTAGAGGAAAGGAACATTAGAGTAATAGTAAAATCAAAATGTGGTAAATCACATTTAGTGGTAAGATAAGCACACCGCCCTTAAAAGCATGGGAGGCGGCGTGGAGGCTGCGCTTTGCACTCCAGGTGGTATAAAACCTGGTGCGAACTTCTTCATGGAGTGGTCTTCGTGAAGTGCCCTCGTCAACGATAACCTCTCATTGCCGGTTTGTTGTAGCAGTCGAAAATTACGAAAATTGCCAGGTGAGTAAATTGAAGCTTTTTATAAAACTTTTTTTTCGCAAATTTTTCAAAATAGGTAATCGTTTAAAGTAAAAAAAAATTGATTTATATAGCCGCAACCCTGTTGCTCGTTCCTAGCTTTCAGAACTGAAACTCCCACACTTGTTGAACATAGTGCACCTTTCATTAAATTTCGATGTAGGGGAGAGAAATGTGATGCGTTTAATAATAATTTAACTAGTAGCGAAAATGGAAATTACAACAGTGTTTTTCTTTACTTCACAAAAGACTCGTATTCAAGCTAGAAATCTAATAATTTGTGATTAATAGTAATATAACTAATCAAGTGATTTCCATTTTCAATGTAACAAAGTGTTTCTTTTTTTATGTTAGAACGAATGTAATTTAATGGAAAAATTGAAAATTGCTTTTTGTGCAATTTAACTACCTACACACATTATACCTACGCACTTTTAGTGACAAGGAGGATATTTTGCGGTTTTTGATAATAGTCTAATTACATAACAGGAATGGATTTTTGTGATCTCCAAGTGACTTAATTGCTAGTGGACACACAAAAAGAAATTGAACTATGCTAATTTGGAGTTAAAAATAAAGATACAGATTGATGTAAAGAGGTAGAATGCGTATACAGAATAAATCATAATTTCGGCAGGGAAAAATGATGGTTAGCTCCCCTATGGGGTGGGTGCATTCGTGACATCATAATTCGTACATAAAAACGGAAAAAGGTTTTAATTAAATGTCTAATATCGCCTACATTTCTATAACGCACAACAACCAAATAAAAAATACAGGATGAGTTGTATTTCAATGTGAGAACAGAGAATTCATGAACAGTACATTACATTTTAAGTACAAATTCGTTTTTATTTGTAAAATCGAAAAATTCACTGACAGCTGCAGTGTAAGTTTGACAACGTAAACCAGTAAATTATAAATTTTTGGATCAAAATGTTGCGTTCGTTTGCAATTTCATGAAAAACACAAAATACTTTTTTCTCGATACTTCAAAAGCAGAAATTGAATTGAACAAATTATTCTCATTCTATATGCTTTTAATGTAATATTATCCTATCTATCTACCTAAACGGGACGGAAGAGTTTAATTTTTACATTATTTTACATTAAAAGTCTGTCTGCTCTATTACTCCTCTCCATACCGCTAATAAAGTTATTTTGTGAAAATCCTTCTAATTGTATATTTTTTTTTTCTTTAAGCAATTACTGTTACATGGCACCTTTGGGAAATGTGCAAATTATAATTCTCTTTTTTGTCCCTTTTTGGACATTATTAGAGTAAGCCGAAACAAAAATGAACACTGTTTCTATGAAAACCGCACAAATTTAAAAGAATTGGATCTAAAGCACAAAGTATTTGCATGAACAAGAAGCTACAACTTCTTCCTTCGTAATTCAAGATATAATACGAGCCGTGGTTGAAATTTAATGCACACTTGCTCATAACTAGAAAACAGATAGAGATATTTCAGAAATTAAAAAAGAAATGAAACCTTTATTCTTTAGGTACAAAATGGTGTATTATTTTTTACGTAATCTCAAGCACGGGCTCATTAGGAATTCTTCATCTAGTCTCAGAATTGATTTCTTTATAGCGGTCGTAACATTACTACCATTGGCGTACCTGCTCCCTTTACATTAACAAGAACGTCGAAAAGCTGTCAATTGCATGCGTTTGAAGCTATCGAATTTCTGCCGACGGAAAGTGTTAATTCTAACAATAAGTCTAGATAAAGAATTCTTCACGAACGGAATGTAAAAATGGGTCGCACGTTCGGAGCGTTGTGTACTGTGTAGTCCATGCGGTGGATTACGTAGAAAAATGAAACGATCATTTTGTAGCTAAAGAATAAAAAATTTTATTCTGTTTTTTTATCTCTACTTGCTCTCGAGTTATTGGGCAAGTGTGCATTACGTTTTAGCCAAGCCTTGTACTAAATGTTTACATTTGCAAAATAAAAGGTAATTGTAGCAACCTGTCGCTTGCTGCTATACACGGTGTTTCGTCATAGATTACATAACAAGAAAGTTGACCGAATTGTATGTTTAGCAATGTGAAATTTCGATTGAAGCTTAGAGATCATTTCCATTTTCCTGATACGGCTATATCAATAATACTTTCTTGGTTCTTACAAAAACTAAAATTTGATGGTTTCTAAGATGATATTCTTAGGCAAAACTAATAATTTTTCCAATCTCTACACAGCGCACTTCCCATTTCAATATCCCAATATTTTTCTACACTTCTTACTATATTAAATTTACTTTTCAAGAGCTTAGTTTTCATTTGCTTTCTTTTGCCTTTCGGCAACATGCGCCCCATTGATAATTTTAAGTATTTCTTCCCTTTTTTCTATAGATCCACTTGTTTCTGTATTCACTTCAAGACATTGATTGTTAGTGTATCTATTTTACAAATGATATAAGACGAAAGCATATAAATTCTATGGGATTTTTTTTAAGAGAGTGGGTACAGTGGGAAACCATTTATCGAGTGGGTCAACAGTTTATTATCTTTAAACTTGTTAAATAAATGCAACATCAAATGAGTGTGGGCGAATCTCCACTTATTTTGCTTTTCAGAATTACCCCAGGAACGGTTTAGAACCGTGACATTTTCTAATTCACAAGAAATTTAATGCCATCTTAACAAAAACGTCAATTAACCATTTGAAAAGATTGAAACCATAGAGAAAGAAGTAACAGATCTATTAAGACTGGCACTAACATTGTCGAAACCAAAATTAATGGTACTTTTTTAAATTTCAAAACAATATTTATATGAATTCGAATAGAAATATCATAATGTAATTTGAATTTTAACTAAAATCATTTACTTACGACCTGAAAAGATAGGTTCGGTGAATGAGTCGAAATGATGTTTATAAAATTTACTGGACAAGTTACTTTTGCCCAAATATTTCAGAATAAGGAGTATATTTACTAGAACTGATTTAACCGCATGCACACCATAACTTTATTTCAAAAAATGTTTAAATGAACATCGAAAATATTTTTAAATTATACCCCAAACGTAGAACGCAAGTTAAGGTGCCCAAGGTGGTCTGTACAAGGGTCGATTGTTACTTAACCACTTATACTGAAAAATAATGAAATTGCATCGCTGGCTATTGAAATATAAAAATAAAGTAAATATTCGGTCATTTTTTTATAGGATCCTTAGACTTTTAAAAGACCAAAATCTGTTAAGTATACCATCCTTCGTAAATTTGGCTACATCGTACGAGAATCAAATCTTTATTACAATAAATTTACACAATTTAATGCAACTAAGATGAAAGTGAAGTAGAGACATATAACATATAAGGTTTTATCAAAGAATGTTTCTAAAGCTTAACATAAAATACTGAGATGGAAAAATACAAAGCGTTCTGTGGATGTAAATTTTCACTTAGCGCAATAAATATTTGATGCACTTTATGCACAGTTCATAAACATAATATAACCACAGATGTATAGTATACATCTGTTATATAACTGACTAATTAATTGAAAAATAGTACATAATGTTTTTATAAGCGCCAAGCACAGAATTTTTCCTAAAACTGGATAAAAATTACTAAATGAAGTTCTCGAGGTCTTGTGTTTGTGAGTGTTAGGGACACACATTAGATAACACTAATTTGTACATATGCAGAATGAGATAAAGTAAAATTAATTATCCTATAACAAAAATTTATTTTCCCCTAGGAAAATCTAAATCTTTCGCAAACGTTAAATAGTACTGAAGATTGCACTGTAAAATAACAAAATCCCTCTGAAAAATTAACATAATTACACCCCTTTCAAAACATGTAGGTACGTACACTTACAGAAACAGAAAATACTCAGAAATCAATCAACTATGTCATTTTAACGAATGTCGAAATGTCCGTTTAATTTCTAAACATTTTCCACATGATCACGCATTCCTGCGTTACCTTTATAATTTCTTTGGCTATTAACGGTCGATATTTGAATATTCCTCAAACGTAGGAAATTCAAAGATATTAAATCCGATGACCGAGGTGGTCAGCTGAGGGGTTCATTGTTGTTGTCCATCCTCAAAAATAACAAAATTGTGTCTTTGAGAATTACAAAATAACGTATCCATTTAGTCATTTTTAATAGTATGTGGCAAGATATTTATTTCTTGAATTTTCAGGAAATCAATTTTCCTCTTAAATATACCATTCCTCGTACATTTACCTTCATCGCTCTAAACAGTGTCCTTTAGAAATGATTCATATCCTTGATGTTTCACTAAGAAAATTTTCTAAAAACTACATTGCAAATTAATGCCATTTATGGCGTAGTAAAATATTTCCGAATTTCTTAGTGAAGTTTCAAGGCACTCAAAGAAAAAGCTAGAATGTTTATTTCATTTAATTAGTCGTACTACCTCATGCGTGTGTTGACTTTTGCGGATAACGTTCTTCAAAGCTTCTAAAAGCTCTATTCTTCGACATCCACCGTAAATTACTATTAATAAATTAAAAAAATTAAATTAAATGAAGTGTAACTAATAGCCACGGATAAAAGTGCTTTCATGTGTGCTAGCCCTGACTTAATCAGTCGCTAATTGTTTTTAAATGCAGTTAATAATTTTATTCTTAACATAAATGGCGACGGCAACACTTTTTCCTTTCATCCCTACACGAGAAAATCTAACTTTCTCCGCTAGTTTTAATGAAGAAAACGTTATTTTCTAGGGCAGCTTTAGAAAAAAGTTTTTCCTCACTTTCCTATTTTCCGTCTCCATGTTTCACAATTTCAAATAAAGTGGAAAATCTTTCTTCAATTCTAAAACCAATACATTATCATATTACGGCTGTATCTACCTACATTTCTAAGTATCGATTCAATAATTTTATTTCAAAAGCTCGACATTGAACTTTTTTTTATTTTTAACTATAGGTAGTTCTGTTAACCTTTACAGAATAAAAGTACCAAAAACAATTATTTGAAAATTTCTGTTAATCGTTATTGGAATGGAATCAGTAGGTATAGACGAAATCTTTTAAGAAGCTCAATCTTTTAACTGTAGAATTTGGAGCCATTGAAATGAAATTCTGTTCTATGACATATTTATATTATATATTTACACTAAATAACCAACTTATTAGTAGCATATTCAACGAGCGAACTGAGAAGTGTTAATATCATCAGATTCGTAACTTTTAACACGTGCCCGCTCAAAGCATAATAGCTTTTCAAATTAAATCCCAACATTCCCTATCCTAAAGCTTATTAAGTCGACCGACCGGTAGTTTAATAGACTCAATTATTGGCTGTCAAAGTAACACTTTAACATGCATCTTGCGTAATTGAGGGTTATGGCATTTCTTTCGACCGCTTGAAATGTGACATAAATGAATTTTAGATAGATACCCAAAACAATACATTTAAGCACGAAAGGATACATAAATAAACGAATATTTTTTGGGCCGTTAAAACTATGGACATTCCAAAGTTGTAACAACTTCGGAACTTTGACATAAGAATGTAAAAAAGCTTCAGTTAAGTTAACTTTCGCATCGGTAGCCACTGGTGAATACTAAAAATGATGTTATATTTCTTGCTGACATTTTAAGGTTTATTGAAATTTCGAAAAAAATGGAAATCACTCTATTTTTATTGAGCTGTAGTAGTATCTAAAAGTATAAAATTCGAGAACCTTGCATGACTGTACCAGCCATGGTAATACATTGTCTTCGTGGACTCTGCCAACCGATTTAATTTCTTATTTCGAAACCGTTTTCATTTATTTTAATGTGCTTCGTAAAAAAACATTGTTATTATAACAATGTTTATATTGTATTGCAATACGGTATCTGGTGAACCTTTATTATACGAGGGATGAACTGAAAATTGTTTGAATGTTCAACATAAGTTTCTGTAAATTCCATGTAATGGGTCCAACGCAATGTGCGAGAATAATTTTTACGCCCTTATGGCCTTATGTCTATCTACTTCTTACTGTATATCTACGGGAAAACGATATTAGAAAAATTTAATGAAAAATATGAAGATTTACTGAAAAATATTTTGTCTGTTTGGCCAATTTATTTATTTTGGATTTTATTGCAGCTGCTAATAACGATATAATTTCATTTCGAAATTTTTTTCCTAAATTGTGCGGCATGTGTTGTTAATTCTTATTTAACCTATTTTAATATTTTTTACGTGTTTCTGAAATTATTGGATTAATCATTGCCAACAACTCTACAGTCATTAAAAAAGTTTCTATTATTCGATTCATACCATTTTTCTTCACTTTTAAATGCTAACCAAATGAATACCATTTTTTCTATAATAGCTCGCCATTATTTCCCTTCAGATTCAAAGTAAGTTGTTCTTTTATCTATTTTATCTTTTTCGAGTCTCAGTTTTAATTCAATGCACTTTTTACAATTTGGCATATGGTCAACATTTACCTCGTGACGAGATAAATGTGAGGCTAAATTACGCCAATCGGAAAAACCAAAATGATCTGTTAATTTAGTTTATTTTAAACCAAAAAGCTTACATGAAAAATAGAGAACGCTATTTTGAGAATATATTTCTTTGGACTTTTTCACCGTTCGGTAAACTTCTCATATTAAAGCTGAAAACGATCTTGCGCACCGTCATCCACCGGAAAAAGATTATTACGTGTTTGTGTAGAACCCGCCCGCACAAGAAGTGTTCTAATTGTATCGGATATAATTGTTGACCAACAATGAGAATCGCTTAAGTCAATTTCTGACCCACTGATGTGTTCATCATCAACAGTTTCCTTAACATGATGATCATTACTACTGCGTGTTATCTGAAGTATTTCGCTTTCGGTTAGTCAGTAGAAAGATTTCAGATATTTTTTTCGTTATTAGTACGAATCCATTGCCCCCTTAAAATTCACACATTGCACGCTCGTCAGAACCCAGTATGTAGGTAATTTATGGCAGGATGAACTATCCATAACCTTTTCAGCCGAATAATACTGGAGAATCCACATTTCATATCATACATCAGAAATCTTTTCACACAATCCAATGTATAGGGTTATTCAAAAGTAAGTTCCCAGTTTGAAATGGCCATTGGTCTCACATATCATAGAAAACATTCCATTTAATGCAATTCACGGTGCAGTTCATAACATAGAAAAACCACTATATCTCATTGAAAAGAATAGAGGTGGTCAATTTAGTCTTCATTAATAAACCCCATTTCTTTAATAACAAAGTAGCGTTTTTATTTTTCAGAATCTCAAAAATTAGGGCAATGGCAATTTCAAACTGGAAACTTATTTTTGAATAACCCTATATTACGTTTAAGCAAACGTCAAACATTCGTGGGAAATTGTTTTTCCGGTCAGTTTTTGCTTCAATGTGAGCAATCCCGGAATTCATCGCGCAAATAGCTTTCGCATCCCAAAAATTTCAATCGAGTTCTGTTAAAATGTCCACAGTATTCGCTGTCTTCAAACATCTATCATTCAAAACAACTTTGTGTATTTTTTAGACAATATCTGTTAAACGATAGCGATTATTGGACTTCCTGGGCGTAGCACAGGTTTGGTGCTGCTGCGATTCCGTTTAAAGGCCGCAATTTAAGCTTTGTGATTACCTATTAGTTCGGCAATGTTAGGAATGCTACATAAAATTCTAGCGTTCCTTCACTCTGCGGCTCCTCTACGAAAATATACGTCTTTGTCCTTCTCATTCATTTTTGTTTTGCTTGTTCGTTTTCCCATTAGTTTTTCTTATACTTTTGTTTTAATATCATTACAAATGAATTTCAATCGATTCCATAACTATTGCCATTTCTGTTATATTCGTCTGCGATCTTCTAACTGATTTATTTTACTTTTTCATTGCAAGTTTCACATCCAGTTTTGTAATTCCGTCCAATCCATTCAAATTGTAGAAAATAGATCATAAAAAAGTAATCAAGTAGCGTCATAGTTGTGATGGTAATGAAAAAATAAATTCAAGTGCTTCGTAGGTAACTATATTTTTCCTTGCTTAATTTCGAATAACTACAAACGAAATTTGTTGAAGACGTTAAAAACAAGGATGAGTTTTACCATGACCAAATACACTTCCCATTAAAAAAAAATTCAACTTAAAGTTGCAGGGCAGTTACGAAAATGCCCATAAAAAAATTACTGTTGGCATTGAATTGAATTCTAAAAGTGTCTCGGTCATATTTCAATTTTTTGCATATAAAAGAGAGAATTGAAGAAATAAGTCAGTTTTATAATAATATAGTAATAATAAAAATAAATGTTTCCGCTAATTTTTTATTTTAAACACAATCCAACACGTTTCGACGCTTTGTGTCATTATCGACGGTAATAGATCAGATTATGATAGATTAAAATTAAATAGGCGTTCCTAAGATACAACGTTATGGAAATATTTGGTGTATCTAAAATCGATGAAGTAAGTATCACAAAACCTTCCCCATGTACTTGTTTATTATTAACAATTTATTATAAACAAGTACATGGGGAAAGTTTTGTGATACCTACTTCATCGATTCTCGTATGACCCCATTTTGAGCAATCTACGCAGTACACCATCTACACGGACCAAATCAACAATTGGTGTATCTATTCTGATAAAAAATGCAAAAAAGAACAACGTCTAGTCAACCCTATTTTTACGAAGGCATGAAACGAACATGAGCTTCAACTAACAAGATTAATAAGAATAAATTGTGCGTATATCAGTACACTGCTGTGAAAGATGTCGTAAATAAAATATTTACTTTATGGCCTAGGGAATAAAACAACTTTAAGAACCTAGACATATCACATCAAAAGACCTTAAAAAGGTTAAGAATTTTTGTTATAATCAAAAATGTGCAGTAATGACGAATCAATAAGGTCATTTTGCTCATTCATTAAAGGTACTCTATACACATGGCTATATTTATAATTTTGTATTGTCCATTAATATGCACAAAAGACGATTCGGTGATATAAGGTGCTTTAGTAAATGTAAATGCGTTATCGAGTTGAAGATAAAATGAACGTTATGAATTTGTATTAAAGTTTTGAAATATAAGATACGGATATACAATAAAATGTTACAAATCTCACAATTTTGTGACATCTTGAAGAGCCCTTTGGCAGTTGAATGCGTAATTAACTACGATAGAAACGATTTGAAGCGTCTCTGTTCCCATGATTCTGTTCATATCACCGATTTAATACGAAAAAAATAGACTGAAAATTTATTTCGTAAGGGCGCGGGCGTATGGAAAGGTTTAACTGTAACTAAATAACATGTTCAATGTCTTTTTATATAAGTTTCACACAAGGGATTTGACGACTGAACGAAAAAGGAGTTTGTTCAATGTAGTGTTACACTAATAATTCCGATAAATTTCTTTTTTAAAAAGTGGCACAATCAGTGATGTTGTTTCTCACAAGGAGACTGATTATAAACTCCTAATAAGTTTTTTCCTTAATTTTAAAAAATAATCATCTCATCAAATTTGCACGCGAAAGTATATTATACCAGTCTTCCCATATTTTACAGGTAAACCAAAGAATGGTTAACTAAAGAATACCTTACACTGATTTCAAGCCTGAAATAAGTGTCATTGAGATATTTTTTGAGGAGTGATAAAACTAATTAAAGTATACAACTGATGCTGATGTGCACATACGTATTTCAGTTTATAAATTCAATATTTATCGATGTTCATTAAAAAAACTGAAATACTTTCGAAATTCAAAAATCTGTCAAGTACAATAAGACACATGTGAATAAGATTAAAAAATGACAAAGATTTTTGATCAAAATGCAAATGACGTGTAACACCAGAAAACTCCTTTCGCATAAATTTTAGCGCTGTAACTGCCAAGAATTAAAAGCGCCAAATAAGTATGACGCGTAGGGTATTTTAGGCCTCTGGGAACACATTCACCCTGGACTTTAAATTGCTTACGCAGTACGAATCCGCTATCTGCGCTGCTAACGCAGTTTCTATATTGAATACATAATTACTAACGAATCTAAATACATAAAATATCGTATTTGTTCAAATCAAATGCGAACTACATTGTTCATGCGCACTAAATTTATACGTTCCTGTGCCTGGCTAAGTGATTAAGGTGCTTTTATTACACAGAGAGTTCAGGTTCCATCGAAACTGAAATTAGCTACACATTATTTCGAATGTAAAGGCATGTTGTTACACATTGTTTGGTAGGTACATCTTCCTTATATCGCCTGTCGAAAACCAAATAAAAAATAGTAATAAACGTCAATACAAAAAGGTGTCTATGGTAAAACATCGTGAAACAAAGTTGAATTATTATCACAATCCACACAACACGCTATCAAATCCACACCAAACGCAATCAAAATGTACGAAATGTAGGGAAAAAGTTTATGGTGACGCGATTGTTTGTCAAAGGGGGGGTTCCAGAACTTTTTTCGATCCAATATTGACCCTGATTTCTATCGCGTTGAAGGCCTCCAAAGCTCTCTTACGTCTGCCCAGTTTGGTGTTCTTCTTGGGCACCTTTCTTTCACCTGCGCGCACCGATCTTGGTTTACGTTGGCCCATTCCACTGAAGAAATCTCTACGAATTTGTTTGATGAATTCCGAAATTTTCGAATAATGAGAGCAATTTACGAGGAAATTTAGCCTGAGGTAAAGAGTTGTGATGGAACGACAATTTTTCCTGCTAGTACGCCAAAAGTTCACTCGCCATTGGAAAATACTCGGACTTCATTTTTTGGAAAACTCGCTGTGACCACTGTATTGGTCGGATTGTTGACTTTTATATCTGAAAATGACCACAATGAACCCTCACGGCAGTTATGCCTATCGATATCGCATTGGGGTATACTATTTCTATTTTAACTTTGAAAGAATCGCAAAATATCGCAAGAAAACAGTATCTGTATCACTTTGACACATCCTAGACAGCTTGAAACATTATACTTTTTGCTAAAACTAGGCATATGAGCCGTGGCATGTTCTTAGGGTCATTTTGAGACATAAAACTCCATGATCGGAGCAAAACTATGATCAGAGCGAGTTGTCCAGAAATGCATGCCAAAGTCCAATTTTAACATGGCTTTTATATGGGAGTGCGATTATGAAATTTTTATTACTTAGGACAATTGAACCCCTCCTTATTTGGGAAGATCAGGAATTAAAAGAAAAGAAGGAACGCGATTCTGATGCAAAGTAGTTTAGTCAAGAAGAGGTTATAACTGAAGTGGAATTGAAGGAATAAAGAAAGAAAACTTGAAACCAAGAAGTAGCAGGAGCATAACTGGAGAGAGGAACAACACGGAATGAAGCAAAGGAACTGGCGAAGAAGAAAAACTAAACTGAAGGGTGAGAAGGTGCAGTACAGTCGCGGTGAAATTTTCAGTTCTTTGTGTGCTAAAATCAGTGTATTGCAAGTAATAGTATCTTATTTAAGTACGTAATTTATTAGGTCTAACCACCGAAATGCGCCTACTAAATTTGCAGAAAAAATTGCCCAATTGTCTCACCAAAAGCGAATAAAAAACTATACAGCTTTAAAGCGCTTGATGGCCAAAATGAGCAGTGTTCGACCAGAATACCACGAGTTAGAAAGTGGATGACAATACATGTGCCTACAACGACAGATTTTTTTGTATGCGATTATTTAACAAGAAAATAAGTTCGTTTGATTGACCAACTACCGTATTCGCCTGACATGACCTCAAGGTGCTAAAAAAATTAACTGCAATTAGTAGGTGCAGTTTATGGACGATTAAGTTACTGTAATTCTGGACTTTGGGTATTACTATCACCGAAAGCATGCGTAACTGGTGACACACACATAAAAGAATCGGTACACACGAAAGAATGCAAATTGTGGAAAACTTGTGAGTCTCATTTTAAGTTTTCAAAAAAATTACACCAGAAACCGATTACTTTTAAATGAAAATGAAAAAACGTAAAAAAAATATAACAAAAATAAAGAAAGTTTTTGACACAAACTTTTTCACAAAATTAATGCATCAACAAAACTCATTATAGAATTAATTTTTTCTACACTTACTTTTTAAAACACCACTGTAACAATAAATTTTGCAATATAAAATCCAAAAAACAAAAGCTTCATTTTAATATTGTAGGTATCCCTCTTTCCCCCACTAATTGTTAACATTCGCCAAAAACGCAAAGGGAATAATCTTGTTCGTTTCTTTTCGATTCGAATTACATTGTAAATTTAGATGTTGAGATTCGTAATTACAGTTTGAGAAGATGCAGTACCTCAAAATATGCCGCATACCTTCTTTACGTAAAATCTGTGATTGCAATACAACTGAAACATACATCTGCTTAATAGATAGTATAATTAATGAAAAAAAAACATACTTTGCTGTTGACGTATTAGATACGGGTTAAAAAGTTATTAAGGATTAGTATTTTTATAAATTGACTAGACTGATGAAAAAAATTTTAAAATGTCGTAAACAAAAACAACTCAAGAAGTTGCTAAACTTAATTAATGCAACAAAAGGCGCACATCAAAATATAATATTGTCAAAAACAGACAACTTTGTAATATGCTCTGCACGGAAAATTAAATTAACTTCTGTTCTTTTCATTTGTATCAAGTTTTTCATAAATTTAAGTAACTGATTCAATTTAATTCGACACATTTCTTTTAATTATATTCAAATGTTGCTCAAATTTCATTTACCTGCTTCGCCCTAAAATCGTGAAAATATCTAACATCAAATATGTATTTGCAAAAAAACTTGTGCAATTGTATAAATTTCAAAGAACTTTTTTGACCAAGCGTCAAACATGGTTGTAAGAGTTTAATGTTTTATTGCAATAATGAGATAAGAAATTCTTGAATTTCGGAAATAAGGTGACAGAGATGCGATTGAGACTACTGTCGGCGCTGAATAAAAAAATAACCATTGGGCTGATACGAATGAGCTTGGTATCAAATTAAAGCCTATTTATTTCTACGTTATTTAGAACTTTAGAAGTAACAACTTTTTTTTTAAAAGCACTTTAAGGGCCATTTCTACGGCCGAACGATGCAAAGTGCCCGTTTTCGGGGTTTGCGACACGCTAGGTAAAGTTTAGAGTTACATAAAAACAAAACTACTCGCTCAAATGGAACGAAATTTTAGTATGTTGTAGATTCAATCTTTGTTAATATGATTGTAAAATTGTATTATCAAAATTTGATTTTTATAGGCGCTACATACGATATTGTAGCACATTGCATTCTCGGGAATGGTAGGTCGTAGGAGCATTAGACTTACACGAACGTCTTCGTTGTAATATGAATAATAAAATGAGACTCATTTAGAAACCAAAATTGTGTCACGTTTTTGGAAATCAATTTTTAATTAATTGAAGTTTTTACACCACCGCTTCGACTACAAACAACGAGCGTGTGGCGTGCCAGTCCATTAGAATGTTACGCTTCTCTCTCTAAGCGCCAGTGTATGCATGTATCTCTAATTTTATAATTTTCTTTGCTATAATCATTACTGAAATTCGGTTAACTTTCCTGTTTCGTTTTCAAGGACAATCTTTTCTGGTAGTTGCTAATTTTTATAATTGTGATAATAACTTAGTAGCAAAGAAAATTAACAACGACTGAAATAACTATGATTATTTCACTTATATAATATTAACCAATAGAATTCGGTTATTATATCGTTCTCATCCAATGACAGACACTAATAAATATTTTAGAGTGAAAAGACGAATATGTCAAAATTTACCCGCGGGTAAACGAAACGTCAAAATTTAATCGCGAATAAATTGTGACAACTTGTTTACAGTTTGCATAAATCGTAATTTGATTGAAGATCTTTTTAAAAATGCAGCGTTTTGAAGATAACTGCTATTTCTATTCGAAAAATAATCATGTCGAATACCCCACGTGCACTTAAAATACTTGATAAAATTTTGACGTTTCCTTTACTCAGATGCTTTGCTCAACGGAAATACTTGATGAAAGAGAAATAAAAATTTAATTTAATGGAACTCATGTAAATGCAATTCGAATACGAATTAAAAAAAGCTTAAAATGTGTTATTCTCAAAAAAGCATTAGCTTTAACTCAACTAGAAGACAGACAAAATAGGATATTGTTCAATACTTAGGTTCGCTATCGCGTATTGTGCAACAAATTTTAAAATTTGATTTACTTGTTAATAAAAGTTGTTCACCGAGAAACTTCAGAGCCGATCGTAAGCCGAGTTGATTGCAACTATTCATTATTATTACGTGCTGCATTTAGGATAGGTTGGTATTTTCATTTCGTTATTTCATCCTGGGCTTAATATTGAAATGTCAGTGTCTAAAACCGTTTAACCTCATTTTGAAAGATAACATTAACAATTTGTATGGCTTTAAATGTACATACGTGTACATATACTAAATACAGATGAAAAATTTGTTAATAGCGTTTCTTGCATTGAGGACCTGTTACAATGTACATTTTTATCAACGTAATTAATAGCATTAATTTTTTGTTCTGTAACAAAAAAGGAGGTTATAATAAATTTCATGTCAAAATAAATACTACGTTTACTTAATCAACATTTCCCTTTGCTTTTACGTACGTATATTAATAGACCGTCCAGTTTTATATTAGATGTTACTTTGACATTATCACATCGCTAAACTGCCTTAATTCAGCGACTAAATCTCTCATAAATGTTTATTCTTTTAATCAAAATCCGAGTGTCATTTCAATGTACGAGTATAAATATAATATTATGCTCAGAATGTCTAGCTTAAGATTTTAGTGGGTCAGAATAAAGTAGGGCGAAAAGTGATAAATTGCCAAGTTGAAACTTTGAAAACACTAACATTGTTGAACTTTTAAAGAAGTATAGTACCGGATTAATGTACAGAAAATGCATTAAGTTTACAATAATGTGATAATAAGGCTTAAATGTTACATGATAAAAATTATAGCAGGAGATTACGACAATCGCTACGCTTATGTGAAAAATGTGAAAAGCGATTGATGTATTGGATTAATGTTAAACTACTCAAAGTGCTCCCTGAACTGAAAATAAAATACAAAGAAAAAGCGATAATGAAACCTAATCAATATACGCAAGATATTTAAGTGGACTAGATAAAAGTAATTAGGTACATTTTTCATAAACTTAATGTTATAATTTAGGTACAACTTTAGTGACGTTATTTTAAAAATGTAACTAGGAATTTTCCGATACTTTTATAGATAAATAAATAAATAATAAAATTCGACAGGAACTTATTCATTTATGTGAGCGGAATACGTGGTGCTAAATTACCTACGTCCAATTAAATAGTCATTGTTTATTTAAATCATCCGATTACGAAAGAAACTAATTGGGATACCGTTACATACATTTTTCATCGCGTTTTATTTAAGCATTTAGAAACTATAACGTTTTGTAAATTTCGAATCTTAAAATGTGCAGCACCAGCATTACAGTAAATCGCTTAAAAATGGCGTTATCAAGGGGCTTCGTTTATGTTTTTAACGAATTAAAGTAATAATGAAATCTAAATTTAATTGTTGAAATAACGGAATTCCTTACAGTATAGTCAAGGGCAGGCGCGCCCTTCTCTCATACCATAATGTGCATTTCTTAACTTTGATGGATTTTGAAATTATAGTTTAGTTAGAATCCTAACATTTTGGAAAAAATTATAATCAAAATTTAAATGATAGTTTATGAAAAATAAAACAAATTGGTTACGATGTTTCAAATTTGTAAAAGTACTAAAGCTTTATAAAAACTTTCTCCAAGTTCTACACTGATTGCACAGGCGAAAGTTGTATCCACTGTGCATTTAGGTTTATGACAAGAATTGCATTGCTTTTTCTACGAGGACATAAAAAACAGAACACCTTCAGCCTCTTATAGCACAGATGGTATGGTTTCGGAAGTTGAATCCCAGTTATGCTTGCGGTAGAAGGATTCAAGTTCTAAGCACCAAAACTTGTAATACCTACGTGCACGATTTACAAGCCAACTGTTTCAGAAACACGCCAACGTCTTTTATACCATGTTTACTGTTATTAGCTACCTACCTATATAAATTATACAGGGTGTTACAAAAAGGTGTAGCGGGCTATGCATATCAGGATTCTACATATGAAAATAAGTCTAACATGTTCAGTAACATTTTTATGATTTCAGCTTAGTGTAGCCGTAATCAGCCATTTTGTATTTTCTTGAAAATAATTATTATTTCAAAAACCTTTTAACATATTTTTATGAAAATTGGCATATGTCTTCATTTCTCAGAAGTCTACAGTTTCCAAAATTATCAATTTTCAAAATGGCGGATATTAAAATATTTTAAAGTAAAACTCCATGAAAACTACTAAATAAAATTAAATTGTGCAAAAAACAACATTTTTAGTACTTTTATTGTTAATACTTAATTTTATTTAGTCGTTTTCATGGCAAATTGATAATTTTCAAAACAAAATATTTTTGAAAATTTTAGACTTCTGAGAAAGAAGGACATATGCCAAATTTCATAAAAATATCTTGAAGTGTTTTTGAAATAATAATTATTTTCAAGAAAAAAATACAAAATCGCTGATTACGCCTACACTAAGCCGAAATCATAAAAATGTTACTGAACATTTTAGACTTATTTTCATATGTAGAATCCGGATATGCATAGCCCGCTGCACCTTCTTGTAACACTCTGTATAGTTATTAGGCTGCCAATATTGGCATGGAAAAATAAACTGTTAAGGGGTACCTACAGCTTACCCTTATTTTATACAGTGTTTTCATTTCGTACGCTACATCCCTCTGCTTTGTTTTTGGATCCTGATGCTTCGTCATCCAAAGTGGAAATGAGAAGAAATGTTTTTTCAAAACGAAACACAGGATAGTTCAGAACGAAATTTCGCAAATAAGGGAGATTTTCAAGCATTTCATAGTGTAAATCGTAAATTGTTGCTGAAATACGCGATTTGAGCGCAGGCGCACAAGACATGGCTGAGTCCGAGTACTTATGATATTTTTTCCGGAAAGTGTTAATAAAATTTAACAGTATACACCGGTTACAATTTCTCACTTGTTTAAAGTGGTCTAATAAGTTACATAGAAAAAGTATATTTATTAATATACGCAATTGCCCTAAAAAAATATCTGATGGTAGGTGGTAATATTGCCTATTCGGCATTCAACATATACTTAGTCCTCATATTTTTGGATTGTTATGTCCAACTGATTTTTGAAGCTGATCAACATAACTTATACATTTTCAACCAACTTCAAAAAGTTGGTTACTAAATTCGTCTGGATGTCTGTGTGTCTGTGCGTTAGTCGATGTTACAGGGTTTAGAAAGCTGGAAGTGGTGTCATTTTACAGGAAATTCTTTACCAAAGCACAACTAAAACCTAGACATATCACAACAAAGTCCTCTAGTTATGTATTTTAGTGAAAATCAAGAATGTGAAGTAGTAGTGAATCAAGACATTTGATAACCTTCTAAGATATGAATTTTATATTGTAGAAATCAAAGAATTTAATGCTATCTCAATTCGTATGATTTTATTCCATTATAATATATTATAACAATAAACATGTTTCTTATCTTTTAATATTGAAACAGTTCAACAGTTCCAATTATAAATACGAAATTTTATCTTTAGTATTAAGATCTGAACCATGGACATTTTGAGAAATTTGTTGTTTTCGATCTACCTCTACCGTTCAAGAACACTTCACTTTCACAAATTTCAACAGTTTACCTATTTTAATGATTTCATTAACGCTATAATATATCATGCAAGCTTCTTGATTTGATACAGTAGTAAAATATACAAGCTGAAAAAAATATACTACTTATATTAAACCACTGTATTTTGAAACTAAATATGGCCATGATTAGATAAAAATAATGGGTACCTACATTAGAGCAAAGATACAAACATTTACGAAATCTTGAAACTGGCCAGTTTTATATCAAAAAATTTAATAATACCAGGGTTATTTTCTTGCGTCTTTTAAGTTGGTCTGTCTAATTCAGAAATGTAATTTACTCCAAGTTTACTCCAAGAAATGGCTACATCTGACCTATTGTAGAACTCGCTAAGGACCCTCGCCCAATCAAAATGAACACCTATGCGTGTATGCGTGTTTATCGTTCAAGTTTCATACACAAATTGATACTTACTAGTAAAATATAATAAGGTACTTAAATAGATTTACATTACATTCGTTTAAAACCATAAAGATAATTGAAAGCGCTGGGGAAATTTTGTAAAATGACAATAAGAAGTAGTGGAAATATTAGGTCAAAAGTTCTTCGCATTAAGTTGATGTCTAAATATACTTTAAAACTAATTATGATAACAAATTTCTTTTGTTTAATGATAGTAGAAGTCGGTAAATAACAATTATCGTCTGGTTATAAATACTGGAAATATTGTACGAGTGTGTAGTCAAAACCAAATTCAAAATGAAATTTATTACAATTTCTCTAACCTTTTTGGTATTATCTACACGCCTTATTCACGCATCGACAAGGTTAACTGAAACTCTGGATCACGACGTTGTACGTATAATATACCGTTTACTTTACTATATTCGTTTAATTTTTTTTAGAGATCAAAGATACCTGATGAATTCATTAGGTCTTGGGAGGACTTAATGGTACCAAACAATAAATACTGTGCACAAGAAAGTGAGTTCGATGAAAAACATATACCAAATATATTTGAAAAAATGGACATGTCAAAGAAAAAACTTCCCTGTTTTGCAAAGTGCCAATACCAGAGGTTGGAATTTATGAATTCTGAAAATAAATTTGATATACAGAAGATGGCGCAGAAAATTAGTGGTCTGACAGAGGATATTGCGGCACACTGCACACACAAATTTAGCGAAGAAGAAGATTTGTGTAACAAAGTGCTTTCAATAATTAAATGCAATGTCAATTTAATCGCTAAAAAGGATATGTAGTTCGTAAAATACAGGAATGCATTGTAGACGGCTACCGAAAAATGTTGGAAAGTTATTATTATAAAATGTTCCTTCTTCGATTCCGACCTTTAATGTGTCAATTATTAAATATAACCCTACTTCACTAACTACAGAAGGCAATATAACGTGTGGCCAATGAACTGTATACTATACGTACCCAGTTGATTGCGTGTGGCACACTTAGTAACAAAATTATTTTTCGATTAGGACAAAGTTTATAAAAAACGTGGTTACTCATACAAGAGGAGATCATAAGAAAAAACGTTAATATCGGTAGGAAGAGTAGAAATAGTAGTACGACGCACATTTTCAAAGCCATCTAACGAATAAGTATTTAATTGCAGAATTTTTCCACTCCACGTTAAAATTAATTAGCGATGCAATAGACATTAAGCTAATCAATAATCTTTTGTTTTTGTGTTTAATTAAATCTTTCAGATTTGTAATTAATCGCTTAAGAATGCACTTACAATACAAACATTTCGTATTCAGATACCTCCCATTTCCGATAATTAATCTGATCATACTCAACCATTTTAAAGTGTTATTGATAATCCTGAAATACCTATATCCAGCAAACTACCTAACCGTTTTGTTGCGCCTAATTTCTACTGTTAACTTGTACCGAAAAATGCATGATTAATGATTAGGTCGCCAAAAAATTCTAAGATACTAAAAGTATATAAAAATAGGCAATTTAAAGCTTTACACTTTACATATCAAAAAATATTGTAAAGTAAGGATTAGAATTCTTTTCTTTGCTTGCTCAAAGGATACTTTCCATCGATTCAATAAAACAAAAGGGTTGCTGTTTTGCACTGCCAAAAACTCTGGAGCTCCAACCACAAAGGGTGTCGGATTTTGTCAGCAGACTGTATCTAGAATCTTGAAAAATTGCATCTACTAACATTAAATACTTGAGGACTGAGGAGGGTAGTAATCCTGAGCCGCCGACATTTTAACGTCAAATAATTTGTATGTACATACTATGTGCTAATGAATGCCAATACAAAAATTGTAATAATAAAAACAAATAATTCCTAATGATGACTCGTTTCGACACTATGTGTCATTATCACTATCATTGTGATAATGATGCATAGTGTCGACAGGCGTTGGGTTACATTTAAAATAATAAAATTAGTTGAATTATTTTTTTTATAGTTACAATTAATTATGGAGTTTCACAAAGTACGTTTGGAGAAAATTAGTTCAATGAATATCGCTTTTTGAACTGAACTGTGTAGGAAAAATTTGATATGATTTGCAGTTTCCCTCTATTTTAAAATCTCGCAATATTCTTATTTCTTGCAGTTTTTATTTTAGATACTCTTTGGTTTAGTAGTAGATCGAATTTTTTTAAATTATTGAAATGCTTGTTATAGGAGTGATTATTTTTAACATTAAATAGTGATTTAGTTTCCCGTTCCATTCCTAATATAAGTTTATATTTAAATCACATTTATCCATGGTTCAGTTAATTTCAAGATTGAATGGTTAAAGGTCTATTTTTTCCGAAAGTTTGTAAATTGAAACATATTATTGCATTAATTTGACTTCAAAGATGCAGATGCTACAGGGGGAAGGATTTTTTAATCGAAGAAAAGGAAACGTGGCCATATAGGGAAAATTATTAGTGTAAAAAACAGACGTTCAGATGATAAGCGGCGGAGGGAGACAGGTTATTGGTACAAGCGGAAATTCTACAGTAATTTATAGCGCGAACAAACTTTGATCGATTTTCTGATTTGAGATTTTACAAAAATTCAACGCGTTAGTGATAATAATAATGATACCTTGCTTTCTCAACAAAAATACAGAAGACATATGGCTCCAGTTCAAAAGTAAAAAAAGACCTTATTACGACGTGCAGTTATAAGTAATTTACAGCACAAGTCAAAGCATTCTACTAAAAGTTCTTTGGTATTGATGAACAAAATAACGTTTAACAATAAATTTTGTTTATAAAAGGCCCAATTTTATCTTTATGGATAATTCTGAACACTTCATGTACAATATTATGGGTTTCTGCTTTGAGTAAGAAATAGAAAAAGACTTTTATAATCAACACGTTTTTTAAAAAAGGTTAACGTAAATTTAGTTTTAGAATTAATTCATTAATCATCCATTACATATTGTAACAAAATTGAAGATATTTCAATAGGGTTCAACACATTTGTTTATCAAATTGATTATAAAAAGAAAAATAAGGACCACTAAAAATAAATGAAGAACTACAATGAAAAAACTGAACAAAAAGAAATGCTAATGACAGAACGAAAAAACTCATATTAATAATCTCAGAAAATAAGCGAAATTCATCATATACAGTGTGTTCATTTTAAAACTTACCACCCCTGTAACTTAAAAACCGCAATAACTTTCAACATTCGCGGGGGCACGTCGATTTTTATTTTAGGGGGGAACGTCTTTGACAGTCAAGTGGTCTTGATATGTCATCCCTCTAACCCCTAGCAACCCCAATTTTAAAGTCTCAAATGCCACTACCCCACTTGTTATACATCATTTGAAAGCCCCTTTCAATACCAATACAACAGTGTATTCCATTTGAAAATTGGGTGAGATTTGATAAAGTTATGGGTCATATAATGTGATATTCAACCAATCACGTACAGGTCTAGCGTAGTGCGCGGGTGCACCATCTTGTTGAAAGTGTAGTAGGTCTTCTTGCAGTAAAGAATTTCCGTGATGATCCACTTGATTTTCTAAAGATTCAGTGATTAGTCCATCAACTGTGTCCCGAAGCATATCTAAGTACATCTCCCCGGTTAGAGAATCATTTATAAATAAGGGACCTATTATGGCGTTTCCTAAAATTCCTGCCCAAACATTTATGTTCTGGGGGTATTGCGTATTACCTTCCCGGAATAGATGGGGATTTTCATTATTAACCATTAAAGAAAATAAATAAATAAGTTTTTGTCAAATGATTGCTTTTTGACCCATAACTTTATCAAATCTCACCCAATTTTCAAATGGAATACACTGTTGTATTGGTATTGAAAGGGGCTTTCAAATGATGTATAACAAGGGGGTAGTTGCATTTGAGGTTTTAAAATTGGGGTTGCTAGGGGTTAGAGGGATGAACATATCGTTCCGTATGACAATCAGTTCTCATTATTCCGTACGTAAATGTTTCATTCCCTAAACATTATTTAAAACATAAATTAAAAACTAAGTAAAAGGCATGTATATAACCTTAAAATACGAAGCGCACCATCGATCAGTTTTAAGAATATAATGATAAAAACTGTCAGATTGTGTTATAAAATAAAGAAAAAAGAACAACAAATCACTGCACCCACAAATTTAATAAAAACAAAAAACCATTTTCCGTTATGAATATAACTAAATTGGATATAATTTAATAAATTTGCCAAGAAAATCTTAATTGAGATGGATTCAAAATATCATTGAAAATGGAAAAGGGCGAAAAGTATTAAACTATAAAGCGAGAATCCATTTTTCCAGATGAAAAGGAAAATTTTTAATCTTAATCCTATATGGAAAAAATTTTGTTACGAGGTTGAAGGTGGAAATAATTGAAAGCCTTTAAAAAGCGCAATTTAAATCTGCCGTTTAAGTACCATTTACACTAATACGTTATTAATTTGGAACTTCTCGCTTTATTGATTTAATTCTATAGTAAGTACTTAATATATGCTCAATTAATCAAGATCATCCGATTGTCTTTTCAAGAGCAAGTAAATAAATGTAAAGATGATAAGTAAGCTCCTTCACAGCACATGTGTAAGGATAGGTTTTTAGTTAAGTTTCGAATATAATTTACATCTAAATAAATATCGACGAATATTCACGCAGTAACAAATACACTTACCAATATATGTAGCAGTTGCTCCTTCTGAAACAAACATAAATGAAAACATTTTATTATACATAAAAATATATAAGTACTTACTTTATACTACTTAAGCAACGAAATAAATAGTAAACATTCACATCGTTATAACTGCAGTATATTCACACATCATAAAACGCGTGCTTCTAAAAATCCTTTTTTCATCAAGAACAAATTCTCTGTTTGTGCATTTCTGTATTAATAATTAACCTGTATGTGTTCAACAAAATATAACACCTGAAATAAAGCTCTTGACGACAAAAATCCTTACTTCACATTAACTGATTGGGATTATTCAAAAAATTAGAGGCGTATTAGTGTGTAGTTTTTCAACATTTTTCTATTATGCAAATCAGAGAATTACGTTAGAATCACATTTAATATACTATTCGGCGTACGCGTACAATTAACTATTATCTACATTATTGAATTAGTATTTTATGTAGGGCAGATTGAAAGAGAATAACCAATTAGATATTCTATCTTTAGTGGGTTATTGTAGCCGTCGACACGTGTTGCTGCTACTGGTAGACAATCTAGGGATTTTCTTTCATTTAAGTAATTTAGGGGTTTTAAAAGAAATTAATTCGAAAATAACGTCAACTCCATACATTTTCAATTTCACGTAAAAATCACGTTACCATTGAAGAATATTAAATGAGAATTGTCAAAAAAAGTTGTCATTGACCATTGTGAAAAAGTGATAGTAAATTCGTAATTTTGCAGTTATGGAGCCAGAAAACCTTGCTGAATTACCTGCTGCAGTGTTGGCAAGTGCAAACAATGCAGCAGGTATCAAAACATCATTAAAATGTCAAAATCGCACAAACAGTTACTAAATGAAAAAGAGTGCGTTAATGAGGTCTATTAACGCATCCTTTTTAAACCAATCGAATGCGTTAATATACACGGTCAACGAAATAGTTATTTGTGTATCAAGGTTGTAAAAGTGATCTTTTTTGGCCGAATCTGATGATTGCAGCCGAGGGGAAAGCCTGGCTAGCAAATCAGATGAGGCTAAAAAAGAACTTTTAACCGAGGTGCATACAACATTTTTTAGGCGACTATCACAAAAAGATATAAACTTTAATTTAAAAATCAATTTCATAATTTTGACAGTGACAGTTACCTGACAACATGTCACTTGCAGAGTGATTGTAGCGGCCGTAAAAGTGATTGCAGCGGTCGTAAAGCAAAGAAAAAGCGGTTGTAAAGTAAATGCGGCCGTAAAGTTGTTTATGACAGATGTCAAAAAAAAAGTTATACTTTACGGTTTTCAAAAGATACGTAAAACAACTATTTATGTAAAGTCGCCTAAAAAAAATATTAAATTCCGAGTGGAGAATTTTGAAATTGATATAACATTTCGAGAGAGTACCTACATACAATTTTTGGAAAACTACGGAAATTGTAAAAAGTTGTGAGTTCTTTTGTTAGAATTGTTGCTAGTCGTTTACAATCCAGTTTCGACTTTCAATGTAAATTTATTATTTACCAGAGATTTGGAATCAGTAAAGAATTTCCTATAAGATGACACCACTTCCAGACATCCGGACGAATTTAGTAACCAACTTTTTTAAGTTGGTTGATTACTATGTTTTATAATGATAGCAAAGATTTTTCTAATCTTTGAATGATAGTAGATACATTCCAAATGATTTTTAGACCAAAAAATGTAATTTTTCTGGTTCACACCGGCAATTGTTTCTTTCTTTTCGTTTGCAAAGGCAGTTACTAGATGAAACGTTCCCTGAAATTCTATGTAATGGCTCGTACTGTCGCCCAACTTGACCCCCCTTGATTTCTTTCTGTAGCGGAATATATTCTCGTGAACAAAGCTACAATATTTGACATTGCTGATCACTGAGAAAAAGGTCGAAGTGTAAAGTACATAGCAAACGAAAAAAAATATATTAATTAGACGAAAAGGCTAACGTTAGTCGAAACATTGATAATATTATATCTTGTGAGGAACTCCGCGCATTTGCAAAACTTATACGTACCTAATTTTACATTTTAGATTGTTACTGAATAAAAAAATACCATTATTACATAATTAATGTGCATGACTAGATATTTCTTTCTCGTCCAAAGAATAATAAATTGTAAATTGAGGTATAGTTATAAACAATATTTATGCGCCAAAAACCAATTCGTTTTAATTCCTCACAAACCAACTGATAGTAGGTAGCTGTAAGTTTAAATTTTTACTTAAACTCGGAAATTAGTACAGAAAACGTAGGGAAGATTTAAAATTCGTGCTTGAGGCTAACTTTAAAAGTTACACTGAAACAGAATGAAATTATTTCGATCTCAGTTCAATAGCAACATCACTTTAAAGGATTAATTATTATAGCTCAGACTTTACATTCCAATTAAAAATTGCCGCAATAATATTTGAATCTAATACGTGGATAACGATCAATTTGTGTAACAAAAGAAATATACGCGATATTTGAATTATTAACATATTTTTCCATCTTACAATTCTACGGCATCAGATATCAGATGTGAGAAGCGTAATGTCACACGACATCTCTGGAAATTCGAGTACAAAGTGAAGGAAACCAAAAAGAAACCCACGGTTTCGTGCTTCCGCTTTTTATTTCAATATCTAAATATATAGTCCCGCAAAAAACAAGGAAATTCAATTCGCATTCTCTGAATTAACTTACAAATGGCATTCTAATTTCTTCTGTGCTCCGACTATTTTAAAATTCGTTAATAAACGTTTTACTTTCGGTAAAAGCCTAGTTACTGTAAAGAGGTAATTTCGTACACATCTTATACCGCCCACTTGTTGCTCGTAAGCAATGAAAAATTTGGCAGAATAAACTTAAAGGAAGCTATTAACAGAAGGAAGCTCTATTTTACAGTGTCTTTATCATATTACACCCGAAATTTGAGTTTCTCTTCAATATACCTACACGTAAATTACAATTTTATGTTCCACAGCAAGTAATTTTATATCGTGAATAAAAAGGGAATATAGAGTTAAATACAAATTTACACTAAACTAAAATGTAGATAATTAATCTGTTCTTCATTGTGCTATTAAATGACGATCAAAGATGTTCAGTTACCTGAAATTAAATTCGCTTGTACTCATATTAGCATTTAATCTATGGAATAGCTAATTGTGTTGGCGTTAACATCTAAAATTAGGTACCTATATACAAAATGTATTTCCGTTTCTTATAACAAGTCTATAAGACTATTAAAAGTTGTACTGATTCAAGTTTCCTAGAATACGTGAAAAACAATCATCTAATTAGTAAGAAAGTAGGTGATTATATAAATTCGGAAAGTAATAATTAGGAGATAATTACTCCTATCGATTAAGTTTCTAAGACGAATCTTAATTATCCTACAGACATTCGGGTAAATCAGCACCTTTACAAACGTTAGATTAAACCGGACATAAATTCCCATGTGTACGGACCAATTTTCGACGGTACATCGATACTAGGTAATCATAATCGGTGTAAATTATAAAAAGAAAATTATTTATTGTATTAATATCTAAATTGAGATGATTTCGAGTAAATTGCATTTTCACAAAGCATAATAATGGATGAAACAAACTGGGCAATGATCAAAGTGAAATAAATTGATTTTAAAAATCGCAAAACAAAATTCTGCATGCGATAAAATGTAACGCCAATCAAAATTACACATTTGATCGAACACGTTTGCGAATCATTTCCCAAAATATTAAGGAAATCATTTTTCAGGCAATAATATAGTTGAAGATAGACAATACTTTCGCAACACTTAAAGAAAACATCTATTCAACTACATTTTAAAAGAAATAAAATAAAATGAACGACATTGGTAATTTCGGCAAATGAAGGAGATGTAATA
This sequence comes from Pyrocoelia pectoralis, assembly GCA_036250285.1. NCBI lineage: Eukaryota > Metazoa > Arthropoda > Insecta > Coleoptera > Lampyridae > Pyrocoelia > Pyrocoelia pectoralis. The sequence continues at coordinate 2,086,355 of CM070075.1, read as the reverse complement.
AAGATTAAAATCAGATTTTCGTTAAACAGTTACTTAGAATGTAAAATTACTATCTAATGCCACTGTGCCATTGTGAAATGCATATTGTGCACCACCCAAGTGTCACTCATTGAGTAGGGGGGCGTCAGTAAAAAAAACCCAAATCTCGGTACTTGCAATAAGTGTAGAAAAAAAGTCCAACAATTTCTCAAAAGCTCAAATTGTCCTGTGAAATTCCGCAACTGTGCAAATGTCAAGCGTGAGCAGTTTCATACCCGAAAACGCTCCTTTCACCTTGTGATAACGGTAAGTAGAACTTGTTGATAGAGTTCTATGATGTAAGATTATAGACGATGTCCCCCTTCTCAATCGTACCCATAATCCTCGCGTAATTCTAAGTCTAAAATATGCTAAACACATATGAATGTAATTGTATACATAGTTAAAGAATTATGGGGGAAACTAAACTTCTCACAGCAAACGAAAAACAATAGTATAATGTAATTTTTCATTTGTATGGGATCGAAATGATATTCCTTCATTGGCATTTTTATTAACGAATACAGTGGGTAGTGAATCACACGAACTTTTTTTGCCAAATAATTGCGTATAGCGGCATTGTGGGCAATTAGAAAGTAATAAATACCGACAAAAAGTGGGCGATCACCATCTCGCGCGTGTAACAAAGGTCAAGGAAAAAAGAGGAAGCGGTGTTATGTATGATAAGCTCAAAAGAAATCATGTTGATGCTACAAGATGTGAATACAACAGTCCTCCGTAAACTGAACTGAAATGCCATATTCAAGTAATAATAGTACTTTTTGTTCGCTATTTAAGATAGTTTTGTTCAATTAGTTAAGAACCAATATTATCTATTCATTAAATTGTTCTTTTAGCCTAAATTATTTCTATGAAACCAGACATTTCAAAATTTTTCATTTGCTACAGTCGCATAAAATTCAGTTAATTCCTTCATATTTAGTCAAGCGTAATACCTTTTTAACGCGAAAACAATAGATAGAATATTTTACCAGGAACACTTTGCAGTACAAGACATATATTAGTAACATATTGTTATTAATTTGTATACCCGTCAGTCATACTTAAGTTAAGCCAAAGAAAATTGTATTTCCCACCTTTTTTTCGTCCCGGATGTATTAAATGCCCTGTAATATGCATTCCCATCAGATTTTGGCTTTTACTTTTAAATCATGTTCATATAAATTCAATCAAACGTTTTGCAAGTATTTTATTTATACCTAACAATAACTTTATTGTTCTACATCACTCGCAACCTTATCTTATTAACTACCAGGACCCAGGCCCGGAGGAGATTTCAATTCCAAGAGGTCAACGATATAACAAACAAGATTTCATTCTTTAATCTCAAAAAATAAATTCTAAAACTTAATAAGAATAACCTTAGTACTTAGTGAGTAATACTTTAATATTGCTTTATCGGAAAATAGCATCCGATTCGTTGTATTACATAGCCACCCTTATTATAGATAAATAGAACAACTACCAACGGAATTCATAATCACCGTAAATGTAAAATATGGCAGAACAAAGGTGTCGTGAATAAATGAAAATATCAACCACGAAGTAACAAATTTAGTAACTAAAAATAAAAAGAATTAAATATTAATAATAGAAAAAGGTAAAAATACACAAAATATTAAATTAGGGAGAAGGAAAACAAAAACCACCTTATAATTTGTAATGCTGGTAAGATCGATAAAGAAATACGCACGACGATACAGGAAGGGTGTTTGCCACAGGAAAAGTAAAAATTGGCAATATCATTTGCGTAGGTTACAACCGCAAATAAATCAAGGAAGAATAAAATATCAAATTTCTATTTACTTGTCGGTGACAACACTAACACAGAACAACACACTTATCCATACCCACTGTTATGGCATACATTTATACTAAATCTGAATGAAATGAGACACCTTCATTTTAGATATTGAAATGGCACTCTATAACATACAATTCTCATCTCTAGATCCTATCTAAGTAAGGGTTGTAAGCTTATAATAGATGAAAAGTTTTTCCATTATCTAAACAAAATTGATATTGGTTTTCACATTCATTTCTAAAATATACCAGCTAGGGGCAATATTATTGTAGAGGAGACTAGGTTTAACACGCACGTTTAACTAGCCACACGGACGAATTGTAATATATTGAATAATTCTTGGGTTTGCAAAAATTCGCATACGTTAAATCGAGAAGTAAAGGTCAACAAATGAACAGTACAACGTACAATTATGTGAAAGTGCTTTATGATTATCAAAGAACTAAGAATGTACCGCAGGAAATAACTAAATTAGATTCAATATTAGTTATTAATGGTATATGTATACAGATAATATTATATTATAATAAAAGAACAATTCTAGAATAAATCTTGATTACGAATAATTTAAACAAAAATGTTCCCCAATGACTAATCTTACAGAAATAGCAAGTATTAAAAATATTTCTAGCACAATGTCCATCTGAGCTTGAAACACGTGGCAAAGACATCAATAATGGAAAGTTTAAGTAGTTCGCATCCCAGACTGGATGAACCTTTCTATAAACGAGCGAAGTTACGAGTAAAAATAACAAAAAGGAGATTAATAACGCACGTATCAGTTGGCAAAGTGATTCGTTTTGTATATTTGTTTTATATTATGTCCATTAGAAAAACGGGAATAAAGTAAAATTCTTACTAATTTAGCAACAGAACCTTTTAAATAATAAAGCATATGAACAATTAAGACAAATTTCCATTATTGGAGAATGGTATTTGTAAAGTTTGCAATACATACTAGCGTTAAAATCACCACGCTTTCATTATCGATTGTATCGTAATTCACACAATCTGTAAAGTTATAAAAGTTTTTCGGAACAATTCACGGTCATATTCCCGCCGAAAAAATCCCGCCGGTCATTGCCCGTTGGAAAATTGTTCGCCTAGTAAAAACCCCGCGCGGTGAAATGTTCGCTGGTGAAATAGCCGCCGTACCGAAATCCTGCGACCACCGTCATGAACATAACACGCGTTGATTATACTTATAAATTAATAGTTATAGATGGGCTGCAACTTACTTTTCCAAACGTAGAAACTATTTAAAAAAATGTTTGAACGTTCATTTTCTGTATTGAAAAGAGTCAAAAATTGTCTGCGCAATAGTCTTAGTCAATTGGAATTAAACATTTTATCAATTATGTTTATATAGGGAAAGCCAAACTAAGTTGCGTGCACGTCATCAGCGTTTGATGACGTTTACATTTACAGTATTGTCAAATTGATCAGGAAATATTTAATTTCCCAGCAACTATTTCTTATTAAACCACAAATAAATATTAATTACGATTACAAATTGTTGACGACAAAAATCAATTAAATATGCCTGTCACAATACTACTGTCATCCGTAACCTCAAAATATCGATGAATAAAAGATGGCAACACAGCACCATTCCCTGACAGTGGCTAGGTTTACGTCGTTACTTACTGGCCTGTTGATTAAAATTTTATCACAACATTTTACATTGATAGTCGTCTAAACCCAACAAAAACAAGCTTGTGCACATACATTACTTTATCTAAAAGTCTTGTATTAATTGCATTGCCTTTAGAGTTGTTTTTTTATAAATTTTATGATACACTTAGCGATGGAAACTTTGCCACAAAAAACATGGAAATACGTCATTGATGACGTGCACGCAACTTAGTTTGGCTTTCCCTATAGAAAGTGATATTAATAACCAAATAAATTATGATGACATAACTGATAAATTTTCGAAACAAAAGTTAATTACTTATAGGTAATTATTTTATATTTTCGTATTAAAGAATACCTACATTGTGTTTTATTGTATGTTTTGTTTATCATTATGTTATTTTCGACGAACAAAAAAGTTCAACACATGAACTCACAAAGTCTGGATGTGTGGGTGTCCGTTATTTTTTTCCTGTAGACATTTTTGACATTCTGATTCTTATAGAACATCAAAATTTTGTATTTTTGTATCGATCATATTTTGTCTATCTCATCGGAAAAGTGGTTAAAATGGCCGTGGAAAATATTTTATAAATATATATTTAACGGTTCTTTTGTTAATCATGGCAATGCAAGGTTGGGCATTCTCAACTGGTTTATTAATACAGTCTTCTTTTTTGAAAATAGCATATTTTTATTTAAAGTAAACAGCGGCCTGAAATTCATCTTACCACTGGCTGCGGATAACGTACAAATGTAAGTCCATCTTTATTATGAAAATAGGGGAATATTGGGGGAATCATGTTACCTACAGCGGCGGACAAATGGCCGACGGGATTTTGTCATGGCGGGCATTTTACCGGCGAACATTTCACCGCGGGGGGTTTTTACCAGATAGATAAAAAGCTGTAATTTGGAAACTGGCACACTGTAGGTAACGAAATGTGAAATTTAGCTCCCCCCCCCCCCCTACAAAGTAAAACTTAAAATTTTAAGTCGCACAAGCGTCTCTGTAATATCTCAAAGCATACTTTCTGCCAAAGGTGTCACAATTGGAAAACAACTAAAACTTATAAATCGCACAACCCCTCTGTAATGTGTCAAATTAAAGGACTCTAGGTCTATTTATATGCCAAAGATAAATTAAAAAGCAGACTTCCTACCAAAGATGTAACAATTGGAATTGTGATTTCGAACAATTTATTTCGGCGACGTCGTTCACGTGATTACAAAAGCGGGCAAAAAAGTGCGAAAGTAATATAAAATTGTCCACACTCACACTGTACCTCTGTGAAAACGATATATTGTACAATTACATCACCATCCTGATTCTTTTGGAAACCTCCATATGAAATAAGAATTTTAATAGATGTGCTAATGGTGAGGAAAAGCATTTTTAAACTTCTAGGAGGAAAATATTTTTGCCACATTTCAATTCCCACACGTAAAGCTATTTCTGTACCCTTGGTAAAATATGGGTTACATAAATATACGTAGCTATTTTTTTAGTGAATGTTTGACAATAATAAATAACGAAACTTTTGCCACTTAATCGAAAATATATCAACTTGTTCACCTATATGGGACAATAAACTATCTTTATTGGCTAACGCAGGTTCGGATTTACTAACTTAAAAAAAACCTGAAAAAGTACTGCCTTATTGGCAGCAACGGTTCAAACCCAAAATCTAATTTTGGGCCAACCGCTACTACGATTAGGACCCGCGGATAATACCTTAAGAATGATAAACAAATTTATAATTAGGTAGGTACTTGAAAAGTTAACAGTAACCATTACTTCGCAAATATTGCAAATTTATGTAGGTAGGGCGGATTTAAAAAGTCAACATTCAGCATTTTCAGTTCCTCCGCGTTTCTTGCACATTGCGCTATGCAAAAATACAATACTGGATATGAATGGGTTACATTTTTACACGGATATTTTGTCCCCCGTAAAATTTTAATGGTTGCCTTTGAAGACAAACACAAAAATAAGTTATTGCATTTGTTAAAGTGCTAGAAGTTTTTCATATCTAGTATAGTACGACATAGTTGCACACGTTGCCACATCTCGTCTGCTACTTATTCTTCGTATCTACCAGATCTAACATGGCTAATTAAGTAAGTATTTATATATATTGAGGAGGATTTCGAAAGTAGTTTGATTGTGGCATTAATTACTTTACATTTAACCTCTTGGCGCAACCGACCACATGTGCGGCATATTGGAAGTTTGAATTAATTTAAGCTGAAGTGAAATGTAATATTATTAAAAGCCAAAAGTAACATGTTTATTTTTGCTTATGATTGTGTAATTACGTTTAAAAATAATAATTTTCTTTTTAATTTCTATTCTTTACTACAAAGGGCTTTGCAATTTGTACTGTGGGAATAACTCTTTCACAAACCCAGAGCCGTAGTCATGGGGTGTGCTATGCTATACAGCACGGTATGGAAACAGGAAACAGGAGGACAAGAATAATCTGAAGAAGATTTGCTTCAATCTGCATTTTACCAAGAAAATTAATAGATATTATTTTAACCGAACTCACTAGTCGATTTAGTGATCACAATCATTCATTAAAAGCACTAGCTCTCGCGGAAGATCTTTCCTAAGATGGTTATTTAAATAAATCCATAAATAATTCACTACCGTCAAAGAACTTAGTGTCGCAAAAACCTATTTAAAAAACTTGAAAATCCGAACGTATTCGATGAAATTTACAATCAGCGGTTGGCATGTTAAGATACGTACCTACAAATTGTTGGGCACGATTCGTACATACAGTTGGGCTGTAGTACGGCTCTCTGTGAATCAACTTTATCCTGGCGTGACGAGGATAAATAAACCTCAAAGGGTAGCAATGACACCCCAAAGGTTGTCCAATTTGTCATTTATAGCCTTTGAAAAAGAAAGAACACAAACAGTTGATTTCCAGACAGTACTCCGTAAATTTAATAACTTCAAAAATCGAAATTACAATTATTTTGAATAAAAAATTCGTTATAAATCTAGGAATCTGTTCTCTCCATCTCTGCTACTTCATCCTGACTACGGGTCTGCTGACAAACCATAAAAAATCAAGAAATTGTTCTATTGTTCAATGACAATTTGGATTTGGGGAAACTTAAGGGTTTCGTCTTACTTTTCCTCAACTCTCTCAACTCAAATACGCATAATATAATTTGTCGGCAAACATTGCGTACACAGAAAAATTGCAGGTTCTTGGATTTATTCTTATAATACTCTTATAACCTGTTGCAGTTCCACGACGCAAGTATAATTAGAATTAAATCAATTTTCAAATTTGAGTATTATGCAATTACAAACGTCATAGTCCAACGTAGGCGCAAATTTACACTTTATACATACATAAACCGTTTCCAGTGCATTCATCGCTTACTTCCGAAAATCTGTAAAATGCGCGTAAACGAAATTAAATTCGCTTTAGAGGGAACGAAATTACTATATTTATATTAATCCTTTGAAACTTTCAAATAGAATATAAATGTGATTTTAAATGAAATTATCAGAAGCAACGCAACTATATTTGTGAAGGGTATACTGTAAACGTTACTTTATAATTACATATTACAATTTAAGAATACATTTTTTTTGTACATTGAGATGATACAAAATAATCCCTAAAATCTTCATTTACTGTATTTATACATCCGCAAGCGTTACAAAACTGATCTATACAAGCGAATTGGGCAAAGTAAAATGAATAACTGGTGGACGTAACGCCACCTGTTCGAATCATCACTTAGCCTTGGTTTGTAACGAAATGTCGTGGAAATGGCTTAAATGGAAGTTACAGTGCAAAATTAACGTTCGATACGAAAATACCTCGCCATTCATTACCCGTTCGTTAATATGATTTGGGCACTTTTGCTTGTACGAATAAATCGTAGGTTGTAGGTATTTTACTATAAGTAATAATAACCGAAAAAGTAATACAAAAGTAACATCTTTAACGCAAAAGAATCGGGGAAAAACGACTACCCTTTCATCTTTTATATTGAGAGCATTTTAATATGTTTAATAAAATTCTAAAATAGAAACTTATTGACCGAATGACGCCTTCGACCTTTTAAACTTATTTTTGGTTTTAGGCCAGTTAACGCGTGAATAATTTTAGTAACAAACATAGCACTCGCACATATAACTGTAACGTTATTACCACATTTCAGGTGAAAAAATCAACGAAATACAAACGTTAAATTTTGGACAATATATGGATCGTTTAGTATTGGTACTACATCGGGAGCACCTTACTGAAATTTGTAGTTCTAGTTGATGGGTAGGATGATCTTGTAATATATATAACTGATACGTGCACCAAACGGCTCTTAACGATCAAGTCAAATAGCTTACAAGCTTAACGAATTGAGTTCAACAATGCCGAATTGTGAATTAAATGTGTAACGACCCGTTCGAAGAGAGAATTATTTGGAATGTCCTTTTGGATAACGGAGAAATAATAGTTAAATAATAATGATATTATTAGCCTAGCCCTTTCGCTCACCTTGTACTACTAGTAGTACATGGGAGTTTTAATTTTTTTAAGAAAAACTAATTTATTATTCAGACTGTACTTAAATTAGTAGTAATCTGTATGTACTATTTTAGCTTTTCAGCAATTTGTGTTGCCAATTTATCATGCGAAAGGAAAATTTCATTTAATTACAAAAGTGATTTCGCTAAATCTGAGTGACTTGCAAAGCACGCGAATACCGCTTTATTTATGTAGCCTTCCAAGTAATCTATGATTTTTGTATTTTTTATGGTGATTATTTGGACTTTAGTGAACCTTAAAAATCTAATTTGGTGTACTTTTAGTGTTCTGTTTTAGTATTATGCATGTTTAGGCTATGTACTACATGTAGTACACCGTGAGTCAAGTGTTGTAATTATGAGTATTATTATAACCTCACTTTTTTTAATTATATTTGTTATTATTAAAAATGTCGGGTGGATCTAAAAGAAAAATAGATCTTAAGCGTCCCTTGAGTGACACAGAGCTGCTTGAGCTCATAAACGGAGATTTGTCGGACATAGAGTGCTTCAGCAATGATGAGGACCATGGCTGGGAGGATGACCTGGAGACTGATTCAGATGGTAATGATAAGACTTTTTTTTACGACAGCAGTATCTTTATATATTGTATTGTAAGTATACCGCTGGATGACGTTACCAACCTAAAAGAAAGTAATGTTTTGGAAGAATCTATCAAAACTTATTTTTTAGGCGGCTATTACATAAAATAGTTGTTTTACGTATCTTTTGAAAACCGTAAAGTATAACTTTTTTTTTGACATCTGTCATAAACAACTTTACGGCCGCATTTACTTTACAACCGCTTTTACTTTACTTTACGGCCGCTACAATCACTTTTACGGCCGCTACAATCACTCTGCAAGTGACATGTTGTCAGGTAACTGTCACTGTCAAAATTATGAAATTGATATTTAAATTAAAGTTTATATCTTTTGTGATAGTCGCCTAAAAAATGTTGTGTGCACCTCGGTTAAAAGTTCTTTTTTAGCCTCATCTGATTTGTTAGCCTCGGCTGCAATCATCAGATTCGCCCAAAAAAGATCACTTTTGCAACATTGATACACAAATAACTATTGTTCCAAATGTAAAGTGCATTTATGTATTCAGATAAAACAAAATTGTTTTACATTATACCATACTAAATAAAATCTATTTACTTAAGTACAGTCTGAATAATAAATTAGTTTTTCTTAAAAAAATTAAAACTCCCATGTACTACTAGTAGTACAAGGTGAGTGAAAGGGTAAGAGAATTTTAAACACCTATTTACCCTTTGACTCACGATGTACTATATGTAGTACATCCCATATTTTCAAAATGGCTGCATTTTTTTTGTTTTTTTTGATACCATAAATTTTTAAATAATTCATTGTATATATGCACCAAGTTTCATAATTTTTACAAAAAAATTAAAAATTCGTGAGTGAAAGGGCTAGAATAATATTTTCATAATCTATAAACTCTTATAAACTGTCACTAAAACTACGTTTACGTCGTTACTTTCGATCGGATTTAGGGAATCCGTTACGTTAAAACCGTTTGCGGGTGTATATACGGTGGAAATCTCAAGTGGATGCGTCAAAATAACTCTTCAATCCTTAATGTTCCAAAATAGGATGGTAATAGAATTGGAATAGAATAAAGAACTGTTTGCAGCAAACTTCACAATATTTATGATTTGTTGCCATTTCCAGATTAGCATAACGTTAGTAACATAATTTATTGAGTAATTAATTTTTTCTTCAAACGTCAAGAAATTATGTCATTATTCAACTGAATAGTAGGCGCCAAAGTTTGACATTTATCGCTAGAACAGATTTTACTTTTACTTTTCCGCCGCCGGAGGGAAAAGTGTTGTCATAGCAACACTTTTCCGCCGCCGGAGGTAAAACAATGTGATTCTCATGCGTTACCAAGGAAACAGCACTTTTACCTACCCATTCGTCCTATTCGTGAAAACAAATACCTACCTATTTGACAATGACGTTTAATTTAACGAACCCCACTAATAATATCCCTTAAAACCATTTAAAAATAAATGTTTTGCGTAAATTTTCGGAAGTTTGAAGAAAAAATAGCATATTTTATTTGGCGGAGAAGTTACTTTTCATGGCTTGCCTTCTATTAGCCGCCTCACTTCGTTCGGCGGCTAAACACAGGCGCGCCATGAAAAGTTGTACTTCTCCGCCACATAAAATAATATACTATTTTCTTCAAACGTCAAGAAATTATGTCATTATTCAACTGAATAGTAGGCGCCAAAGTTTGACATTTATCGCTAGAACAGATTTTACTTTTACTTTTCCGCCGCCGGAGGGAAAAGTGTTGTCATAGCAACACTTTTCCGCCGCCGGAGGTAAAACAATGTGATTCTCATGCGTTACCAAGGAAACAGCACTTTTACATACCTATTCGTCCTATTCGTGAAAACAAATACCTACCTATTTGACAATGACGTTTAATTTAACGAACGCCGCTAATAATATCCCTTAAAACCATTTAAAAATAAATGTTTTGCGTAAATTTGCGGAAGTTTGAAGAAAAAATAGCATATTTTATTTGGCGGAGAAGTTACTTTTCATGGCTTGCCTTCTATTAGCCGCCTCACTTCGTTCGGCGGCTAAACACAGGCGCGCCATGAAAAGTTGTACTTCTCCGCCACATAAAATAATATACTATTTATCTCATCTCAACTTTTCTCGAGCGGTGTTTGGACATTACGACTTTCACGGTTAAGTTCCACTATAATAAATAATTGCGAATTTAGCTTAAAGTGATGTCTAAAAATTTGACACGAATTCAATTCCGTTTATGCCATCTGAACCACTATTCCAAGTAGATGCGTTGAAGTATTGTATCCGATCGAATTTCAACCCTGCAACGTTTATGCCGTATATTTCAACCAGATAGAACCTATCCACTACGTTGATGCGGCGTAAACGTAGTCACTGTGACGACAAGTCGTGGGATTATTATCAATTCTACAATATTTTCTCCAAGCAAAATGGAAGATGTCAGTTACTATCTACAGCTTCACAATCAAATCTGTGAATTTAATCTGCGAAGAATATTATTAACTGAATTTCGCCATATTAATCCTTATTAATATGGCATTTTTTTGCTTTAACGGTCAGAAGACTAAAGAAAGCAGATCACAGGTCCCGCTGATTCGTCACAAAACATGGTCTATCGATGACTGAGAGAGGGTTTTATTCAGAAATGAAACCGTAATGAGTAATAAGATTTCCAGAGTAGGGTGGAGGCTTGGAGAAAGATTTTGGGATTGCACTCCCTCTCCATGGGAACCAATTGGTAGTGAATCGAAAATGTTACGAGAAGGAATTTGTCTGGACACACGCAAAGATTTAATTTCATTCCTACGTGGTTCATGAATGCAGAATTCTTGCTGGAAAACATTATTCAAGACCATAGTATGCCGTTTGCGCCATTTATAGGGGATACAGTTTTATGCAAGACCTCACATGTCAAGACTTGTGTTAACATTCAAATCTAATAGTGGTCACCAGATTTGAATCCATTTAAGCACCTTTGGGATGTGCTGAAAAGATCATTCCAGCGTCACGTACGGGTACTAATGAATTTAGAATTTTCCCTAAGCAACCGTCCAGAACTTATAACGAGCTTATCCCGACAAATGCAAACAGTTATACAAGCGTTCAATTTTGTGTACCTTATCGATCAATTTTACTTAATTCTTCCAATTTTAATTAAAAATTAATTCTTCTCAATGTAATATTATTTAATTACACTCATTTATATTGTCCTAATGTTAAATTCGCTAAAGATTGCAATACAAAAATATAATATCAATTATTCATAGTGGTGCGATAACTTTGAACAGGAGTTTATAATACGTCACACTAAAGTATTACGAGTACACTTTAAAAGTTATAATTTTCTTAATTATTTTGACCTTTTTGTTGGGTAAATTTTCTCAAAATACTGGATTCGCCTTTTAAACTTGCCTTGAGGAAAGCTGCTCTGTTTAACTTTATTAACGTTAAAAATCGTTACGTGATGCTGATGATTAAAGAAAGGTAGGGTGCGAAAATGACGCACCTTTAATTTTAGCCGGGCAATCTATCCAAATAGTTGTTTGTTCTTACAAATAATAATTTAGCGCAGATGATGTCTAACTTTGCAGTATAACCGGATATGTGGCAATTATACTTTAGGTTTAGTTTCTAAAAGCTTACATGCATTGAACTAATTACCTAATTTCATTTACCACTACCAACTAATGCAAGTTCCTGTTCAAAGCCTTTATAAATCATTTACCGATACAGTAAAAAACAAAACGGCGTAGACCACATATTATTGTTTTAAATGAGAGAACCTTCACTTTATAATATAATTTAAAAACTTTTATTTCCTTTGGGCGACATTATATCAGTATTTCTGGTCGGAATAACTTTTTTAATAATATACCCGCTCTACTAAAGTTTGTATAGTTTCTATAATTTTATTATGTTCCCCATTGTGTTGATGATCGTCCGTTCTACATAGAATCATTTGTTAACTTCCATTCACAGTTTTTCCTACATGTAATAAGAAATTTATGGAAAGACAATCTTGGAAATGTGGTTGTCCACCAAACTTGCTTTAACCAACTACCGTTTGAATAATGAATGTTAAAAAATGTGAATAAGAAATTAGGTAATTAAAATGCAATAATTCAGTGTGGTATGCATAAGAAAAATGGATTAGGTTTAAAAAGTTAAAATGAATAATTACAGATTATTATCTGTTCTTATATTAAAAAGGTGCTTTGGTTGTATGTAATGCTATAACATCTTTTGAAATGAAAAATAACATCAAGGTAAAGTCAAAGAATATTCATACAAAGAAGCGTCACTCGGAGCTCGCGGCAAAACCGAATTTGACATTATTCTGTAGGTTTTTCCTTCAACCTTAAAAGTAAATATTAACTTTACTTTTCATTATTTTATTACCTGTGTTCAAAGAATATATTATTTGACTATATAATGAATAGAAAAGGTGTCCTGTTCGCGGATGTTCTAGTAAAACAAGTTTAATTTTGAAATTTCCGCCTAAAGGACCTACAAAAAGATGGCGGAGGTCACCCAGATTTGTACGCCAAACATCAAAGGCGGTTTTGCGAGTGACGCTTCTTATATGAATATTCTTTGGTAGAGTCATGATGTGGTGCGTTCAGTTACGACATTAGAAACATATTCTCCATCTAGTCCGAATTTCTCCACAAACTAAAAAAACTCTGGCAAGATGCCACGAGACTTCCCTCGTATTAAAACTTTTTTCAAAAAATAACTATAGCACAATATATACTTATTGCTGAATTCAGAAAAAAATACTCTTAAACTACAAAAAAACTGCAACTTTATCTTATAAAAAAATGAGTGCTGCCATTTTAGCTTATACCGGAAGTGACGTCATCAAAGGTAATATCAGCATTTTCGTCCTTGGCCCGAATGCAATCGATTAGCGAAAACCGCACTTCGATAACTTTAATAGTTTCTGAGTTTAGAGCGTTGCAAGGAATGTGTACGGACAGACTACAGACGACAGACGGAAACTTTTTTTTTTCATTTTTTGAATCTACGTATTCAGAAACGCAAAGATATGTAAAAATTTACATAGGTCAATTTTTTTTGGAACACTAATACAATACCTACTTCCCTTTTACTTCGTACTCGGGAAGTAAAAGCTTTCAATTCATGGACCAAATGTTTCTTATTTGTGGCGAGAGTAGTTTCCATCCATGATTTAAAAACAACCCAACCTTAGCGTTCTTCCAGAATCAATTCTCGGGATCCCATCCAGCACTCACCACAAAAGGAAATGTTGGTTCGGTGTGAGACTAAATTTAAAGCTATTTTGAATTCTGATCTCACGTAATGCCTGTATCTCATACCGTCCAACAGTTTAAGCGTATAGCGTTTCAATAAAACGTTTGCCAGTACATAGTTCTACTAGAAATTCTCCTCTTCTTGAATATTTTCTTTAATGAACTCAGTCGAGGGTGCCGTTTTAATGCTTTAAAGGCTATCAATAGGTACGTACAGTCGTCACGCTGGACCCCCAAAATTCGTGTAGAAATAAAATACGAGTACTGTCGGAAGTATAATACCTCAATAAAAGATAGATTCGGCGTAAATTTTTTAAATTATTTATCAACATAGCTTCCTACGAGTACTATACACTTATCACAACGGATTTCCACTTTCTCTAAATTGTGAGAAAAATTTGAGTACATTTTAGAATGAGTAAGGTAGCAATTTCTGCAGCCTTCGCAGTTCATTTGAGTCTTGCTCTAGCCTCCCCCATAATGAATACTAGCTACCAAAATTACAGTTAAATAAACTATTATTTATTGTACGATATCGTCTGAAAATTCAATATTGTCACCGAGACCACCAGGCGAATTCCATAAATACCAATGATTGCTGGACGAACTGGCAGGAGGATTCCAAGGAATGCATTGGTACAAGTAAATACCACTAATGAGACATCCCTTGGAAATCCCAGTATATGCGGACAAAAAATCCTAAATGCTATCAATGAAATTAGTCTAGCTTTTCTTTTGTATCAATAATTTATTATGTAATTAACTAATTAAATTAATACTAATAATTAATACTATTTATACAATGCGTATAAAATCAAACAAGTTCCCCTCAAAAATAAATTAATTTTTAAAAAATTCCTAATTTGGAAAAATGATTTGTGTGTTTCTACTGCCTTCTACATAATTTGAGCAATATGTCTGAGAGAGTTGAACAAGCACCTGATTTCAAAAAAACGTTCGATATCACAAAAGTGAACTCCTAAAAATAGCAATTAAAATTCCTCAGTTGAGGACTTCTATCGATTTTGTTATAAGTAAGATTGGAACAGATAGCGTCTTAAATATCGAAAATGTAATTAAAGGGTTTTCCAACAAGAGCTACCGGATTTTATTACCAAATAAAACACATCATTGTCATGTGTACTTTATTTAGTAATAAAATCAGGTAGCTCTTATGTGGAAAATCTATTATAAATAATCTTAACAAACAATCATAGATACTTGATTTGCTCCTCCTAACGCTACCTATTTAAAACAAAGTTTTTAACATTTCATTATTTTTACTATTTGAATGGTTAAATGCAAGGAAGAAGTTGAAACGTTTCACTAATCAAAATAAAATCCTGTAACTAACATTTACTGTTAAACAAATAATCGCTAAACTTGGTACTTTAGACAAGACGGAACTGAAAATCTGTGGGTTCCCAAAATAAATAAAATATCCTATTCTTCCAGTTAAAATAATAAAATTGAGACCCAATTATGAAAATTTGGGACACTGGGAAGATTTGTTATCATCAAAATCACAAACATTTCATTTTTATGTACGAACAGTTCCCATACTACTTTTCACGATAGGTATATGAATTGGTAATCCATTGTATAATTTAATTGTATATTGTAAATACAAGATCGTTTGAACATGGCTGTACGATGAGTTGGTATATTAATAGTGCCCTTATTGCAGATGTTAACTCCATGAAAACTAGCACGCTTAGGAAATTTTGAGCACAATGATACGAGAAGACCTTCCGCAAGGTTTCTAAACTTAGTTCCGTAATGCGGGCAAAGGATAGCTACAAAATTTTACACAACGATCAAAACTCATGCATAATTAAATCAAGACGGTAACATTTAATGGATGTGTCCCCCAATTAAAGCAGAAGGTATAAGTGCGTCTTTCAGTTATACAACATCATTCATGCACCAATTTTTGACAAGTAAATGTCACGAAATTGCAATGTTATCGTTTGAATATATTTTTATTGAAATT
Source organism: Pyrocoelia pectoralis (assembly GCA_036250285.1). Classification (NCBI taxonomy): domain Eukaryota; kingdom Metazoa; phylum Arthropoda; class Insecta; order Coleoptera; family Lampyridae; genus Pyrocoelia; species Pyrocoelia pectoralis. The sequence goes on along the minus strand of CM070075.1, from coordinate 2,070,475 downwards.
ATACGCTGAGAAATTTCAATTCAGGAATTGCGCATTTACCTACTTTTCATTAGAATTTTTTACACAAATATCTTATTTTTAATAATTATAACAATAAACGGAGAAACGTATTACGCATATTTACGTGATAAATGGATTTAAACGGTAAATTACGTTTGAAACGGATCTAGATCCAAAGTAGGAATTGTATCTTTAGTAATTCGTCTAAATGAAGGAATTAGGTAGATTCACTCATTAAGTTATAAATCCCCTCTAATAAATTTTACAAAAGACTTTATGTCTTAATTAATTGGTAACAGAGAAATCTACAATTAGAAGCTCAAAGACTAACGTAATTGCGATACAGTTTCCTTCTTTTAATATTCTTTAACGGCGACGATGACGACAGTGAAAATTATCGCGCAACTAAATGTAGGTATAGGTACTAAATCAATATTATGTTAGAAATTTTTAGATTTATGGGAATGTATGATATGATAAACTTAGAACAAGTAATTGGTATTTAACGAAGCGATAAGGGCGCCAGTGCCGCTGTGTAAAGACCACGACATGCAGAAAAATAAGCTAACTTATAAGATATGAACGAGTTAAGAGAGGAACAAACATCATTATCAATGTTAAAAATAATTATCCTATCACTATATGTATTTTCGATGAACAAAAGTTCATCATATGAATTCACAAAGTCTGGATGTGTGGAATTTTGCAATTCCTGTAGACATTTTTGACATTCTGACTTCGGATTCTTACATAAAAATGTAAGACGTTTTTGTACCGATCATTTTATCGGGAAAGTGGTCAAAGTGGCCGTCGAAAATATTGTTCAGCAAGCTTTTGTTCATCACGCAATGCAAGCTTGCGCATTTTCAACTGGTTTCACCTTACGCCATTTACGCCCAACAATGCTAAGATAAAAAATACAACCGCAAGAAACATTTTCATAATGATAGTTCTTTCTCCCAGTTGTTTTTTTGGCTCCCAAAACCTGCTCACAATTCGCATGTTGTTAGGCCGTTTTTAGACAATAATTTTCCACTGCGATTGATAGGAATTCATGGGTTTATAAAGTGGCCCCCTACACCACCTGATTTGTCTATGACAGATTTTTTTATTTGGGGGTTCCTGAAAGCCAAACCGCACAGAACAATAAATTTTTTGAGATATGCAAGTGCTAAATACCTTATAAAGTTACGATCAATCTTTGAAAATGTCATTAAAATCGGCAGAACCGTTTCCGGACAAATGTTTATAAAGTAAAAAAGGTTTGTTTTGATGTCCCCTACCACCCCTAAAAGTTTGTGGGTATATGTATGAAACACACTGTATACTGTAAGTAGATATTTTTATTAGTTTTAAGTAGGTTCAGCGTATTATATTAATTAAAGTGCTAGCCAATATAATTGCAGCATTCTAATTTCGTTCATTCATATTATATCCAGGACCGTAGTAAAAATAAAAATAACCTGAAAAAAAAACATGTTTGATGGACTTTTGACAGGCTAAACGTAAAAATATCGCAATTTTTGTCTTGCTATTTTTATAATAAAAGCAAACAAGAACAATAAAAAACAAATCCAGGTCCGTATTTAACTCTTTTGACCTGATGATTGATGATGATTATCTAGGATCCGAAACGTAGGAGTGCAAATGTGGTGATCCCACGTTAATCCTATGAAAAAAGTGTCTTAAGAACGAGTTTACAGAATGAAAATATATCTTATAAAATAACCGAGATATGACACCCTCGCCAAATTGGACAATTTTCACTTTCGCCCTGTATATTTAAAACTACAAATGTTAACAGAAATGAGAACTCATAAGTAAAATAAAATTAATTATGAGTTCTCATTCAAATTTTTATATTGATCTGGTTACTTGAAGTAAAGTGATCATATTATTAAATGTCTTAGAGAACGATATGATTTATAAAGTTATTCAATGGAAATTTTATCCTTCTGTGCACATTTGTAGGATGGCGTTGCCTTTAAAAAATCCTTCACTGATTAAGTGATTACCTATCCTATATACACTTTCGTGGACAAATAATTTGTGGCAACAGTCTTGGCAAATCTATTTTAAGCGTGAAAAGGTATTATCTTTCCTTCTGCTAAATAAGAACGAATGCTGCATTTAGAGTAGTTTAGAATGACGCAAGATTAAATGAATATTAAACGTGAACACATAAAATGTGTTGACAAACTGTTGGTTTTGTTGTCATATACATACAGGGTTTTTCAACGAAAAGGAGCCACCCTTTATAACTTCTAACAGAATCAAAATTTGAAAAATCGGCGATACCCGTCTATAATAATATCGAGGGGGACACTTTTTGACATAAGTTTTAGATTTCATACCTTAACCCCCTGGGTCCCACAAACATACCCTTAATTTTTTTTAATGGCAACATGGGTCATGTGATACGTCATTTGAAAGGTCTTTTGATATCTTGCATTACTGCGTTTAAAATTTTAAAATCGTTCAATTCGTTTGTGAGATATTTTAATTTAAAGTTTTAGAGAACTGATATAATTTTCTTCAAAATGGTTGTTTTTTATTTATTTTTTTGCTTTTATAGTCAAGATAAATTGATACGAAATTCATTGTATTAAACTTTTTTTTATTTACATGGAAATAAAACTTAAAATAAATTAAAAAGTCAGTAATACTTTTATATTGCATTATTATAACGACAAATTATATCAGTTCTCTAAAACTTTAAATTAAAATATCTCACAAACGAATTGAACGATTTTAAAATTTTAAACGCAGTAATGCAAGATATCAAAAGACCTTTCAAATGACGTATCACATTACCCATGTTGCCATTTAAAAAAATTAAGGGTATGTTTGTGGGACCCAGGGGGTTAAGGTATGAAATCTCAAACTTATGTCAAAAAGTGTCCCCCTCGATATTATTATAGACGGGTATCGCCGATTTTTCAAATTTTGATTCTGTTAGAAGTTATAAAGGGTGGCTCCTTTTCGTTGAAAAACCCTGTATAATAACTCACATTAGCAAATCATAAATTAGATATTCTTCCATAATTACACGAATGAGAAAACGCAAACCTACGTAGAGAAGCAACTTTAAAGGCTATCTAATACAAATTAGGTTTCGATGTAGAACGTCTTGTGGATGATGAAAGTAATTATACAAATTAAGCAATTCATTAACAGTAGATATAAGCTAAATGTCTCATATTTGAATTAGTTTGTATATTCATTAAGTTATAAATAGTTAATAAAAACATTATTATGTGGATATCCTCTAAATAAAAGATGAAGATCAAGATTGCTCTATAAAGTTAACAGCTTCTTAAAATACAAAATATGTTGGATGTACAGTACATACCATTTACCATTGTAAATCGTTCAAATTTTCAAGACGTTCTCGTGCTAATTTACTCGGTCCACCTCCCGTGGGAAAATTCGCTAATTCGAGCTTCTCCATCGGTTATGATGTAGATATAATTATTTCAGGTAATCTATAACGACCCTTTTGCAATGCAAATTTAGAATTATAGCATTTGACTAACTAATATGATTAACACCAGTTACTCGCTCAAAACCGCAAAGCGATAATATTTAATACGAATATTTTCTTTCCCTTCAACCAAGTCCATTTATTATTATAAAGAAAATTAGCGCACCAAATTCGCAAACTCGAATGACAAATTCATATTAGTTGTTATTACGTGTGGTGGCTTTCGAATTTGGGATTAATTTGAGTGTTTTTGTTATCAATTTATGACGTCGTAGCTTGCATACTGGTAATTTGGGTGTATAATGTGTGTGCTTGTTATAATATAGTAAAGGATTACTCCCAACTTGCTTATAAAAACAGAAAATGAGATTTTCCTACGTTAATCAAATCTCTATATTTGGTAAATGGATCATACGTCAACCATTTTTAACCTGAAGCTGAAATTATTTCCAAAATTTAAACAGTACGATAAATCATTTTGTCACAAAAAACAAACTCTTTCTCATAGCTGTAATTCTTACAAAGCCCATTTTGCATTCAGATATTTGCGAAAAAATTCTCGTGATCCACACTTTCACGCTATTCGCATCTGCAATTAACGATAATGGCGCTATAAATCATTGCAAATGGCGGATTGGTGTTGTGTACTTTTGAGTTTATACGTATTACCGTTTAATACAGGGTTATTCACGTTATTTGACACGGAATATTATAGGTAAACTACTTGACACTTTAATAAGGTTTTTTTTTAGAGGTAGATAGGTCATCTGCCACACATCTATCAGCTCTCTAGGATGTGGTTTAAAACCACAAAAGTTGGACGGACGGATAAAACACAAATAATTGCACTTTTTTTAATTTAAAAAAATATACACTAAAAATGACAGCACCTAGTAAAGTGGGCGTAGAATCATTAACAGATGCCACCCTACAAAGCTGCGATAATACTTTTGAATTTGAAGAAAATCGAAAAAAATGACTTGCGCCCCTTTTTACTGTGTAACCAACACAAAAAATCACACAAATAAAAATATAAACATTATCGAAAGTTTCAAAAATTGTGAAGAATTTCCTTAGATTCGAAAAACTCATTCGTCTCGCAGATTTCGTATTATGTAATTTTATATATAATTTTTTAAATTTTAGTTCAGCTCCTGCACCCGTTCAATTTTTGTGTTAACTTGAGTGTACCCAGCATCCTTGCTTAAACATTTAACAATACTTATCTTTTATTCGTGGATGGTAATACTTCATTTTATATCCAATACAGTAATTACAACATCTTTGGATCGTATGAAGCAACTTCATGAATCAATAACAAGGCATCTACTAACATCTTCGAGGCCATGCGGATTTCTTCCACCGCCTTATGCGGTACAATTAATTCTGTTTTTTTCCAAACGCACTTCTTGAAATAATAAGTGTGTCCACTTATTGAAACATTTGTAACGAGGTCGATTTTTTCAAAGTAGATGCAAACTTGATGGCTTTTATTTTATCATTTTAAGCAGTTTATCGTTAAGTTAATTGCCTTTTTTTATTCAAGAAATATAACAGAATTGCATTTGTTGCTGGATAGTTACATCCAATACCGACATGAAATGATAAATACGTGGAAATTGAAATGCCGTTGTGTACAGCTTCATGTGACAAAAACACAATTTTCACAATAATATACACATGCGTGCTAACTACATGAACAAGGTATTCAAGGTCGCCTATTTTTTTTAACATACTAAAATATAGCTTAGGAAGTAGCAGTAATCAACCAAGGATATAGCCTAGTCATTTTAGGTAAAAAAATCGTACAACGAGATAAAAAGCTGAAATTTTTCATATGAATACCTAATGGCTGCTTTTTTCGATAAAACGCAAAAAGTGCCACCGTGTCCGAATTCAAACCGTTCTATCTTTATCATGCTATAATAATAATAATATAGTTTTTGTTACTTCCGTTATAAAAATAACCAATTAGGATGTGCAGAATTGATCCAATAAATTTCATGCATTAGACTGCACAGTTTAAAGTTCCTACGTGGCACAAATATTATAGTAGTTGTTATAAACACAATCTATCCGTGTATTGGTGAGGTAAAAAAAAGGAGTACGTGTTTTGTGGTCATAAGCGTACGAGTTGGGAAGGTAGTAAATGTTGGCGAGAAAGAGCTTGAGAACATTAAAAATTCTAGTGAATTACGTGGAGATGGATTAAGTACAACTTTAGGAAATTTAAAGATGTTCAAGGTTCATGAGTCTTTCAGAAAAGATTACACAAGATCTACAAGTATATCAAAATACCTTAATGAGAAAAAGAAAAAGTCTGCAAGTGGTATAGGCGATGCGGCTTGTGTAAATAGACGCATACAGCCATCGGCGCCTCAAGGATTCGACATAAAAACCCACTGTCTATTTTGTCGAGAAGCTTTACATCTTGAGGCAATGGTCAAACTACCGTTGAAATAAAGAAAGAATGTTCATAGAGTGGAGGCAATTCCTATGAAAGACAAAATTATCAAACAAATTTTAGCAAGAGACGATGATGACAAGTTATGCACATTTCTCGAAATGAAGGATGAGTGTCAAGTATAGTATTGGTGAATTGGCTGACATAATGGATATATTTTTAAATTCGAATGAAGGATTACTAAACATTTCAAAGCCCAGCTCCTGAATGATTATGGCAACGATATAATCATAACAGAACTGCTAGGTAAGCGATGGGTTAGTTCATAAAAATAAATTTCAAAATAAACATAAGATTCTGCTTTTGAATCGTGTTTGTAAACTATTGCAGTTCAAAAAAGTTAAATAAAACGTACCATTTCCGAGAAAAAAAGAATTGAAGTGTTCAAACATGAGCGTTCGCGCTAAATCAGTTTTAAACAGATAGTGACGTCACGTACTGGGAAACGCCCACTGTCAGTCGGCTATCGTTGCGTTTTTGAAACTGATTCTTACGATGGTGGATGCAGGTTATTTGAAAGCTATCTCGGATAATCTTCTTCGAGTAGATGTTTTTATGTTGGCCGAGTTCTTAAAGAAGGATGATCGATTTAATGCTGCAGAAATTCGTGGAGCAAAAGCTTGAATAAAACCTAACAATGTGAAATTCGTTTGCTTGACAGACTCTTACTACGCAGATATTTTGCATATTGCATTACTTTACTCGTTTACCACGTCTCATGTATATTTATTTTTGTCAATTACTTAAACATTTAGGTTTGCTTAGTAAGTAACTACATCTTACATCAAAGTGATCCTCGCAGCAGTAGAAATCCGAAGAAGTTATTTTAGAATAATCTCTTCTAGCTGCTTTGAACCACATTTTTCGAATTTTTACGTCTCGAGGCATTGTCAAAAATGTCTTTTCAGGTGTTGTAAAAGTCGTATTAGTGCACATAGGCACAAAACACCACTTGTAACACCTTTTCGACGGCTCCATGATCGCCAAACAATCATTCGTAAATACCAGTTTAGCTGAAACACCAGTATATGACGTCATGCCGTAATCGGCACCTGTCGCTGAGTTGTCGTGCAGTTTCGACGCTTCGCGATTTAAAATTTGAAAAAAAGCTGTTTAAATTATTCTAACGCCGCTTATCTTTGCAATATCGAAGACATCTGACATCTTTGCATTTATTAAGCGTATAAAAAAATTATGTGAATTAACCCAAGTGAACTTTAGGCAGCTCATACTATTTTGTATGATAAAAATGGTCTTGTTTTCTCAGGTAATTTCCATTTATAGTTACAGGAACATCACGGGGTTAGTTTTTCTAGTAAATGTTACCACAACACATTTTTTAATATTAAAATTCATTTTGTTACTATAGTACCATTGAGAATCAGCGTTGAGGTTTTCTTGTAGTGAATAACCATTCTATACAGGGTATATCACGGAACCCGTTCATTAGAAGTTTCTGGGGTCCCTGACTACTTATGAATTTGAAACTTTCAGGTTAAGGATAACCCATAGCCTTCTATTGTTCTAAAATATTGTCGATGTTGTACAACTTCCGGAAAGACCGGAAATCGCCATTCATCTTCTTATTTTAAATGGAACACCCTGTATGTTATTGCATTTTTGGATTATACAATCCATTCTGCGTTGATCTGTATTAGATTATCCTATACCTATCTTCAACTGTTTTTGAGATATTATGATTTTTTTGGAAAATTTGCGCTTTGCGGAGGGATGTTTAATGGCCCACCTTTTGCTCTTCTTTGAACGCAAAACATTCATACTTTACAAACACGAAGTAAAACCATAAGGGTTTACAAAATGCATTTGCAAACCTATCACAGATTATACAGGGCGTTCAAAATTAGTGGCAAAGTTAAAAAACTTCAAACACCAAAAAGTCATTTTTTTCAAATCGAACACCCCGTATATTTTTACATATTTGGAAGGCTATTTAATTTACGCATCGATAAACTATAGGTATCCCTATACCTATCTTTAGCGGTTTTGTAGTGATTAACACTTTTTATCTAATATCGATTAAAACTGCACTTAAAACTTATGCACATTTGAAAGTAGGCTGTGAGTATGCGAAAATAAAATACGGTAATGAACGTCTAACAGGGTTGAGTGGAAGAACAGGTCTCTACTTTTTTTGTAGACACCTGAACTCACTCCTTTTGAAAACAAGTGTGCAGTTTTAACGTATTTTGAACAATCTTATGTAATTTAATAGTTTGCTCTCAATAAAAGATATTATTATACTTTTTTTATCGATACTTAAGCCAAATCTGGTTAACTAACCGGATCGGAATCAAGTAAGTATTATTTATTCATTCACACTTACTTAGTGGTACAATAATTAAATTTTTATGGGGGATAACATCTAACCATAAATTTATTTTTTAGGAATGTTAAGATTAAAACAAAATTATATTACTTATCTAATCTTTATGATTATGAATGAAATTAAATTAATTTAGATTAAAGAATTTTATTATTATTATTTATTTATTATTTTTTATTTTGTTATTCTTATTATTATTATTATTATTAGTATGATTAGACAATCGAATGTTTATCTGGATGTCATGCTCATTAAAGCAAACAGGTGGTAAACAGTAAACAGTTTTATAAAATGGAAGCAGTTAACGCATATTCGAATACTGATATTTTGAATTTATTCTATATCCATTAAAGTCATTTTTATTTGTTTGTTGTATAAATAAGATCATTAAATTCGTTTTGTAAAAGTAATTGTTTTTTCTGTTGTCATACTCACAGCCTACTTTCAAATGTGCATGGGTTTTAAGTGCAGTTTCAATCAATATTAGATAAAAAGGGTTAATAACTACAAAACCGCTAAAGATAGGTATAGGGATACCTATAGTTTATCGATGCGTAAATTAAATCGGCTTCCAAATTTGTAAAAATATACGGGGTGTTCCATTTGAAAAAAATGACTTTTTGGTGTTTGAAGTTTTTTAACTTTGCCACTAACTTTCAACGCCCTGTATAATCTGTGATAGGTTTGCAAATGCATTTTGTGAACCCTTATGGTTTTACTTCGTGTTTGTAAAGTATGAATGTTTTGCGTTCAAAGAAGAGCAAAAGGTGGGCTATTAAACATCCCTCCGCAAAGCGCAAATTTTTCAAAAAAATCATAATATCTCAAAAACAGTTGAAGATAGGTATAGGATAATCTAATACAGATTAACGCAGAATCGATTGTATAATCCACGAATGCAATAATATACAGGGTGTTCCATTTAAAATAAGAAGATGAATGGCGATTTCCGGTCTTTCCGGAAGTTGTAGAACATCGACTATATTTTAGAACAAAAGAAGTCTATGGGTTATCCTTAACCTGAAAGTTTCAAATTCATAAGTAGTAAGGAACCCCAGAAACTTCTAATGAACGGGTTCCGTGATATACCCTGTATAGTAATTTGCCTATATCGGGTGTTTCAGACCACCCGTACTCCCCAAATATCGCGCGAAATACATTTTTTTCTTTTTTCAATGCGTTTTGTATTTCGTGACATATTTGAGGGGTACGGGTGGTTTGAAACACCCGGTATATCTTTAAATCGTCGGCGTAAAGTAGCATTTGCGAATCAGCAACGACGCTCGTAACATCATTAAAAAACAACAAAAATGCGCCTGTTAGAAAAAAATTCCGAAACACGTCAACTTGAGGGAGGCACTTTTTGACGCTAATGTCATAACGTCACATTCGTCCCCTTTCTATGTGGAAATACCCCTTCAATATATCAAGTCATACCTCAGTTAAACGGTCTGGTAAATCTCTATTCAAACATGTTTTGCCTTTCTTTCTAACATGGCGCATTTCTGAAATATTAAGGGTGGGTTCTTTTCAAATGAACACAGTGTATACCATATTGCCTTGTATACGCAGTGAACTTTATCCTCATAATTGTACTTCAATCGATTGCTATTGATAACATAATGAGAGAATATTGAAGAAACTTTTTTAAATAATACTTAGGTATAAAAAATATCAACTATCGTGTAAAACCAAAGAAATGGAAAGCCAATTAAGATTTCGAACAAAATTATATCATAAGAAACGTTTTAATATGAATTTTCATATTTGTTCAAGTTTTCGGTATGTTTTATTAGGTTATGTTTTGAACGACTAACTAACATTTGTATCCAAGGAATTTTAACTTCAAATTGGTCTTGTTCGTTCATGAAATGTTTAATAAGTCTCGTTCTTTTCAGCTGCTAAAGATATTATTTAAAGTATTTTAAATATTAGATTATTTTATTTTACTTGCGACTTTTGCAATTACACGAAAGTTATTAATCTCACTTATTTACTTTTGAAGAAATTTTGCATTTATACTTCTTTCACTCATTTTCATTTAGAGTATTAATTTTTTACAGATTTTATTATTAGGGAAGATTAAGCAATTTTATTGTCTTAATAAGATTTTATCCTGCTGAAAGTAATTTTAATCTGATTTAAATATCTTTTCCTCTTCGTGTCCTTTGTGAGAATTTGCGATGTGTACATAGCTGACGCACTTTTAAAAATGATGGGAATACACCTACAGTTTCATTTTATTTGCAAGATTTTGAATATTACGTAAACTCAAGTATTTTGTCAGAATACACTCATATCGATAGCTTGGGTTATTAATAATGGCAAAGTTTCCCAGGAGAAATTATAGGTAACATTACAAGGTACTTACGGCCTTTGCCATAATGATATTTTCGTATAGGTTAATATAATTATAAAAATGTGCTTATAGTGCTCTCGTTCATATTAAAAAGTGAGAACTCGTGTCGGGGATGCTATATTTTACGGTTTATTTGCTTTAGAGGTCGTTTGAGTTTATTAGCGACGTATCTGCAATTCCCTCCCTAAGAATAACATTAAACTCAGTTTATTCTGATAAATCAACATCTTAATTAAACCTACTAAAATTAATTATTCCATCACTGTATTTACTGCAAAAAGACATATTAACTAACACGCTTCAAACCTTAACTACTTGAATAAATAAATGTTGCATAAGGAGTTCATTAACGACGAGAAAATACTCAAACACCTATCCCTTTCCATTCTATTCAACTAATCAAGTTTACTTTAAAGCCTCAAAAGGGTACGTAAACAAATTATGGTTGTTAAGTGTACTTGCCATGCTAAAAAAATAGTAATCAATGCAAGTCATAACACTTAGGTATAAACAATTAAAAAAAAAAACTGACATCCAATGTAACCGAAATGAAACTTAAAATAATTTAAGTAAATGTTCGCAGTAATTTCCATTAAAAAATATTTGGCTAGAAAAAGTTTGACGAGAGACCAAGAAAATGTTCATTCCCATAAGAAATGCAAACGTTTGAAATTGTCTATTCTTAATATTTTGCACAGTTAAAAGTTTCAATCACAACCGAGATCCACAACTATCCAAAAATATAAGAAACAATTAACGCGCCTAAGAAGCATGCAGTAATTGTTTCATAGATCTTCTCCAGAACTAAAACGCAATATTAAAATTTGCCAAATTTAAATTAAACTGCATTACGGTAAATACCCCTTCTATACGAAGACGTTTGTCTAATAAAGTTTGCCCTTTGTTGTCATGTTGCAAAAACGAATAAGTTAAAAATGGCACAGCTTTTACTTAAACAAATAAAGGAATTTAGAGCTCAATAATTTGCATCATGCCATCCTACCATAATTTACTTCTTTTTGCTTTGCTAAGTTCAGCATCTTATTTTTTAAAATCCAGTGCATGGTTTTTTGAAGAAAGTGAGCATTGACAAAAAACATATTTAACTTTTTTGACACAAGGAAACATGTCTATAGACGTGCTCAATTTTTACTGCAAGAAGTGACAGAAAAAGTTTACACTAATGTGCGTCATACCAACTCAAACACTAAGGACCAGTTGTATAAAAGTGTAGTTGAGTTCAACCAGCGGTTACTGTAAAACTGAGTGGCACAAACTAGAGTTGACGTCTGGTGTAGGGTTGGTAATGGGTGGTAAAACCGTCAGTTCAACCCTAGCCCGGACGTCAACCCTAGTTTGTGCGATTTAATTTTACATTAACCGCCGGTTGAACTCAACTAGACTTTTATACAACTGGCCCTAAAACATGTATAATGTGTTCTCTTTTAGATTCTTTTAGATTCAAAAAACATAAAAAATGAAGAGATTATGGAAAACGAACCGAAAATTGTCCAAACTGCATTGGACAATTTTCGGTTCGTTTTGGATTGACAACATACGTAGGTATATCTGCATGTTAAGAAATGTAGATAATTACATATTTGTCGTATGGAAAAGGTGGTTGCCAAAGATAACAAAATTGAATAAGATCTATTTGCATAATTAGATTAATTATCAAATTACGTTTTTAATTGCTTAGCTTAGATAACTATGACATAATATCATATATCGTTACAGAAAGAAGTTTGTGCAGTTTCAAATATGTAATAAAATTGGATACATTCCATTTACACTTTTGAATGTATTTGCTGCACCTAACACATTTGATTTTCAATTGTTTTTTTTTGCTATAACAGATAATACAAAATGAAATGTAGTAGGTACAAATTTTCTTCTATAACATTTTGTCATATATCTAGCAGTAGCCGAGATATCCGCTGGGCAACTAAACTCAAATAGACTGTATATCCTCAAACTTAAACAACACAACACGGCCAACTGTAGCCATTCTTCCGTAATTCCCCTTTCATCTTACGCACTTCCTTTCGCTTGCGTATAGGAAACTCATTTCAAATTTTACAATATTTAACACGTGTACTTAAATATCCTTTCTTTTTTATTCACATTGCTTACTTTTACATTTTAGTATGATACTTAGAAACTCTCATTACTAGGACAATAAATGATACATTTGTACAGAACGAAAATAAATAGGTGTCCTTTTACAGTATTGAAATTGTAAGGGGAAAATTTATTTATGTCCAATCAATTAAGAGCGGATAGCTATCTAAAACAGATGCGACTGTTACCTTTAATTTAATAAATTGGTTACAATATTGGAAAATATAAATTTATAGATATGTATTTTGGAAAATGTGATTAAATTTTAGAATCAAAATTACAAGCAACTTTAAAATTACTTATTTTATCTTATATTTGTTCTTCATACGATGCCTAATCAAGCAGAGAAGAAGAAAAAAGGATTAAACAATAAACAGCTTAACCACACACAACCTCAATGAATAATATTTTTACACAATACGGACCACTTCACATTTGGAGCATAACAGTTTTTACTACAGATTCCACTCTCAATTTGGTTCGGAAACATGTATAAATAAATTTTTACAATCGTGGATAAATTGTTATTAATATAAAGTATGTAATTTTATACGAACAAAACGAAAATGTCAACTAAAAGGATATTTCATTTACTTTAATACACGGTGTAATATTGTTCAATTAGCGTCAGGTCTTACAGCTCAAACTTGAAAATAATGAAATGAACGCCAAAATTAGTAAAAAAGGTGTTGATATTTTTGTTGTCAATTACCTGCACCATTTTATGGTGCCTTTAGTATTCTTAATTTGAAAACAATTTGCACGTAACTTTTAATATAATATTTTAATATAATGTTACTTTTTCAGATGAATGCGAAGAAAATTTTTGTTCTGGCAGCATATTTCTTTGCTGCCTTAGTGACAGTAGCTGCAACGCGGGATTACTATTTAACAGAAAAAAAGGCACAAGGTAAGTTTTTATTACATTCAGGATGAAATTTTAATGTAAAAATAACCGTAACCAGTTGTAAGTATGAAAAGCTCTCGTTCATAAACGGGAATACTTTCGAGGGAGCTTTTATGTGTATTAATCTAGCATTCAACTATGCATAAGTACAAAACTGCGTGAAGATACAGTCCATAAAGTCGATTATATTCTTCATTGTATTATCTACCTGTTATTAATCACGTTTCGTCGCGTCAGGGAATGTACTCAGATCCATCAGAAAGGGATTAAAAGAAAAGTACAACAAAAATGTTACAAAATTTACATTTGCGTAATTAATTAGGTGAGGAATTAAAAAAATGTCGTGAATTGAATTAACGCTTTATTTAGTTTGAATATGCAAATAAATTGAAATTGTGGATGAAAATAAGCAGAGACAAGAGTTATACTTATAAATGTCGAATGGTGGCTACGAAAAATGGAAACGTACCTAGAGGAAATCATAGTACCTATGGTTAGGATAAAGATGTGATGCACAGAGTAGGCCGAAGATGAAATTAACTTGCTGAAGTGAAGATTACAGCGGGAACGACAAATTATTCCAAATTAAAAACAAGGCGAAAAAGAGAATGAGGATCAAATAACAATATCCTAGTTGATAAACTCTATATATCCGATTTTAGATTTTTAATTAACAATGTTGTATTTCGAATTTAACATTTACGCATTCTTACATTCGAAAAGAAATCGATCTTCTTACATTTTCTCAACTTTCAAGCGAAGTAGAGCTGAAAAAAATTTTTCAGGCAATGCTTGGGCGATATATTGGAAAAATGGACAATTATAGTCAATATGTGATAATAAGTAAAGTTTGCTGACATTCGAATGATAATAATGATAATAATAATAATAAAAATCGTATGTGTCAATGTATGTATTTCATGGCTATGTATGGCACGATTTTTTAAATTTACTTTATTGACTCATGAGGTAATTGTATAAGCTCCACTGGATAGCGTAATTAATTAGAATAACAAATGTTGTAGGGCCCCACCAATGTTAAGGTAATTGTAGTCAATTTTTAAATAATTTTAACGTGTATGAAGTTATGAACCTAAAAACCATGTTTTGTCTTGGACAGCAGTATGCGCTGCAAATACTTGGGTCTCCAAAAAATTAATTGAAAGATTCGCAATTTCTGGGTCGATTTACCCCTCATAAATTCAATTACCTACCCTAACGAAGGCCGAAATACTTTCCTTTGGCTACATATGTATAAACTTGATCTATCCTACTATACATAATTGTTGTGTATTTGAATGGTTGTAACAATAATAATCTATTCTTTTCAATAAGTCACAACACAACACCAAAAACCGCAATAACAATTTGCATCGCTACGCTCAACAGGTTACTACAATGCAACAAAATGCCTTCCCTTTTCGGTTCATCCAACTTATTGCTTTGGTGTTAAATCGCATTTGAAATTCTGACATGACTGAAAATCGCGGTTCTATTTATTTTTATTAAATTCCATTGTAGTTAAAGGCAAATTGCACCAATATGATATAATTGCAATAAAGCGATTGTAGGGGCCGCCTGAAGATTAACTTTGCGGGTCACATATATTAAAATCTTGGTCATCCCTATTAATGATTACGAATAGAATTCCTTACAAAGAAATTTAATATTAAAATGAGCAAAAATATTTAAAGCTGAATTTGACGTAAATAAAAGTCTACCATCATAATCAGACCAAAAAATAAGGAAGCAAAATAAAATTCAACCCCATTTTTCCGTGCCACTTGTTTTAAGGAGAAGAATCGAGTAATTTTAATCAATAACTTCTGCAATCTGTTAAGGAACTGTAGTCGAAAGTATCACAAGCACAAATATTAATGAAAATCTTAACAGCATTTATAATTGAATTCGGAATTGGCCGTAAGGTAAACAATTTTTTTTCATTAACTCACTTTTCATACACCGAAATTATGAAAATATGTTGAAATAATACGTGATTTTCAAAATTAAAATTAATCGTGTGTATCTAACAAAACATTTCAATACACATTTTAATTAACGTGTTTGTATTTATTTTGTAATACAATAATGGCGACATAATTTTCATTTACCCCACAAAGCAAATTAAAATTACCAGTTTTTCACAAAACTCCGAAATTCCATGGTTTTTTAACGCGTAGGATGATACCGAACTAGTTATTTGATGTACATAATTAAACGTTTCGTTTTCAACATTTCGCGGTTTCGAAAAACATAAGGAACTAAAGACTTGCTTAATTATCATACCACAACTGATGACAGTAATAGAGATTCCTCCTTGTAATGCATGAAAATTATATCAAAGCTTCAGTAACATCAAACCAGTTAATATTTAGCGACGTTTGTATGAATAAATTTTGGAATCAGATAAATAATGTAACGCGATTCTCCAACAACCCTCTTCCAAATCCCCTATTCACTTACACACAGTAGAAACATCGCATGCACCGTCCTCATACAAAACGGATTTCGGAGTCACCACCAGATAAATTGAGATATTAATTATAGCTTTATTAATTAATAAAAATCGTAAAACACTTATTTGTCTTAAGTAATTCAATTTCAAGCACTTCAGAATAACAAACGTCTTATAGATTAAATTTTGACTTTCATAATTACCTACATTAAAATTTATTTAAATTAGAAACTCCAACGCCCATTTATTCGAGGGTAAAAATGTTCTCATTTAATTTTAATATACTTGAACTTACAATCAAATTTTTTCAAGCACGTCCCATCTTTAACTCGAAGTAGAGAGTTAGATATCTTTGTTGAAATTAGGGAAATACAAATTTACTCATAAATTAAACTGATTAAAATACTCTCGTTTATTTTGACGACGCGACGCTTTTCGAATTAAATAGAACATTGAGCAAATATTGTAAATATCTATTCGAGATATAATTTTGATTCGTTTGGAAAATTCACCAATGTTAAACAAGACGAAAACATTATGGTTAGTTAAAACCTAGAGCAAATAATGAAAAATGTTAAGTATTCAGAGATTTTTTCGTATTAGAGCGTAATATAGAATTTCTCTATTAAAAAATGATGTAGGCCACACAGAAAACTTGTTCACAGGTGCAATTTTTTTTTATTAGAATAGGATAATTTTTTCTCAACGTTTACAAAAGGTACCTACATTTTCTCGTTTCTCGTAATTCCCAAACCTTTTCAGTTGATCCATCAATTTTCGTATAGTAATTGTTAGCTATTTTTTTTAAGTAGATCAATGATATTGTGAACGGGTTGGGTTGTTATGGAATGAATCTGCGATTTGCGTATTTTTTGAGTTTTGGAAAGTGTAACCAACCTGTTGTTTGATATTGAAAGAAACTTCGTATTGATCCATTGTAAATTACGAGTAGATGATACAAGTATCCATCTATTGCACGTCCATAACTAGCAATTAAACGAAACAAAAACCCTCGAAAACCGTTGAAAATTCGACAAATACAGGGTGTCCCAATATTCCGTGGACATAGAGCTACAGTAGGTTTGTGGGAACAAAAAAAGTCGAATGGGCTAAACTTACCTATATACTAAAGTACATCGTTAAGCCGTGAGAGGGTGTCAAAGTTGGAAGAATATTTTTGTTTTATTTTAATAAATCGGAAATTCTTTGATCGATTTTTTTAAAATTTGGTTTGGGCACATATCAATGAAGGAACTATGTTTTTAAGTGGATATCAATTTAACTGAATTCCGGGAAGGGTGAAAACTACCCCTACCGTTCGATACATTTAATGGTAACTTTTTTGTGGGTCGTAGGAGTGCTTTAATTTTTTGTAAAAAGGAAGATACATTAATTTTCTGTACTTTTCGTCTCTTACAAAAATGGCGTATCTCTTTTAGTTTTTGAGTGAATCACACAATAGTCACAATAAATGTTCAATACGACCACAACCTCTTCGACCCTGCATAAATTAATTGTACGCAGGAAACTGAAATCGACTCTTCTCAACAGGCGTTGGTCTTGCAAAGAGTTCACAGCATCTTGAGAAGAGTCAATTTCAGTTTCCTGCGTACAATTAATTTATGCAGGGTCGAAGAGGTGGTGGTCGTATTGAACATTTATTGTGACTATTGTGTGATTCGCTCAAAAACTAAAAGAGATACGCCATTTTTGTAAGAGACGAAAAATACAGAAAATTAATGTATCTTCCTTTTTACAAAAAATTAAAGCACTCCTACGACCCACAAAAAAGTTACCATTAAATGTATCGAACGGTAGGGGTAGTTTTCACCCTTCCCGGAATTCAGTTAAATTGATATCCACTTAAAAACATAGTTCCTTCATTGATATGTGCCCAAACCAAATTTTAAAAAAATCGATCAAAGAATTTCCGATTTATTAAAATAAAACAAAAATATTCTTCCAACTTTGACGCCCTCTCACGGCTTAACGATGTACTTTAGTATATAGGTAAGTTTAGCCCAATCGACTTTTTTTGTTCCCACAAACCTACTGTAGCTCTATGTCCACGGAATTCAATTTCTTGCGAAAATGGCTTAGCAGGACTTCAAAACAAACCACCAGTTATTAGTTGGCAGTCTAACACCACTAGTGACAGTTAAATTGAATACTATTTATTTAAAAAATTGAAAACAACAAACGCAAGAAATTGAATGACCTTAGTTGACTACACAAAAAACAGTAGATATCTCAAAAAGAGATAGGTATAGGGAACCATAGTACCGTTCGAAAGAGAATGAAATTTTGCATCAGACTACGACGAAACATACAGGGTGTTCCATTTGAAAAAACCAACTTATGATGATTTGAAGTTAACTAAACTCGGCATTAAATTTCCACCACCCTGTATGCAATTAAGCGACTTTGAAAGTACGGATGGGAAGCTTAGGGGTCCAGCTATCTCTCGTATCAATATGGTTCCTTCACCTTTCTTGCTGTAGAATTCACACGGTTTTAAGCCAGATAGTGTTTATTTTAATTTTTATTAAAAAAATTAAATATCTCGGAAACGGTTAATTTTAGGAATAAGAAAACTTGATGAAAGTCCACCTAAAATTTTACGTAGAATCCAAAATCGTAATAATATATAGGGTGTTACATTTAAAATAACAAAGTTGGTGTCATTTCCGGAAAAACCGGAAGTGTTACGTAGACGCCATTATTTTATTTGAGGAGGCCACGCCCGAAAACCCCATCACCCAAATTTTCAAAATTCAAATCGTAATAGTTTCTGAAATATTCTAATGGGTGGTCACCGTGAGACACCCTGTATAGGTAAGTTTAGCCCATTCGACTTTTTTTGTTCCCACAAACCTACTGTAGCTCTATGTCCACGGAATATTGGGACACCCTGTATGTATAGAAGTAATTTTATAGGCAATTTAATTAGCTTTCATTTTCACTATGAAGGTTTTTTTCCACAAGATATAAACCAAAAATCAAAAAAGGCCTCTCTCCCCTTTCCCATCTTAAGATCACCTCCTAGGGGGGCTTTTAGTATGTTTACCTACTAATTACTCCTAACAAAGTCCTGAAGACAAAAATTCTCGCAAATTTCATGCACCTTACACTCCTCTTTTGAGCACTCATTGACTGGACTACATTAGGGTTAGACACTACGTTATAACTTGTTTAGGTAAATGAGTGTGTATCTTGGTAAATTATAATACATTTGTCTAAGACAAAATAGTAGCAGTAGTAATAAATGGAAAGTGTGGATGAACTAGACAATAACGAGGTAGAATTTGCCTCTGAAATAAAGAGCTTGGAAATGTGGAATACGGACAGTGAATCAGAACAAGACTGGAAAAATGAATATAAAAATGTGAATATACCACCAATAGCATTTTTTACAGGAAAGGACAACATAACCAAAGGGCAAATGATTTAGAACAAGAAACATCATAGTTCATTTCCCGGGAGGGAAGAGGTGAGCAAAACGGGAAGGAAAACAACCGGAAAAAAGAATTAATTTTTAAACCAAGATACCGATCCAAAACTCCCGAGAAAAATAATAGGTATACAGGGTATACCACGGAACCCGTTCATTAGAAGTTTCTGGGGTCCCTTACTACTTATGAATTTGAAACTTTCAGGTTAAGGATAACCCATAGCCTTCTTTTGTTCTAAAATATTGTCGATGTTGTACAACTTCCGGAAAGACCGGAAATCGCCATTCATCTTCTTATTTTAAATGGAACACCCTGTATATTATTGCATTTTTGGATTATACAATCGATTCTGCGTTAATCTGTATTAGATTATCCTATACCTATCTTCAACTGTTTTTGAGATATTATGATTTTTTTGAAAAATTTGCGCTTTGCGGAGGGATGTTTAATAGCCCACCATTTGCTCTTCTTTGAACGCAAAACATTCATACTCTACAAACACGAGGTAAAAGCATAAGGATTCACAAAATGCATTTTCAAACCTATCACAGATTATACAGGGCGTTCAAAATTAGTGGCAAAGTTAAAAAACTTCAAACACCAAAAAGTCATTTTTTTCAAATCGAACACCCTGTATATTTTTACATATTTGGAAGACGATTTAATTTACGCATCGATAAGCTATAGGTATCCCTATACCTATCTTTAGCGGTTTTGTAGTTATTAACACTTTTTATCTAACATTGATTAAAACTGCACTTAAAACCTATGCACATTTGAAAGTAGGCTGTGAGTATGACAATAGGAAAAACAATTACTTTTACAAAACGAATTTAATGATCTTATTTATACAAAAAACAAATAAAAAGGACTATAAAATGGATATAGAATAAATTCAAAATATCAGTATTGGAATATGTGTTAACTGCTTCCATTTTATAAAATTGTTTACTGTTTACCACCTGTTTGCTTTAATGAGCATGACATCCAGATAAACATTCGTTTGTCTAATCATACTAATAATAATAATAATACTTACTTGATTCCGATCCGTGCAGTTAGTTAACCAGGCTTGGCCTAAGTATCGATAAAAACCGAAGTATAATAATAATACCTTTTATTGAGAGCAAACTATTAAATTACATAAGATTGTTCAAAATACGTTAAAACTGCACACTTGTTCTCAAAAGGAGTGAGTTCAGGTGTCTACAAAAAAATTAGAGACCTGTTCTTGCACTCAACCCTCATTACCATATTTTATTTTCGCATACTCATAGCCTACTTTCAAATGTGCATAAGTTTTAAGTGAAGTTTAATCAATATTAGATAAAAAGTGTTAATAACTACAAAACCGCTAAAGATAGGTATAGGGATACCTATAGCTTATCGATGCCTAAATTAAATCGTCTTCCAAATATGTAAAAATATACGGGGTGTTCGATTTGAAAAAAGTGACTTTTTGGTGTTTGAAGTTTTTTAACTTTACCACTAATTTTGAACGCCCTGTATAATCTGTGATAGGTTTGCAAATGCATTTTGTGAACCCTTATGGTTTTACTTCGTGTTTGTAAAGTATAAATGTTTTGCGTTCAAAGAAGAGCAAATGGTGGGCTATTAAACATCCCTCCGCAAAGCGCAAATTTTTCAAAAAAATCATAATATCTCAAAAACAGTTGAAGATAGGTATAGGATAATCTAATACAGATTAACGCAGCATCGATTGTATAATCCAAAAATGCAATAACAATAACAAATAATTTAAAATAAGGAGATGAATGGCGATTTCCGGTCTTTCCGGAAGTTGTACAACATCGACAATATTTTAGAACAAAAGAAGGCTATGGGTTATCCTTAACCTGAAAGTTTCAAATTCATAAGTAGTAAGGGACCCCAGAAACTTCTAATGAACGGGTTCCGTGGTATACCCTGTATAAAAATAACAACAAACATTGTTAAGACTGTTAGAAAGAAGTTCGTCTGATATAAAGACTCCGGTGATAGAAGTGATCCTGTACAAAGTAAAAAAAACAAGGATGTAGAATTCTCTAAAACTAATGTTACAGTTCTGTACAGTTAGTACAAAAAATACCATTAAACGCTAAGTGGATAAAGTTTAGAATATTACAGAAAAGCGGGAATTTTATGTAAAACATTACAAGAAAATTGCAAATTTATCAGAAACTACTTTCTTCAAAAACTGAACGACTTGTTCAGCAAATACACTTTGAAGTATATTTCAGTTTGTATAATACGATATAAGTGGCACTTAAGGAGATCTTATATTCAGCGATACTAAAAGGTACTTTTTCAGCATAAAGAATACGTCGGGTTATTTTACATGTCAACGTGTACCAACTCTTATTTTCAGATACGTTTCTGATTGTTTATCTTATTTATAAAATCAAACTTTTGATAAA
This sequence comes from Pyrocoelia pectoralis, assembly GCA_036250285.1. Classification (NCBI taxonomy): domain Eukaryota; kingdom Metazoa; phylum Arthropoda; class Insecta; order Coleoptera; family Lampyridae; genus Pyrocoelia; species Pyrocoelia pectoralis. Next base: position 2,048,472 of record CM070075.1, on the reverse strand, counting down.
AATGTTCCAATAGGTAGGTACTCTACTACACGTACATTCTGCCATTGAAGTAACTGATGTGCAGTTAGCCATAGATTTTAACTTTAACTTTAACTAACGGTTACTTTATCAGACTTTCGTGAACCTTTCTCCTTTTCATATAAACACTAACCTTGATGATCAAATAATTATGGTTCCTGCAAGAAGCCTTTTCCTACGTTTTCAACGTTTATACGAGTTATGTGAATAAACGAATGGTTTGAAAATAAAAAGATTCAAGTTTACACATAAACAGATTTGGTACATGAAAACATTTACCTACTTTTTGCAAAAAACTATACAAATGCGCGTTTCTATTTACATAAATAGTACTAAATGTCTGTTATATTTACAGATAGACCATTTCTGATGTCATCCAGATATGGTCGAGGAGGCGGAGGGACGAGCGGCACAAATGGACCAAAACACGTTATTGTTGCACCAAGAACGGATAAATTCTTTTTAGCATCCAGGTAAATATTGTATATTACGTTTTTTATCAAGTTTGTGTTTCATATCTTGTAATTCGTACATTAATCTTTATACTTTATTGGACATTATTTCCCTGTTGATTTATTCGTGCTAGTGGTACACATCTGTTCTGTTTGTTACGGTCAATAAAAGTAAAAGTTCGGTTTTCCTTGATATAGGGCATTAAAAAAACATAATCCAAAGTGCACATAGCGCAACATTTTGTAAAGAGAAAATTTCGACTCGAGATCATTGTAGTCCTCAGATCTCTAATGATTTCTCTTCCCTCTGTAGTTCTTTTAAAAGTAATACAGATTCTGTGCTTTGACTCGGTTCAATAATTTAAAAGTCTATTGATGATTTTTCAATTTCTACTTTCCTGACATTTGTTCCAACAGACCGTTTTTGGGCAGTTCATCCCCCACTTTCTTTTCGTAACATTACGTTTGAAAATTAATTTCCTGTTTAATTTTTCATTTTATTTTGTTTCGTTTCATTCAGAATTAATTTATAATTAATCACATTACTTATTCGAGGTTACAATAGCTTTGTTCTGAAAGAAAGTGTGATTTCTTTCGTTTCTACCCCTGTATTACTTTAACTGTAATTAATTACAAATCTTCTACGCTTATTGCGCACCTTTTTTCGAGTTATTATCCCTTACATGTTACAGTACTAAAGCCACTAATAGGCACTGAACTGAAAATTTACAGAAAATAATCTAACTTTGAAACCCAATAATCCGTACAAATGAAAGTAAACGTGAGAATGAAAGTAACGATGTTACTTTGAAGTACATCTTCAAAACATTGTATACAAACTTTTATCAAAAAAACAAAGTGCTATAAATTTGTACGGTTGTTTTTAGTGTCAGTCGGCTGGATTCATAACACACGAATAAAACTCGCATTGTTCAACAAAAGCCTCTCTGTCAAACTTAACTCGAGCGTGAACGGTTCGCTATATCGTACAAACAAGCAGACTTCATGTGACTATTAAGTTTCACTTGCATAAAAAAACAAATTATGTATACTAGGGAAATTGTAAGAAAGGTTTTTAGCAATTACTTGAAGAAAATATGAATTCGCGTACTTATACGAATGTGACACTGAAAATGTGTGCAAATTAATATCATAGTCTTAAAATACACATACGAAAACCCCTTAGTTTCAAACTACCTTTTTTCCTATGAAAACACATAATAATCTAAGATTCATAAAGATGATCTGAGGGGGCGACATTCTACAGACCTTTTGGTGACTTTTGAAGTACCTTTCAAACAATTTGAAGGCACTGTAATCAACGATTGGTGAAGTTATCATATCCAAGGATATAAAAAAGTTGATCGTTCACCAAGCGCGTAAGCTTTATGCTTGAACATCTACCAATTATTATTAGTAGTCATAATGATGTTGTAGAGATGAGACTAGTTTAGGTCTCGACTTTTCGAGCGATACCAACGTCTAGTCCCATCTCGCCTTTTCTCAACGAAACGAGACCGGATCAAAGTCTCATCGATACTCTCGACGAGTCATCAAATGACTTGGATTTGAAGTGTAGATAAATTTGACACTTGTATGTATGAAAATTACACATTAACGCCTTATTATTTAAACTAAATCCTAAAATTCACTAGCAATTTTAACTGAGTTTCTGGAATAACATAAATTTACAGTATTTATTAATAAAATAAAACCGATCCTTTACTTTGAATATCATCATCATCATTAATTGGATTTTTATTAAATGTCTAGTTAGCCATAGATTTTAACTTTAACTGTAATTAACGGTTACTTTATGGGACTTTCGTGAACGTTCCTCCTTTTCATATAAACACTAACTTTGATAGATCGAATACGTTTTTCTCACGTTTTCAAGGGATGGTATGAATATGAAAATAAAGAGATAGAAGTTTACATACAAGCAACGATTTTAAGTGGATTTTAAATGGAATTCGATATAAATTTGTGGATAATCTTTACATTTTTTCCTACCATATGTGGGATTTAAAGAAGCAACGAGAATGTAAATTGAAATAAATTGAGGGGTCTATAAATATGTTTAGTTGTACTATTTATAGACATATTTTTCTCAGGAGTAAGTAAGCTAATCCTCTTTACTGGAGATCGAACCCTTGTTAGTTTTGTAAAAGTTGCCTGTTACTTTTCACTAAGTAAATTTAGTGCAATCATTTGCTTTGTAGTAAATTGTCTACGACAGAGTGGAAAAGGTCACATCAGATGTTGATAAAATTTCTAAAATTGCATGTAAATTGTAGCGCATTAATAAATTAAAATAAAAATGTTAAAGGATTATATTACATTTATTAAAATACGTAGATAGAAATACTCAGGAGTAAATCCCTTATATTCTTTAATGTAATTCACACACAAACAAACAGATGAACGATTCCATCAAATAGGCACAGATTAATAGTAATCTACAAAAACGGAAATGACTAAAGGGACTGAAACTGAGTTTGATAGAGAGAAATTCTTGATATATGTTTATGTTGTAGAGTAATTTCCATATAAGAAGATACCCTCACGTGATATTTACTCTGAAAGAAACTAATAAATTTGTGACTGTACAACTTAAAATATCGTTGTTTATGTTTTCAAACATAAAGATTGAATAGTTCTAAATGCGATTAAGTGCAATTGCACTTTTGAGCGGAAATAATACGCTGACTATTTTAATTTTCATTACTTGTAAATATCACGTAACGGTATCTTCTTATATTGAGATTACTCTATTACCCCTATTCTCGTTATACAGTGTGTCTAGTTAAGTTGGCAACATATGGGAAACTTTTTTATTATTAATTTTACGAAAAAAAGTTATTCTTTATAAAAAGCTCTGCATGTTCTAAAATCTAAAATACAATCATCAGATATTACATTTTTTCAGTCGTGTACGCGATATGTCAAAAAATATGAATTATGCTCAAGAGTAAAGTGCCTTTATTTTTGACAATATCGAAAATTGTTATTAAAAAAAGTTAATCAGAACTAAAAACTACGTTCAAATATGCCATTACATCCTGCTAGTTAAAAAAATTTTTTTACAACTTTTTCTCAAATTACTACCTACCTACCGATACTGATACGATTTCCGTTCCGTTCAGAAACCTCACTGTCAAACATTTCTTGATATAATACAAATCATTTGTTTATCAGTGCATCCTAGACTTCACGTAACTACACTTACATTTGCATCGTTATTGTAGATAAAAATAGGAAAAAAAATTTAAAAAAGTATCAGTATCGGTAGGTAGTTTGAGAAAAAATTGTAAAAAAAAAATTTAACTAGCAGGATGTAATTACATATTTGAACGCAGTTTTTAGTTCTGATTAACTTTTTTTAATAACAATTTTCGATATTGTCAAAAATAAAGGTACTTTACTCTTGAGCCAAATTCATATTTTTTGACATATCGCGTACACGACTGAAAAAATTTAATATCTGATGATTGTATTTTAGATTTTAGAACATGCAGAGCTTTTTATAAAGAATAACTTTTTTTCATAAAATTAATAATAAAAAAGATTCCCATATGTTGCCAACTTAACTAGACACACTGTATATCTTTTTGCCACAATACTTTTGGTACTAACAGCTAGTTTAATACCCAATGAAGTACTAGAGCGATGGGAGCTAATGAACTACTTCGTGTATCATTATAACAGAGCTTTAAGATTTCTCTGAAAATGGAGATACACAGTTACAAAGAATAAGAAGGCCAATGAAGATTTCTTTTTGATTTTATCCCGACAAATTCCAATAGCAAAATTCGTTCCGTTTTTTTATCCTTTGAATATCAATTGCATTCAAACAATATTCAATATTGTGAATATCAGAGTGGTGAGATTTGCTTGTTACAGTGAAATGAATATGTTCGTATTACAAGAGATAATGGCAACGGATTGAGTGTATCAGATAAAATTACCAAATACAAATTTGCAAGAAATTATGTAATTCCAAATCATTTGTAAAGAGATGGGAAGGAGTAAGTTTTATGATATATTTGCTAATCAAATTGTAGGTGTGACTCCTTCCCACTCATTTTTAAAACAGGCCGCCTCAAGTAAATTGGGGGAAAACTAGAAGAAAACTGGGGGAGAACTTTTAAAAAGGAGAGCAGACAAGAAAAAGGAGCTTGTCTCGAGTATTTTGGTAGTTTGCCTAGTTTGCTCCAGTTCAAATTTATTACCGTTATTTTCTAGTTTCCGATTTCCGTTATACCGTCCTGAAAACCTTATTTTGTATTTTCCATTTAGACTCCTGATACATTTACCTGTAAACCGTATATTTCACGAATCCGTTCACCTGTTTATCCCGGTGTAAAACTCCTGTGTGTGACGTCCCTTGTGTGCGTACTCACCTGTGGGTAGAAAACCGTTTTTAGTTCTATTTTTAGGGTAAGTCCGTTTATTTTTTCTTTTCTTTATTAATTATATTTTGATTCACCGTTACATTTGTACTGAACATTTAAGACACCGGTAGTTCGGAATAACCTGAGCTACCGTTGACAACTTTATTTGTGTAAAATTTCATTCACTCAGCATTCAACCGTTACTTTAGTTATTGTTTGATACTTTGCTCCAGTAAAACACAGGCCTAAATAGCAATTATTTCGATAAAAAGGTTTGTGGTACTCCGTTTTGTGGTATAACCGGAGTGCGAATTTTTCAACCCCGTTATATCGTACTGTAATATAGCAGGAGATTTTCCGAAGCTAATTACATAAAAGGGAATAATTACATAAACTGTCTGCATCTTAAATTAGTTCCTTTAGGCAACAACAAAAGGGCTAATTTAACTTGTAGTAGTTTACGTAAGAGCTCTTAAGTACATTTTCCGTTATCACTGGTTTTAAGCAACCGACTTGTGTTTTAACCCTGAACGTCTAAGCTGGCACCGCAGTTAGCGTTTGTGTAATTAGGGTCAATTGCTAATTCAGGTGGAATTTGTGATTATACTGTTGACAAGTAAAATTATTAGTTGATTGCATTACCGTAAATTTTCCTTGTTAGTCAAATTATTCTCCAGAATTTGAAAACCTGAAAGGTGAAGTAATTAACAAAGGAAAGTTTAATTAATAAGGACATACGTACCTGTAAATTATAAAACGATTAAAAGCGGAACATTTTTCCACACATGTTAATCCGCCATTTCATTATTTAACTCGTGAAACCAACCTTTCCGAAACGGCAATTACTTTGCGTACTTAAGATAAGTAATAATCTTTTTCTTGCAGAGTAACTAGCGGGCCAATAGGGGGCGATACCTGGGTGTGAATTGCCACACAATTTGAAATATTTAATTCTGTTAATTAGAATCCTGTTTTTAGTTTATTTATCTTGTACCTTTTTATTTTATTTACTTGTACATATTTATTTAATTATAATTACTTAATTTTTTACCACTGCTGAAATAATCTAACATTGCTCTACTAACCGAAATAGCTACCAACACCCGCTACCGGTATAAATTGACGCCGCGAGCAGGAACTTGACCTGGGCCCTGAAAAGTTTAATTTTAGTTTTGTTTCAGCATTCCGAATTACCGTTATTTTGTTAATTTTTGAATTTTTTCCTTTAATTTTTATTTACCTAGAATTTAGCATTGTGGTTGGCGCTCGAGAAACTCCGTTACCGAAAATCCACAATGGCTGAGTCCGAAGGAAGAGATGTAGCACCAGAGCAAGATGTACGTTTTAGTTGGATCTTTACCTTGAAAAAGGAAGCTCTCCAACAAGAAGCCCGCAAGTTTAAACTAGAAACCGGAGGTACCGTAAGCGAGCTACAAACTCGTTTAGTAGATTTTGTGAAGACTGGTGAGGGTCAAGTAATTACCATAGGAACAGCTCCTAACCGACCCAGATCTCCAAGAATGGTAACTCCGATTGAACCTGCTCCGATATTAGTTGAACAGAGGCAATCCGATCGAAGTGGGCTCGCAATGTTGAGTGAACAAGTGAGGAAATGGGGAATCCGTTTCGATGGAAAAGCCGATCCGGTTGCATTCCTAGAACGATTGGAAGAATTAAAATCCGTATATGATATGGAAGGGGTATGTTTGTTACCTACCTTACCGTTGATATTTGCCGAAACAGCGTTATTATGGTACCGAAACCAGAGAACAGCTTGGTCGACCTGGGAACAGTTTACCAATGACTTCAGAAGTGAATTCTTCCCTTACCGATATACGTACCGTTTAGAAGAAGAGATGAGACAACGAAAGCAACGAGAGAAGGAGTCAGTGGGTTCATATGTTACAGCAATTACCACGCTAATACGAAGATATGGTCAGTTACTTCCTGAACAGCAAGTAGATAGAATCTATGAGAATTTAAGAGCAGATTACAAGCTGTACATCAAGAGAAGAGAGGTGAAAACGGTAGCAGACTTGTTAGAATGGGGAAAGGAGCTTGAAGAGGTCCAGAAAGAGATGCTCCCTGAGAAATCCAGTCCAGTACACAAGGGACCAGGGTTTACTCCGAAACAACCGCTTCCAGTGAACCATATTCCTGAACTGGCTCCGATGCAGCAGGTGAGAAACGAGGTCTCCAGTACCAGTAATCCCAGAGACAACAAGCCGATAGAAGGTACCTCAGCAGGGTACAGAAGAACCAATACGTGTTGGAGATGTGGCCAGACTGGACATCTGAGACAAAATTGCCGAAACCCGTTTAAAAAGTTTTGCTCCAGGTGTGGTCGTGATGATGTTCTAACCCGAGATTGTTCCTGTACTGTGTCGGGAAACGAGTTAAGCCCGTCCCGGAATTAAGGCGCCGGAGACGAGAAAAGGCCGTGTCCTGTAATACGAAGACCAGTTCCGAGGAATGGAACGAATGGGTGCAAACCGTGCAGAAGTTTGTGAAGGTTCCTAGAACGGAAGTATCAAGTATACAATTATCCGACAATCGCCTATTCGTTACCTTTCGTTTGTATGGAGAAGAAGTGTCCGCCCTGGTTGATACTGGTTCCTATCGTACCTATGTAGGCACGAAAGTAACGAAGGTACTAACCGATCATCAAGTTCGACCTATATCTGGGATTGGTGGTGGAGTGGTTCATCTAGCCGATGGTTCGCCTGTGGAAACTAAGGGTGAGTTTCTGTTTGAAATAGAATATAGAGAGGTAGTATTACCAGTACGTGCTATTTATTTACCAACTCTGTCCGTAGATCTCCTTATTGGGCTAGATTTTATGCAGCACTACGGTGTGCAAATAGATGTAGCAAATCGAATTATATATTTTCAAAATATAAATGTACCTAATCAACCGATAGTAGAACAAATAGCATCTCTTAGGGGACCAACCGAAACCGAGCTTCATCACCTGAATCAGTTCTTAGAGGATGAACTGAACCGATTTTCCAACTGTACCGGGTTGGCCCGCGATGCCATCCATAAGATCCAGTTGAAGCCTGGAACCGAACCCATGAAGCAGCGATATTACCCCCGGAACCCTGCGATGCAGCAGATAATGGATGAAGAAGTAGATGTAATGCTTAAAGAGGGCATCATTGAACCGTCTAGCAGTCCCTGGTCTTCGCCAGTGGTGCTGGTAAAGAAACCTTCCGGAAAGTACCGTTTTTGTATTGATTTTCGCCGAGTAAATAGCTGTACCATTAAAGACGCATATCCGTTACCCTTCATACAGGGGATATTGGACAAGCTAAGAGGAGCCTGTTATATAAGCACCATTGACTTAAAACAAGGATATTGGCAGATTCCCCTGGATGAAGAGAGCCGACCGATTACCGCCTTTACCGTCCCAGGTAGGGGATTATACCAGTTCAAGGTGATGCCATTTGGACTGCATTCAGCACCTGCCACTTTCCAGAGATTACTAGATAAAGTAATTGGTCCAGAATTGGAGTCCATAGCCTTCGCGTACCTGGACGATATTATTGTGCTAGGCAGAACATTTCCAGAACATTTGTCCAACCTGAGAACCGTGTTCCAGAGGCTACGACAGTGGGGTTTAGTGCTACAACCCGAAAAGTGTGAGTTTTGCAAACCTGAGTTAAAATATTTAGGGCACGTCGTTAACCGGCATGGAATTACTCCTAATCCCGAGAAGGTGACCGCCATTACGTCACTACCAGCTCCAGTCAATGTCCGAAAAGTAAGAAGTTTCCTGGGTATGGCTTCGTGGTATCGACGGTTCATTCCCAACTTTGCAAATGTGGCGTTGCCTCTTACAGCCCTGTTAAAGAAAGATGTGAAGTTTGTGTGGACTGAAGAGCAGCAGAGTGCCTTTGATACTTTGAAAGTAGCCCTTACCACACCACCTGTGTTAGGATGTCCAGAGTTCGACAAACCATTTACGCTGCGTACTGATGCCAGTAAGTCAGGATTGGGTGCAGTGCTGTTCCAGAACCATGACGGGGGAGAGCGAGTTATCTCGTATATCAGCAGGACGCTCACCGCTCCGGAAAGAAACTATTCAGTAATAGAGTTAGAATGCCTGGGAGTTGTTTGGGCGATTAATAAGTTTAAAGGCTACCTGGAAGGCTATCGATTTAAGGTGGTTACCGACCATAGAAGCCTAAAGTGGTTGCAGACAATGGAGAATCCGACATCCAGGATGGCTAAATGGATATTAGACTTACAGCAGTTTGATTTTGAGATAGAGTACCAGCCGGGTAAGTCAAATCATGTTGCAGATGCGTTGTCTAGGTCCCAGGAGGAGGAATTACCACCCGTGTCGGCTATACAAGAGGAGATAGATGAGTTGCCGAATTGTGACTGGTACCGGAAAATATGGAAGGGAGTACAAGACGATCCAACCCATTATGCAGATTATACCATTCAGAATGGAAAATTATGGAGGTGTTTTCCTAATGCAAATATAGAAACGAGCGAGGGGCTACAGTCTTGTTTACGACAATGTGTTCCCAAACCAGAGAGACGGAGGATATTGAGGGAATGTCATGACCGACTAGAGGCCGGGCACCAAGGGGTGGCCAAAACAGTTCACAGGGTGTTCCGGAGTTATTACTGGCCAGGATTCACGCGTGATGTGAGATGGCATGTGCATAAATGTAAAACATGTATAAAATTCAAATCCTCTACAATGGCTCCGAGGGGACACATGCATTATTTTCCAGCTAACCGTCCGTGGGAGATTATACATACTGACTTAATGGGACCGTTTCCGAGATCCCTAGATGGAAACAATTTCATTCTTGTCTTTCAGGATAGGTTTACTAAATGGGCAGAAATTGTGGCCATTAGAAAAGCTACTACGCCAGTAGTATTGAAAGCACTGAGGGAACGAGTACTATTCAGGTATGGTGCACCTAAAATGATTGTTTCAGACAATGGACCGCAATATACGAGTAAGATGTACCAGGAAAGTTTGAAAGAATTAGGGATCGTTCCACGATATACTCCTCCGTATTCACCCCAGTGTAATGCCGTGGAAAGATTAAACAGAGTGATTGGTACCATGGTGGCCCAGAATATAACTAATAACCAAAGGACATGGGATAGGACAATACCGGAAATTATGTTTGCAGTAAATACGGCACTTCATACATCTACAGGTTTCACGCCCGCCATGCTTAACTTTGGTCGAGAGTTATTAGCTACACAAGTACCACAGGACCAAGAACCCGTTACCGACAGTGAGGCTAGCGCCGAAGAGGTACAAGAATTACAGCAGAGAATGGGAAGGTTACAAGACCTCCATCAGGCAACGCGAGATAATCTCGGTAGAGCGTTTGCTGACCAGAGCCGAGGTTATAATTTAAGAAGACGACCCTATAGGCCCACCGTCGGAGAGGTGGTTTACAAAAAGGAACATGTGTTGTCCGACAAGGCCCAAGGGATCATGGCAAAGTTGGCACCCAAGTATTCAGGGCCGTACCGGGTGCATAAGGTGATATCTCCGGTCGTTGTAGAGATACAGGATATGGAAAACCCAAAAAGAAAAAGCAGGGTGCATGTGAAAGAGCTGAAGTTCCCGAACCTGGGCGAGCAACCAGACGAAGAGGTCGTAGAGGCAGCCCCGGAAGTAGGTCAGCCAGATGAGTGTGGTGCCATGTCTGTTCCTGAGATGGTTGAGAGCCAGAGTCTTCCATTTTCAGGAAGGACCCCGACCCAGGTGTGCTTTTTCCGTGAGGGGAGGAAGCTGTGTAAAGAGATGGGAAGGAGTAAGTTTTATGATATATTTGCTAATCAAACTGTAGGTGTGACTCCTTCCCACTCATTTTTAAAACAGGCCGCCTCAAGTAAATTGGGGGAAAACTAGAAGAAAACTGGGGGAGAACTTTTAAAAAGGAGAGCAGACAAGAAAAAGGAGCTTGTCTCGAGTATTTTGGTAGTTTGCCTAGTTTGCTCCAGTTCAAATTTATTACCGTTATTTTCTAGTTTCCGATTTCCGTTATACCGTCCTGAAAACCTTATTTTGTATTTTCCATTTAGACTCCTGATACATTTACCTGTAAACCGTATATTTCACGAATCCGTTCACCTGTTTATCCCGGTGTAAAACTCCTGTGTGTGACGTTCCTTGTGTGCGTACTCACCTGTGGGTAGAAAACCGTTTTTAGTTCTATTTTTAGGGTAAGTCCGTTTATTTTTTCTTTTCTTTATTAATTATATTTTGATTCACCGTTACATTTGTACTGAACATTTAAGACACCGGTAGTTCGGAATAACCTGAGCTACCGTTGACAACTTTATTTGTGTAAAATTTCATTCACTCAGCATTCAACCGTTACTTTAGTTATTGTTTGATACTTTGCTCCAGTAAAACACAGGCCTAAATAGCAATTATTTCGATAAAAAGGTTTGTGGTACTCCGTTTTGTGGTATAACCGGAGTGCGAATTTTTCAACCCCGTTATATCGTACTGTAATATAGCAGGAGATTTTCCGAAGCTAATTACATAAAAGGGAATAATTACATAAACTGTCTGCATCTTAAATTAGTTCCTTTAGGCAACAACAAAAGGGCTAATTTAACTTGTAGTAGTTTACGTAAGAGCTCTTAAGTACATTTTCCGTTATCACTGGTTTTAAGCAACCGACTTGTGTTTTAACCCTGAACGTCTAAGCTGGCACCGCAGTTAGCGTTTGTGTAATTAGGGTCAATTGCTAATTCAGGTGGAATTTGTGATTATACTGTTGACAAGTAAAATTATTAGTTGATTGCATTACCGTAAATTTTCCTTGTTAGTCAAATTATTCTCCAGAATTTGAAAACCTGAAAGGTGAAGTAATTAACAAAGGAAAGTTTAATTAATAAGGACATACGTACCTGTAAATTATAAAACGATTAAAAGCGGAACATTTTTCCACACATGTTAATCCGCCATTTCATTATTTAACTCGTGAAACCAACCTTTCCGAAACGGCAATTACTTTGCGTACTTAAGATAAGTAATAATCTTTTTCTTGCAGAGTAACTAGCGGGCCAATAGGGGGCGATACCTGGGTGTGAATTGCCACACAATTTGAAATATTTAATTCTGTTAATTAGAATCCTGTTTTTAGTTTATTTATCTTGTACCTTTTTATTTTATTTACTTGTACATATTTATTTAATTATAATTACTTAATTTTTTACCACTGCTGAAATAATCTAACATTGCTCTACTAACCGAAATAGCTACCAACACCCGCTACCGGTATACATTAACAGTGAACACAATTCAGGATGTGAATCCCAATGACACCCTAACGAACTACTATTTCATAATGCAATAAAAATCATGTTCTCTTGTATTGAAGGACCTGAATTTACTTGGGAAACCATTTTAACCCCAAATTTCTACGCCATGGAAAAAATCGTCGTTTCCCTCTAAATTTAGAATCGCCCGGTCGTTTCATTCAAAAAAGGTACTCGTTTTTGAGATATTTGCATATTGAGGTTGCGATGTGCCTGGTTCCTCAGTTAAAAGATTTTCTACTTCTGGAATTCTGTTTCCTACAGATACAAGCGCCATATTAAAGTTAGTAAATTTGCTTTTTTGAATTACCTTAGTAAATTTATACAGAAATTCTTTCCCTGATCGAAATATTATTTTTCCAAAACGAAATTTGATGTTAATAGCTAACAAACTTAAACAAGTTATTATTGGTTTCTTAACAAAAATAAAAAACGAAAGTCGTAGGAATAACTGAATAACACTTGTGTAACTACCTATGTAATACTCGATATTAGAAAAAAATGTTCAGCAAGTCCTCCGTTGCAATCTACGCACATTCGTAAGGAAATCTTCAAATACAAATGTGTCAACAACGGCTGAGTTTTACGATACTGATAAAGAGTGTCTTTTTTTTGGGAAGCGAAAAAAAAAATAATTGTGTCGAAGTTACGAAGCGATGTTTAGGAATTAGCAGAAGAAGTGTTAGTAAAAATGAAGTCAAGTACTACTGCGCCAGTGTCGCATGTATAGTCAGGAAGTGGTAGACCAAAATATAACTTTAAAAATAACAGACGTTTTTCCGTAATAATTTTTGAAATGTGAATCCAGACGTTTTTTTCATTATTGCAATGTTGTTTTTGAACAAAAATGGATCAATCCTGGATTAACATCTTATCATCAAAGGTGTACTTGGTTACATACTTAGAATTATTGGATTTTAGTACATAGTTTTTATTAAGTAGGTAATTCATAAAGATTGAAGTTTCTAAATTGACGTAAAAATCGTGTTTTCTAGCTAGAACATATTTCGCTATACTAATTCGCTAATTTCAATAAAAATTATGAAAATACGTTTACCTGCACATAAATAAAAGTGATTCAGATAAAATATGTTTGATAACAATCGGGGCAATAATTTAAAGTGATGTGACTTAAGCTTTTTACTCTGATAGAGTAGTTCGAACATAATATAAATAGGTATTTCAAATAATAATTTATGTGTAGTGGGTAGTAATAGTAAAATTCAATTAAGGTATTTTGACAGCGGGTTCGTATTATGCCACGATAACTTATAGGTATGCGCTCAATTAAATTATAATACCACCGTAATTATCGAACTAATTGTTGATGCAAGTGAAGCGTGCAATATTACGTAATTCGATTATTCATCTATCGGAAGCGTAGGAGCGCACAAAGTAATAACAGATATCGAATATTACACTTTCGAGCTTTACGTTCGAAAATCACGATAACCGTGATTTATAAATAAACACTTTGACCGAATTTAGTAGAAATAGTTTTTGGAGTTTAAACTACGAAAGATTTACGACGGAATACATTTTTGGCATATGATAATTAAGCCGGCCAGGTTAAGTTGAAAGGTACATTATTCTATCAATTTCATAATCGTGCAGTGATTGTCATGCTCGAATTAATCGCATGGTAATGTCAATCATTGGAGAAACGAATATAATTAAAAAAATGTCCGTCAATTCCATTAACGTGCTCATCAAATTTATAGCGTTAATGCATAGTAATCCATTCAGTAAATTACAAAGCCAATTTTTTTAGGGCACTGGTTAAGTGCACTTTTCAGGTAGGTAAAGATATAGTCAACAAATCTCACACATCACGGCAATAAAAAATATGGTCGCAGACACAATTAATAACTTTTCCAACTGGCAACTTAATTCCCTAGGAATAGCCATTAATTTTTGTAGGAACGACAAAAGAAAACGAAGTGTGGTAGCCCACAACGTTTTCTGTCGTTTTATTTATGTAATGCACCGTTTTGTTTTACTTTTAATTGCAGAAGAGAGCTACTTCTGACAAAATGTGAAATAAAATTAATTTTTTCGATTAAATTCCTTTTTTGCGATTTAGTATTTCAAATATTGTTACCTACTGTAATTATGATTGTATGTATAAGAAAAGAAAATTGACTAAGTATAAAATGACAATCAGTATTGCTTGTAAACAAATGACAATATATTGTTTGAAATTATATGTATAGATTCCTAAATCTAATAGATGATAGTTGTTTTAATAAATAAAAATAAGGGTTTCATGAAATTGTGCCGATTATTTTCAAATTTTGCAATTATTATTATTAACCGATTCTGAACAGCTTTTCTTAATAAAATTTTACTCTATGATACACAAATAAGGTACTTTAGCTACCTGCAAAGAAAATAGTTTTTGCTCCACCACCAAGGCTTTGAATTTAAAAAATTAAAAATATGATCAAAATTCATTTCCAACGAAATAGAGTTGAATCTGAAAAAATCCTAAAATTTTTGGTAATTTACACTGTATAAGATTGGTGAAAAGATGTTATGTTAACGTGACATTGTTGAAAAATTGGTGAATTAGGACGTTGCATTTGATGTTACTAAAAAGTCGCAAAGGACATTTTTAGTTACTTGGGTTATTTTGGTTACTTTGGTTTTAGTAACATTAAATGTCAGTTCTATTGCTTAATGTTTCCATATACAGTGTGTTCATTTTAAAACTTACCACCCCTGTAACTTAAAAACCGCAATAACTTTCAACATTCGCGGGGACACGTCGATTTTTATTGGGAACGTTTTTGACAGTCAAGTGGTCTTGATATGTTCATCCCTCTAACCTCTTTACCTGCAGCAAGAGGAAATTATATTATATTTTGCAGAATGAAATTCGCCCCAACAATTTTGTAAAATAAGCCTTTAAACTTTTTACTCTGATAGTAGTTTTGCTGTAAGAATTAATAAACGACTTGAAATATATAAATGCTTTGTGCCCTTTTTATCATAGAAAATAGTATATTTAATTTTCTGTTACTAATAACTGCGTCCATCATATTTTATTTTCCTCTCTTAATTGAAAATCTCTTTGAAAGTACAATTTTGAATGCAATAAAGGTAGCGGCAACTGATTTAAACTGAATTTCATGTGCATGCGTATCAACTGAATGGAGAATTAGCAAACAGATTAAAATTGGTATTTTTTTCAGATACGGAAAGCGATCAAGTAACGCACCCCTGACGTACCTAACCGACGCAATACCACTTTGTGGGAATGTTGAAGACTTATCGTGTGCTTATACCGGATTTTCGAATCTTTATCGTTGTGCTCAAAGGTAAGTAAAAGATGTATCGTAGCAGGCAAAATGACATTAATTCAATAATAATTGCATTACTTATTTTCTTCGTACGCCTATTTGTGCTGTGTATTGTAGAAGAACATTGGTTTCGTACAATCGCCTTATGGAAATGTTATTTCCTACTGCTCGAATCTCGCAATGGATTGTAAGATGATGTGTTCAAATACGACTAGAACGCTTTGTTTATTTAATTTATATTTAATGCTATATTCCTTTCGTAATTTGAACTATTTCTTCAGTGAGTGCCTATAAATTCTGTTTTAGTAAAAAGGAAGCACAAGGCACGCCATTAATATTAGAACACATTTTCTTGTAAACTAAACAAATCAGTTCGTATACACTGTTATAGTATAAAGTTATGGAGTAATCTTGCTAACGGCAAATTTGAATAAATAAAACTTTAATGTGGATGGCAATGAGGAAAATTAATGTGTTCGGTAAATTCGTAGAATAATCTGTCAACTCCTATTTGATAATTCCATATAGTAGACATTAATAACTAAGGCTATGTACAGTTTGTTTGCTGAATTTTGGTATGTTTGAGCTCGAAATTTATAGCAACTTTAACAAAAACATTGTAACCTAAATAAGTGAAAGGACGGTTTTTTAAATCGATTTCGGAAATGGGAGCGCATAGAAATCTAAAATTTTGGCAAAATTATTTTTCAATCATTATACAGGCGTAGTCACATAAGAAGGCGAGAACCGGCGCAACCCGATTCATGACTCCCAAAACCGAATACTGTAAAAATACAAGTCAGTTGCGTACCATAATAAATGCATTCACACAAGTGCATTTTTTTCAGTAACTTATTCGAATTTCATTATATATGACTAAAGTATGTAATTATCCAGTAATTATAATTCAATAAATAACAATAATGTTCATATTTAGTGATGAATAAACATATCTACAACAACAAAATGAAACGACACTGCTTATAGCTAAGCGAAATTTTACAAGCAGCGTAAATTCGTCGTTTGCGCATTGCCGCGCTCGCCTTCTTATGTGACTACACCTGTACCTATTCACATCGGGCCATGCTCAATCTCAAATGCTAGGGCACAATCAACTTTAAACATTCGCCAAACCAATTGAATTATTCGCATATCAACCACCTAGGGACAATTTGTTACAAAGTCCTATATTACTGCGCAAACAATTTTGATTATCCAAGTATATTCGGAAGCCTACAATTCATAAACTTTCCGTATAGATCAAACTGCTACCATGATTTCTGGACGAGAAAAATATTTGTGGTCAAGACGGGAAAGTCACTAAGATGTACCTACTAATAATCCATAAACTCCAAAACATTTGAAAAGAAACTACAAATAAACATCTAAAAAATGATGATCTTCGAGACAAATTATTAATTTTCAAATGAAAGAAATGAGAGCCGTTTATTAAAAATTGTGCTGTTCTCGCACAAATGTTATTACTATGGCAAAAATTAATGAATTAAATTAAATTTTGGTATCTCATCAGACCGAATGTAACAAATTAAGTACAGGGTGTACAACTAAGAAAGGAGGCCGGCCATAACTCGGAAACTATTTGAGATAGAACAGTGAAATAAAAAATCTTATTATGGCCAAGAGAAAATGCTGGAAATTATTTTCAATTTCGTACTATTGCCGCCAGAGGGCGTTTCACTGATTTCCATTTGAAATTCCCATTTTTTTGGCAATTTTCCGCAGTAAAGTATTTAAAAAAATATATTCTTTGTAAACTAGTGATTAATATGTAAAAATTGCCTCTTATATTACCACATTTTTGACTATACCTTCGATACTATGAGAGCTATTGACATAATTTTTTTTGTAAATTACTCCCTTATTAATTTTCCTTCCAATAGCAGTGAAAAAAATATTTGATACCATTTGAATTTTTTTAGAAAAGTAGACCGTTTTGTTCCTTCAACAAGTTGCGCCCTCTATTGGTAGACAGAAATAATAAATTGTTGTGGTTTTGGATTTTTTTGGTAATATCAAGTATTCTCTTTACATCGAGACCAATCTTGACAAATTCAAGCAACCCGTTTCGAAGTTACACGATTTTTTCCAGTAACACGTAATTTACTTCCCCCTCCCTTTATTTTGACAGCAATCGTAAAAATTCATTAAACAAAGTTTTACATATTGATCACCAGTTTACAATGAATATATTTTTTTAAATACCTTACTGAGGAAAATTGCCAAAAAAATGGGAATTTCAAATTGAAATCAGTGAAACGCCCTCTGGTGGCAATGGTAGGAAATTGAAAATAATTTCCAGCATTTTCTCTTGGCCACATTTATTATAAGATTTTTTATTTCACTGTTCTATCTCAAATAGTTTCCAAGTTATGGCCGGCCTCCTTTCTTAGTTGTA
The DNA here is from genome assembly GCA_036250285.1 of Pyrocoelia pectoralis. NCBI lineage: Eukaryota > Metazoa > Arthropoda > Insecta > Coleoptera > Lampyridae > Pyrocoelia > Pyrocoelia pectoralis. The sequence continues at coordinate 2,030,576 of CM070075.1, read as the reverse complement.
CACCCTGTACATTTTCCCAAATACGGTTAAACAGTTTCATGAAATAACGACGTTAAAGTACCCATTTTCATTTTAGAAGAATTTCATAACTCTGCTTTTTGTTAAAAAATAATCTCAAATGATCACCAAAAGATAAAGCTAAAAACTGCTCCTGGGAAAAAAGTAGTTTAACTTTTAAAATTCTGTTACAAACAGACGAAGAAGCAATCACGAAATCACATTTTATAATTATTCTTTAAAAATGCAAAAAAATAATCAAATTTTTATATTAAATTTTAGGTTAAACAAAATTTTGAGATGTTGTGTGGTTATTTATTTGCATTTCTTTTTTAAGTTTTATGTGATCATAGATAATATAAGTTCTTTACTCGTAAGGTCATGACCAAAAATAGGGCAACAACAATTTAGTAGCCAGAAGAAGAATGTATCTTCAAAGGCTATCTTATGTGGAAGCCCAATTGTAGTTTAGACACATTTAATGGCCTTCGATGGAGTGAATTTAAGTGATTAGTACGTTTTTGAGATCTTGCACACGAGACAGTGGGATAGAACCATAGCTTTGATTTATAAGTACAGCGTATGTATGTATGTACGTACCGGTACCTTCTGTGGGTTTTCCTTTCGGTGAACTTTCCGGGACCTCACTAATAATGACACTACAAACAAATAAACCGTATCTAAACAAAACTTAAGATTAGGTTTACCAAGGCTTCAAATTTGAAAATGAAAATCAATGCGATTTACTTTGTAAGCAGTGAAAATAGAAATTGTTTTTTATATTATTAGTTTCTTTTTTCTATAACTATATCGTTGTGTAATATCAAGGTCCCTTCCACTTCTTCTATCTATAAAATTTAACACATGCATATTGTTTTAATCATTTAACCAATACATTTTTCACTGCTCAGTCCTTAATAATAAACTAAACATTTTGGTTGACTGGTTTCTATACCTGTACTTATTTTCATCTTCGTATTATACCCTCTATTGCTATTCCTTACTCCCGTTTTCCCATTCATCTTAGATTACTGTCACGGGGAGTAAGATCTCATTTACCCTTTTTGAATCAAAATCATGTCATAAGAGATGGAAACATAAAGTGCTTTGTATTCGTTTCAGGCATTCTTAGGGGTTGAAAATTAAAAATAAAACGTCTCCTGAATAAACACAAATAAAATTCAAGTAGAAATGGTACATATACTTTTCTTCGTAAATGCCAATTTTCAAATGTTTATGAGTAAATTCCGCCGCATACATCACTCATATCCGCCGTCTCGAACTGTTGTTCGCAACAGTATGAGCACAAAATGGAAATTTATATACTTTTCATACATTTTCAACAGCTCAATCAAAAGGAATCAATTTTCATCTAACATTCCAAAAACTGCGAAGAAATGTGAGAAAAAATAGGATTGAAACTAAGGAGTAAAGAAACATCACCAGATGAATATGACCATGAAAAATAGGGAGTCATCGGCCCTGGCCGTGCAATTCAATTTAAAAGAGTTAAGCCACTAACTAATTATAATAAAAAATGTAACCCTTGCAGACAGTTAAGGATCTTGTTAATGTTCAAGATTGACAAATTTACAAAAGGGAAACATATGGGTTTTTGTTAAACAAAACTCAAAACGTTCTATAAATATTCCAATTGTCTGCCCCACAAGAGTAGTCTCTATTCCTTAAGAAGCAGCAACAGGTTGATTTTGTTTTAGATTTGAGTAGATTTTGCAATATTGCGAAGTTGTAATACTGCATTTAGATATGTACTGATCTAATAAATCAGGGGAACTACCATGTACAAAATGTAGATATAGATAAAACAAATAAAGATTACTGTCTCCTGTTTTGTTTTCAACAAACTTCGGGTTGTTCCATCCCGGGATTAACCAAAAGTTGAGATTTAAGTACCTTAAATACCAATAACCGCAAGAGTATTGCCAGTCGGAATGGAATAATGGTGACTAGCGACCCTCGATAACAATTCTGAAGGAACTAATCGACAAGGTATCCACATTTCCGCTTAAATTAACTTTGATTTGTGAACGTTACAAATGCAAATTTCATAAACTCTCATCAATAACGAGTGATTTTTTTAAAATACTTAGGTACTTACTTGCAACTCAAACTTGCGCACTCTGAAAATTTTAGGAAATCCCTCAGTTAGATTTCTTATTATTATGAAACGTCGTAATATGAGTTTCATTGTTACTAGAATAGTAGGTAAATGGTTTATATCTGACAATACACAATATTCGAGGGAAATGTTATTACTTTAAATAAATAAGCTATAACGCGCTCAATTTATGCTCTCAATGACGTACAAAAAAAACTAAGAAGGAAAATTAAAAATCAAGTTAAAAATATATCACTGCAATATATTATACCTATTGCAAAATTTTCGACATAACATTAATTTAAGAACTTTGCTACAGATATGTACCACTAGAAGGATGTCTTGTGTGTAACGAGTTTCACTCAGCAATTTCAAAATAATTTGCCATAAACTACACCTCATTACTGAACATAACCAAAACTCAAAATAAATTCCACTATTCATCAATTTATCTTTAAGTTTAATTATTTAACAAATTGAGAATGCTTCTTCTAGCATTTCCAGACCGAACAAAATTTCAGTGCAAATACAAATCGTTAAAAATATCTAGTACATTTAAGAAACTTTTATATTTTGACCGTGTTCGACGGTGTTCCCGCGATGAATTACAGTGAAGACTTACTTTTTGATGCTCTTTCGGAATCTGAAGTCAGGATTTTAAAATTCCTTAACACAAAAAAAAGGCGCACACAGGCACACAGACTTAACCATTACAATACCGAACTATTGTTCGGTGAAAAGACACTTAGAGAAAAGTACACAAAAGAGAACTATTTTTCTTACAATTGTTTAACTATAGCTCAACTGCACCAAATTTCGAAAGCAAAACAAGCAGGGAAAGTTTCCAAAATATTTACATGTTTTCAACGAAAACGTGTGAATTGAGCAACTCAATAGAAGGAAATATTTCCCTAGATGCAATACAAAATTATTATTTGCTATCTAGATATAACCGGCAATTTTTTAATTCGTCGTATACGAAATCCTTGTAAAAGGATTCGCATAAAATTAGCCTCACATTTCCCAAAGGAATTCCAGATCTCACTGACTCATTAAATTGCATATCTCACAATATTATTCGTTTGAAATTACAAATTGTATATATTTTTCAAATTTGTAGTTTAACCAAAGAGTGTTTAACTATCAAAAAAACTTCCAGGTGAAATATTGCATTACCTTTGAATGATCTTTTTTAAGGAACCTTTCATATATATAAGGATTGAATGGAAAATTTTTAAAATGGAATTTCCGCACCTTCATTCAATTCGTGTAAAATCAAATACAAATGTCAATACGAATATTTTTCAGATATGATCTTAATATAATAATACTTGAATAAAAATTGCGGGAAAACGAGAAAGACGTTTAGAATAGTGGATAATTGACAAGAGAATTTTGAAAATAAGTAAAAAATATACTTATGTAAATAATTTCAACCATTTCGAGATTAAAGAACACTATAGGGAATACATCCGCAATGAGTAGTAATTTATTGAAAGGTTTGGAATATCTTAGATAATAACGTCCTTAGGTAATTCCCATTTCAGGTGCACTAAATACAAAAAGTAACATTTTCATTTTTCAAATTAAAACTTTTTTTATTATCGTGTTCACTGACATAAAAAATTCAGCCCCTCGTCAATTTCAGAATTGCAATACTCGGTTCTTATTACACAACTAACATAAATGCCGCTCTTTTAAAGCAGCTACAAAAGTAAGAATTTAAGTATCATTTTTCGTGAACAGGAAACTATTTAATTACTTTGCGTGAAAATAAACAAAAGGAAAATTATTTACTAAATCAATATTTACAAAAGAAAACTATGAAAGTACTTACTCTGACGATTTGCAGTTCACCCCACCTGCAACAAATACATTCATAAATTCAAGAGAAAGAAAACAAAAATCGATATAAAAACAATAATTGCATTTTAAAGCTCGTGCAAAGAACTTTAGCAACACTTTTTGAAATTTCTAAAGTTTGTGATTGATCCTTTTATACTCCATTAGACAATTTTTCTAAACACTTAAAGCGTTTCATTACTAATCGCGGAATTTTAATAGTCACCGATCACCTCTATTTCCAGCATCGACAAACTTAATTTACACTACAAAACAATTTCTAGTAAACAATCGATTATTATTTTATTTGATACGAAAATGCTGATGAAATTAATAGCTCTGAATATAATATGAAGTAAACCCCTATTCATTTTCAAATATTTATCTCTATTGTTTCGTTTCTTCGTAATGTTAATGATCTCTTTATGTATTTAAACCACGCTTGTATCACCAGAATTAGCTTTGTTATTAATACAGATGAAGGCCTGTTAATTATTACCCCCAGATTTTCGTATAAAGGAATTTGGGAATTAAAAACCGTAATAATACTGTTACAGGGTGTTCACTAAAGCTATATCAGGGACAGTTTTTTAATGAATTAATACTTACTCGTAATTAATTGGGACGTATTAAGTAGAAAATTAATATTTTGGGATTCAGGAATGATAATTTTTTCAATCTTAGAACGAAAGAATTCGAATTTATTTGTTTACAGATGAAATTTCATTTTACAATGAAAAGGTTTTTTTGGTTTGCCTTGTCGCTTACATCGTGGTTGTTTTACCTTTGCGATTGGTTTTCCATTTCCATCTTTTCCATCCCTTTATGGCCCACATGTTCTTGTGGTTGGCCTCCTCGTTTATTTTATTTTGTCGCGTTTGGGATGACAGACGATGAAAAAATCTCATTGAAATCTTGCTTAATTTATGAAAAATAGCACTTTTCTAATTTAGACAATTTTGAAAAACGCCATTTCCTAGCTAAGTGAAAATCACTCGGTATATCTGATAGGGGCTACATAGGTTTTCGGACAAGCACAAATTATTGCCGTAAAGTTTTTTTTTAAATCAAAAATAAAAAATTCTGGCAGGTTGCCACGAGACTTCCCTCGTATTAACACTTTTTTCAAAAAATAAATATAGCACAATATATATTGCTGAATTCAGCAAAAAATACTCTTAAACTACATAAAAAACTGCAACTTTATCTTATAAAAAAAATGAGTGCCGCAATTGTAGCTTATACCGGAAGTAACACCATCAAATGTAATATTAGCATTTTCGCCTTTGGCCCGAATGCAATCGATTGGCGAAAACCGCATTTCGATCACTTTAATAGTTTCTGAGTTTAGAATGTTGCAAGGAATGTGTACGGACAGACTATAGACAGAATATTTTTTTTCATTTATTGAATCTACGTATTCCGAAACGCAAAGATATATAAAAATTTGCATAGGTCAATTTTGTTTTTTGGAACACTAACACAATAATACATCCCTTTTACTTCGTACTCGGGAAGTAAAATGATATCGACGAACGACCGTTTGGAAAGATTGACACGTGGAAAATCTCAGTAGAGTTCGTTTTTGAGACATGTAAAAATGTGCAACTTCTGGTTACTTTTTTCGCTAGCGGAGATTGAAGAATCGCATAAAAAACTGAACGACTTTTAACCGATAGATGAATGACAATAAGTAATGTAGATTATGAAATAATTAGTTTTCATTTTGGCAAAACTGAACTTTGAAACAACAAATTTTCTCCAAGTGATTTAACATTTTTCTCATCGATAGTTTGTGACATATTACCACTAATAAATCATTTCTAACCATCTTACATTTGATTTGACATCAATTTATTAAGTAAAATACTTTTTTTGACCGCCGGCGCCGTCTAGAAAAACTGATTTTCCATTGGGCTAAATCGTCTTGAAAATGACATTTTCCTGTCTTGGCAAGAAAATCAAACAGGGATTTTGAAAGATTATGAATCTGTAGTCAAATTTAATATGAAATGATAATCGTCATCAAATATCATTACAAAAGATATACTACATTGATAATACATATACCAACCTAAACACTATCGCAAAGAAATTTGCAAAAAGTATTGTCAAACTGCATTGGTTCACAGTTGTAAATAATTAAAGAACACCGATTGCTAATTTGGGTTTAAATTAGGATCATTCCCAATGAATTTATGGCAATGGAATCCTTTTCATGACTGAAAGGTGCTCCTATTCTTGGTAATGCATTGCAGCATTTGCAAATATTCAATCTTCTGGCATGATTACATTTAGCTGTCAGAGTATAAGATACAAACAAGGGCGTATAAAATTCCAGACACCTGTAGGAAACTGCAGAATCAAACTCATGTCAGAAGTAATTTATTTATGTATTCAACTATATTCCGGTGCGATAGATGGATAGACAAATCAATATAATTATTTAAGTATGTGCCTTTTATGCTTCTAATTTTAATATCAAACTGACTGAAACGTCACTAACTAACCGAACAGAATTAACAATTCAAAGTGTGATATATGTGCTATATTGTATTGTAATACTGGATATTGACGGTAGAATTTTTTTAACTTGCAGCCCCGTCTAATCGACAGTGTAAAATTGTTTAAAAAGTATACGTATATCCTAAAAATAACACCCAAAGACATTTTCAATGAACTGAATTTCATTCAAAGATAGAACTATAGTCATTTCCTAATAAGATTTGGAGCGTAATTTTTTTGACTCCTGATCCTGCTGCAATACATTTGCGAGGCATTCGTTCCGCAACTACTTCCAAACGTGAGTAAAAACATATCGAATTGCACACTAGCTTTACTTTATATCTCTGTTGGTTTAATCGTTTCCTTGCTTGCTACTTTATTACGAAACCTTCATCGATTAACAACCCTCACACTGTAAAAAATCTACAAAATCCCTCTCTAAAACACTTTTCATTCACAACTTTTACCTTTGTTTTCTGCATTTAAATATAAAACTTCGGAGAGGGTCGCTGTATAAAACATACGTTCAGAGAGGATATTTTACTAAAATATTCCTTTACACAACTCGTTTATTAATACCTATATGACAGATGGATCAAAATTTAAAATGTTCTACTTTATATACATTGACGGTAGCGGTTCCCATATTTATAGATTTTACATTTGTGTATATTCATCATAGATCGTAAATAAGGAAAGGAAGGCTCAACAAAATTTAAATTACCAATGTAAATTTAAGATTGTTCTATTCTTGTTGATCACGTAAAATAGTTATCACGCTTTTCATTTATTGCGACAGTGTACCTAATTGAATAGAATGCTCTGTTACAATGATCAGACCCAGTAATCTGAACCAACTCTCGTTTACCGTGTAAATTTTAATGTAACCGATATATTAATATAATTTTTAAAGTTATTAAAGATCTGACGTGAGAATGTCCGTTTAAGTATACATAATTAAGGAACGCGGTATCAAAAATAGTACAATCAAGATACAGAAGAATGTAAATTTTTAATGATTGAATTAACCAAAGTTACTAATTAACAAACACGGATATCAAAACTAACCCAGATCCGTCTTAGGGCAGGCCGGGGCCCTTGGGCACACAAAAATTTGGGGCCCCTTTGGAAAGTAAAAAAAGTGAATTACAAAAATTGGTACAAATAAAATACATTTAATTAATTGTTTTATGCAATAGAACTTTGGTAAGGTACATTTATTAGGTACAACGCTACAGGTTTGAGAAAAAGTACCTGTAAAAGGTTTCTTTAACATTTTGTCAAAAACAGAATCGTGAAAATTCGCTTTTTGTCGCATAACATCCGAACGGTTAGAATTTCGTCACTTTAAAAAAGTCATTTTACTAAACTCCAAAATGTCAAACTTTTCTCCTATTTAACCGAAACTCTATCTCTTACCGTTTCCGAAATCCCCATAGTGGCCCTCCTTATCTTGGGCACGGTGTATACAGGGTATAGAATTGGCCGATGCACCAATTGTAAAAATCTTAATATTCGATTATTTGCTTCCCTAATTATTTTAGACAAAAAAGCTATTTAACTTTTTTGTAGATTAAAAAAATCTACATCCGTACATTTTATTTTACTTAATATAGCATGAAGAAACTGAAAATTAAAAGTGATACTTTGGCAAAAAATAGTGGTGCCATGGAATGGTTGACATAAAAACAATAGTTGCTTGTCTGTCAATGAGCATCGTTGCATTTTATCTAATTTGAGCGTCGTTGCGGCAAGATTCAGACATGTTAAATGAAGTTATTTTATTTATTTAGTATTATTAATTAAACGATTTTAGTTGCATTGTGTAAAAACTATTCACTTATTAAATTAATACCTGTCAACAATTTCAAGGCATCACCGATTTTTGAGAAAGTGGAAATTTTTATTTGCCTAACAATTTAAAGTAATACTAAGTAATAAGTCGATTCAGAATTTTTGTCTCTACAAAAAAGTTAAATAGACTTTTTGTATAAAATAATTAGGGAAGCAAATAATCGAATATTAAGATTTTACATTGAAATCCCTATGGTGCATCGGCCAATTCTACATCCTGTATATAATACATTTTTTACATCTCCTGGTCACAAAAGTAAAGTCTCGGCGGTATAACCACGCTTTAGAACTTTTTGACACCTGAGGAATCGAAATTTCGGTTTGGTCCCAAATACAAGACCACTGTCGAAGAATTGTACCAGGTGTAGGTACAACTAAGAAAGGAGGCCGGAAATTGCCATTGCCTGTTATATTGCCACATTTTTGACTATATCTTCAATTCTATAAGAGCTATTGACATAATTTTTTTTAATAACACTCCCTTATTAATTTTTTCTTCCAATAGCAGTGGAGAAAAACATTTAGTATCATTTGAATTCCTTCAACAGTTGCACCCTCTGTTGGTAGACGGAGATAATAAATTGTTGTGGTTTTAGAGTTTTTTGGTAATATCAAGCATTCCCTCAACATCGAGAACAATCTTGACAAATTCAAGCAATCCGTTTCGAAGTTACACGATTTTTGTCAATAACACGTTATATGGTTCCCCCTCTCTTTATTTTGACAGCATTCGTAAAAATTCCAAAATTTTACATATTGATCACTAGTTTCGTTGAAGAAGTAAACACTTCGCCATTTTAGTAACCATGGATCAGCGGAACGGTTATCAGCGTGCGTTAGCCATAAAAATGTTTTATGAAACCAGTAATAGTTTGCAATCTGCACAGAGGAAGTTGCGAAGATTTTACAACGTAGGACGCGATAAAAATATGGATTAATAAAGCGTTCACGACTCGACCAAGACCTCTGGATAAGTTAAAACAGAGAATTCAAGATAACATTCACAGTATCCCAGCTGATACGTTGCAACGGTCAATGATGAAGCTTAACACCGGATTTCAAGAATGCATTCGTACAGGAGAACGGCATCTAAAGGACGTAATTTTTAAAAAATGATAAACACCATTAATGTTTCTTAAATCGCCAATTTTACGTTAGTAAGTCACGAAATATACGACAATCATATTTCCTCATAAAGAGTACAAAGTGCTTTCAATCTGTCATAAGAAGTACTTTTCTATATCATATTTTAAAATTCTTAACAAAAATAAACATGGAAATTTAAAAAATGTTCACAAAACGGTAATACACTTTCTAACATGCGTTAGATACTAGATTTAAATTTCATATGATCACGTTTTTACTACCGCTAAACCGAATTGAAAAAATGAAAAAAAAAAGTTGAACAGTATGTTCGCTTTTATGTGAAAAAGCTTGTTGAAAATGCAATATTCCTAAAAAGGAAGTAGAAAGGCGAGCCCTCCTTGTGGATTACGGTGTATTTATTTCAGCCATGTTTTCGAGATGTAAATAATAAAAAAAAGAAAAACATGCACTTAAATAATTTAATATAGTTTCAAAAGACTTTTTAAGAGAAAGTTGTGAATATAGACTTTTTTGTATAATATGCAGGTTATTTTAATGACATTTCAGTTAGTAGTAACGTCCAAAACAACTCGCTTACATTATTTATTCACCTTAGCATTTATTTTTAGACCTTTTAATGAACGCTTTTCGCAATTTCTAAGATTCAAGCGTACATGTTCACGTATGAAGAAAAATAATATACCTTCTGTAAATATTGATATTCATTTTCTTTGTACTAACACCTGAAATATGGAGCAGATATTTCGCTTTGCGTTCAAAGTTCAGGAAAGCTACTGTGTAATGTAAAAGCCAGATCTACATTATAATGCCATCCATCACAGAGTCAACATTCGCAATATTAAATGTATTAACAGAAACTTATATAATATTCGCCACCTAACAATGCGCACGTTTCACAAAGAGTCCAACCGGAGTCCTTGTTGAATATTGTTGCTTTGTGAAGTCAAGCGAATTACCTCAAACTTTGCTATTACATCTATATTTAGCTAGAAAGCGTGTGATATACACGCATCATTAATTCAATGCGCGAAAATTAAACATTTCCTTTATTTGTTGCAGGAAGGATACGCCAAGCATCGACCTATCGTCTGATAACTGATTGAAGGGAAATGAAAACAAAAGTGATTAGTTAAATAAGTAATTATAATAATTATAAATTAAGTTTAGTTTTTTTAAGAATGCAGCTTGCCTTTGGGCTGGGGGCGAGATGCAAAAACCTTTTTGATCTACGATCTATTTCCTATAAATATTGTACACTAATAAATTAATGTGTAAATGTGCAATAAAATGTTCTGTATCCTGTGAATTCTTCTTAATTTAATATATGTTCGTAAAAATAATATGAAATCCTTTTACATATTATGACATCTTCAAGAAAATTGAAGTTTTCTGTCACCAATACAGTACGTGACATTATAATGTAAAGGTGCCGTTAGGAATTTCAATCAAAAGTAAATTATAACATCTGAAATGCTATACGTAAATATGTATTCAAAAAACATACAAAGAGCAAATTCCGTGAAAGAAAAAACGGAAATAACTTTCATAAGCGTCATAACGTAAATAATATTGTTAAAGTAGAAAAAAAGGAGTTCAAAAATGCGTAAAGAATGTTTGAGTTGAGAAAAATAGAGAACACAACGTAAATCATGAAAATGGAATTGTAATTGCCCGTATCAAATTTACTTTTTTGTTCACTTGCTTGCACAGATTTTGCGTTTTTAATTTTATTAAATGATTAAAGTTGCTTTAATCGCTGAAAGCTACATGAATCAGTTTTTCTGCAAACAGTTCTTGAGACATTTCCTGGAAAATTTTTGATAGCTACAAAAGTTGAAGCTTGAAGTGTAGCATACAAGTGCTTTTATACACAGATCTACAAAATTTCGGGAAAAATCCTTATTTAAAATCATCATAAGATGTGAGGGAAGTTGGTAACACTTTGCAAGCAGGATCCCCTAATCCTTAAACTGCCTGTACCCTTACACCCTCTGGCTTATTTTCCTGGAAAATTTTTGATAGCTACAAAAGTTGAAGCTTGAAGTGTAGCATACAAGTGCTTTTATACACAGATCTACAAAATTTCGGGAAAAATCCTTATTTAAAATCATCATAAGATGTGAGGGAAGTTGGTAACACTTTGCAAGCAGGATCCCCTAATCCTTAAACTGCCTGTACCCTTACACCCTCTGGCTTATTTTTCAAAAAAATGAACCCCTGGACAAATAAAGAAAGAGATAAACTATCTAGAATGTCTAGCTATCAAAGGAGCAATTGTATACTGGCAGCGTTGTTTGATTGATACCTAAGTCATTTATAGTTATATCAGACCATATACCACTTGTGAATCTGAGATCAAAATCAAGAAATTTAATGTTGTATTTGTCTCAGTATGATTTTAAAGAGGGTAAAGCTAATACAGAAGCAGACTCATTATCGCACTATCCAGTTCTAGGAAGCTGTAAGAATGAAGATGACTGTTTGAAGGTAGTCAATATGATCCAATTAGAAGAAATAATAGATGATCAGAGAAAAAGTCAAGAAGACATTAACAAATTAAAGAATGTTTTAAGAGAAGCTGCCGACAGTTTTAAGATGCTAACGAATAAAAAAAGAATTTTTGTATCCGAAGAATTTGGTTTATATTTGACAGAGAGAATCATTTCAATTTTATACTGATATTGGTACTAGTCAAATCGAGAGTCAAATAGCTGAAAAGTTGAGATCTTTTTACTATTTTAAGAACAGGGATAAATTAATACATCAGTATTGTCTGTATCAAAAATACAACTAGAACAGGAAATCTAAATCATCTAAATTGGGTTCAGTAGAATATTGATTTCATATTATGTTCATATACAGTATACACGAATGGTGGTTTTAGATGCAATCGATCCATAAAAAATATGTTTTACCTCATGCTTGCATTTTAACATCGAGCAGGCAAGTTAAAGATGATTTTATCAAACTTATTGATCCAATTGCTAAAGAGAATACATTAAAATGTTACTAGTGGTGCGTATTAATTCTATAAAATTTGAAGAATAGTAAGTAGAATGAACATTCATCGTCACGTCAGTTGGCAATTCTCAGTCGAATGGAACGTCAAAATCTGAGTTTAGTCAACAGAAATTTGAATGAAAACAATGGTAACAGATGGTGGACAAGTGCCGAATCTTGTATTCATAAGTATAACAGTACGACTCATAGCACTACAAAATATTCGCCTGTTTACCTGTTATATGGAGAAAAATCTGAAATTGTACCAACTACATTTCAAGCAACTTCTGATTTGACGAAAGATCGGTGGGGAGCCCTAGAAAACTCTAAAAAAAGCTTTGAAAAAAATAAAAAAAGAATCGATGTAAATGGAAATAAATTAAATAGGAACAAGATGGATGAAGTTAGAAGAGGGCCATTTCGTATTTATATTAAAGGAAGAATTTCAACATCAATTTATGAAGTCGAATGTAATGCGAGACGTAAAGAAACTAATTTTTTCCATAGTTGTAAATTGATGACTTATTTTTCTACATTTCTAAATTTAAAGATCAATGGCTAAAAAATTCGGATAACAACAAGACTTGTGTAAAGTGGGAAGGACCCTCACAGTGAGGAAGCCAAGTTGAGCCAAAAGGGCCATGTATAAAGCAGACTTAGACCATATACACTCCGTAGATAGAGCATTAGCCTCTCTTGCCATACATAGAAAATGAGCCAAGATGCCAAACAAAGAAACGATATTTTTTGTTTTTAAAGGCGATCCGCACATGCGCATTTTAAACCTGGTTTCCAGAACCGACAGGCATAGGCGCAGGTTACGAGCGTGCTTTAATGCGCATGTGACGAACGCTCTTCATGAGGGAAATATTTGGTTTCTTTGTCATTCAAGCTGGCACAAAATAAAAGGCTTATGTACGGAGTGTATATGATCTAAGAAAGCAGATGAATTAAAAATGAAAGCAAAGGCATAAGTGAAAAATGACAGGGTAAACAACAAGGCGTACGCAGGCAACCAACTCAACCAAGGAAACAGGGGGAACCAACAGAAAAATGAAACTTTATATTTCGCAATGTGATTCGTCAACATTTTTCAACATATTATGTTACTTAATGTTTAATTGCATTTTCTCCTCAGGTGAGTTACTTTGTTATCCTAATGTTGTTTTTTAGCTTTAAGTACGTTTAATTTTATTGATTTTTTGATATTTTTGAAATACTCATGGCTGGATAATGGAATCAGTGCATCCCGAAACATATCGTATTATCTTATAGTCTACAAATTGCTAATCTAACTAATTCACAAAGTAAAAGTTGGTAAGGGGAGGTTGCGAGTTTTATTTCCAATCCATTTTTGGACTTCTTCATAATGTTTATAGTTTTCTAGTTTATTTGTTTGTCTGTTGTTTAATAACGTCATAGAAATTGAAAGATTATAAAAAAGGGATTTTTATTCAATTCTATTATTTTAGTATCTAATTATCTAACGTCCATAATTCAAAAATTACCTACATACCACGTGACACGATTTTATGATTACCCTAAAGGACAGATTTTATATTATACTTACTTACAAATAAAATAAACCCTTCTCCAACAGTCTACAGTTCGTGTGGGTATATGTGTATAATGTGGGTGCAATATCTGAAATTAATTTGGCACTCAATTTGTACACATTTGTATTCTATAAGTTATTTTATCGCTAATTCATTTTATTACGATACGTACTACAAGAACTCTCTTAGATCATTTTCAAAATTTTGATAATTTTAGCTATAGTATTTTCGCTGTAGTTTTGTTGGTAAGTGATTAGGGATTCCCACTTGCAAACTGTATGGTTCAATATTTGTGAAAGTCAGTGGTACTTAAAATTTCTACATAATGAGGAGATATCAATATAATGTATAAATTATAAAAAATAAATGGTTTAGAACCCCTGACTTTTTATTTAAAATTTACATTTGAACAAACAGAGCTCATTATTCCATTGTCACCAAACAATACTTAATGGTGTTGTTTACCTGATTATTGCTCGAGGCGATTAGACATGCCCAATACATATTTTAGGTAGGTATGATATATATGTTAGAAGAGGACAGCACTATAAGAGTATGTGATTTCTGAAATTAAGCGCTAATCACTTACCAACAAAGCTACAGCGAAAATACTATATGATGCAAATTTACGCAAATACAATCAATGTCCAGGCGATAATAAAATATCATGATGAAGTCCAATGCTCTCAAAGGGATTGTAGATACTTAAATAAATCATATGTAACACACAACCTTCCCCTTCAAATTTTTTGATTCAGTGAAAATTAGAATTATGTAAACATTAGTTAGTGTGGCGCCATGTTTCGGAATACACTGTTCGCATTCTCAAGCCAGAGGCTATATAGTTCGAAAATATTTATCTTAACATTAAAATTACAAGCTGAGGGGAAACACATACTTGTTAAGATTGTGAAATAAAATAAATAAAAAATAACAGTAATCACAGGTTAAATTGATAAAAAACTTAAAGGGGGTTCACAAGAAACCCCTATATTGGGGTAGACGAGCCATGATGCCGAAGGATGAGAAAAAATTATGGTGTAACTTAAACGAAAGCAAGTGAAAGATGAAATAAAAATGACAGCTGAAATAATTGACAGCAAAATTTAAGAATAATGTTTACCTAATTCTAATTTTCACTGAATTAAAAAATTTGAAGGGGAAGGTTGTGTGTTACTTAAGATTTATTAATAAAATAACGTATAACTAGAGTGATTGTACAAATGGTAAAGTAATTCATTTATTGCTAACTAGGACATTGGTAAATTTTGCACCCTAAAACTAATATTTTATGAAGCATTTATGAGAATATCTCATACAAAATGTATCTGCTAACCTGCTAATCCCAGATAATCGATTAATAATGATTATTGTAGTGTGTAAATTATTTAACTGTTATTTTATTATTTAACAGGATAGTATTTATTTGTATCTCAAATAGCGGTTTCATTTAATCAAGCGTATACACTTAAATAATTTAATTCAAACGAGGAATGCAAAATGAACGATTTTATATGCGGGCTGGCATGCGACAAAATCGATTAATAAGAATTACTAAATTATGTAATATAAGTTTGGAATAAGACACATTTAAATATCTATGTCTTGTGCTGTGACATAAAAATGTGCCATTTTTGTCTTAGGAGATGGCAAAAAATGTTGCGGGTGCTAATTATTAGCAAAAATGTTTTTCCATTCAGAAAACTTTTTGTCTTCATGAAATTGACGCAAACAAATTTTAATGCTAATAACTAACCAACTAATTACGTTTTAAAAAAAGGATAGGGTAGAATTTCAAAAAGTCGTGATGTAGGTAACAGTTATGGGCTTATGGCGTTAAACAATGTACCTACAATAACTCCTTAAATCCAAAGAGTGTGATGTCATAGTAAAAAGGGCTCTACTAAATCAATTCATTTCCATTGATACTAATTTTAAAGGTAGCATTTATCTATTAAAAAGAACTGAAGGTATCTTCGACGTTTTTACGTAGTGACAGCGGTTTCAACCCTTTTAATGTATTCATTCATTCCTTGTTCATTTACAGATTTACACAAATTTGAAATATGAAAAATATAATTAACTAGTATGAAATAAAATGGAAATAAAACTTTAAGGTAAAAATTCTAATAACTCTCCATACCTTCATTTTGTATTTTCAGATGAAACATGTGACATAAATTACGTACTGATAAATTAGTTAAACTGTTATTAATTTACAGATATCGTAAACGTAGAGATTGACATGTGTTAATTTTGATGACTGGACAACGGTTTGTACAGGCACAACTAAAGACGAAAGCGTCGTTGTTTCATATCGCGCGCATAGTAAATTAAGCGAGAGAAAAACACTAAGTAGGTATAATTTTTCTAAAATCGCCCGTAAATTGACTAACAACAAATTTAAATGGGCGAAAGGTAACCTTTATTACCGGTTTTGGCAAACGAGGTACTACTTTTCACGGCAATTTTTGAAAAACTACTTTATTCCATCCTTTTTTAATCTTGAAACATTCCTATTGCAGATAAAAATTCAAAGTAAAACTGGCAGTGTTTTTCTTAGGAAACTATTCTGATTTGTATGAACTTCCACAATTTAAAAACTATCATAAAGAATTTAAAGAAGTAATCACTGTAAGGAATCAAATTGCATCATTTAATCAGTCTTTAGAAGCTTAGAGCGTATCTTGTTATGGATATAAAGCTAAAGGACCAGAGTTTCACGTTTCCAAACTTATGTCCAAAAAAGCTGTAATTGCCGTAAAAAAGCAAAAACTCTTATAAATGTAACTTCTCATACCTTAATGTTGAAGTTGAAAGCAGATTCCCGCATTACAGTCACTTATTTCACTAAAAATCCATTGTCCACACGAAAAATACGGCACCACACGTATATCGCGACGCGAACCGAACTAACGACTAAATTAGTTAAACTGTTATCTGTTTAATTTTCGATGCACATTTTCAGGTGTCACGAACAAAAGTTGAACATATGTGAGTCTCCTCGAACGAAATATCGTTCATTCTATTTCTTTTTTTAACATCTCTAAACCGTTCTATCGCAGATAAAAATCTTTAGCAAATTTGGGAAATTTTCTTACAATTTGATTCGTGGGAATGTTGAATTAACCATGGCGTGCTAATATACCTACAGTGCTCGCCAAAAAGTCGGCAACAAATGGATTTTTTTTATTTTTGATTTTTAAACAAATCTGTTATTTACGGCAATAATTTGTGCTAGTCTGAAAACCAGTGGTGTATTGGGGCCGGAACGCGCCGGAACGGCGTTCCGTTACTTTTTTTCACAGCCGGAACGCGTTCCGGTACCTTTTTTGGCGATAAAGAAATAGAATCTCTCTGCCAACACTTTAATTTACCTTGTGGGAAAATAGAAATGGAATTAGGGATTGCTTGGCTTGTGATGGACTAACATTTCACAAGATTTAATGTTTAAAAAATTTTCCAAAATAATAGCTTCTATCGCTGAGTGGGAATGGAGGCTAAAATGGAGCGATTCATTAAGAATATAATAGCTTCTAGTTCTTCAGGATGCGAGCGTGGTTTCAGTAGCAAGAATAACGGAGAGAACATTACGCATTCTAAGTGATCATGTTCCAAATTTATTATTTAGGAAACTTCATGGGCCACCTTTGGAAATATGGAACCCATTATTTTACGTAAAAACCTGATTGCGGTCTGACCAGCAAACAAAGCAGAGCCAAACAAAGAAAATGTCTGTGACCTTATTTTGCAGTTTCTATAAACTATATTATTTTGTTAATATTTTATATTTTACTATTATGTACATATATGTTTTAAAATTTATATTTTGTTTTTACTGAGAATGGCAATTATTTTTTTATTTTGGGAAATAAATTTTTCTTTCGAGCGTTCCGGTGCTTTTTAATTTACCAATACACCACTGCTGAAAACCTATATAGCCCCTATCAGATATACCGAGTGATTTTTACTTAACTAGGAAATGGAGTTTTTCGAAATTGTCTAAATTCTAAAAGTGCTATTTTTCGTAAATTAAGCAAGATTTCAATGAGACTTTTTCATCGTCTGTCAGTTTTAGCTTACCGAACAATCTCATGACCAGAAAACATTTTTTTTTCCTTTAACTTCCGCTAAAACTAGTTTTGATTTTTTGCAACATTTTCAAATTTTCACATACCAAAACATGATTTCAAAATTCAATTTGATTTCGTTAAAAACGTTAAAGATTTATAATTGGAAAAAACAATAGAAATTGCTAATTATTCCTTTAGGTTTGTTATTATTTACAGAAAAGTAATATTGTTGTATAATCTTTACGTTTTTGGTGCAAGATACTTTATGGGAGAAATTAATGTTCTTCAATGATAATAAATATCTATTTACGTGGCTTCTAAAAACTCTAATTTACCCTTGCTGATTAATTACTGTCACAAAAATTCTGTAAATGTTCTTTTACAGTTGCCTAAACGAGGAGATTTTTCTTTATTCAGTTTAGGATTTCATTTTCTTCAAACTTACTTTGTGCAACTCCGTAAGTAATAATTATAACAATAATAAAAAATAAAATTAGCGCGATTGCTTGTTTTTACTATTGCAATCGTCTTTTTTGGGACTTTCAAAAAGCAATAATAATTTGATGACTTAAACAACAGGAATACCGTAAACATGAAATTGTTTAATAAAACTAATTTTGAAAGCATTTGAAACCTGGGATAAGACCCAACCGGTCAACATTCTCGGAGGAAATTGCGGTACGGATCTTAGTTTATTACTAACAAAAATAAAATGAACAATTAATTAAAATAATTAGCCGTCAAATGCTTCGGCTTTTCACGAATAAATTTAGATGAAAGGCAAGATTCAAATTTGAATCGTATTACTTTAACAATTAATTTTATTTGCCTTTCCGATAAAATGCGGACCACAACCCCTTCCAAAGATTTAGGTCACTAGCATAATTTATTCTTTTAAATGCTTTAAAATCTAAAGTATTAAACAATAAGGTTACTTTATTCACTTTCATAAAGGAAAAAGCCTAAACACAAATTTTCTCTCTGCAAGATTGTATTAGGAAATGCTTCTTTGAATTTTATGTTGCGGCTACATCCGAAGCATGAAGGCAAGAAGGATAAAGGTGATAGGATTTTTAAGTACCTAACATTTATTTTTTTGTCACTTAAGTGTAATTAATGTAATATTTATTACGGACTGAAAAAGTAGTCTAAGTATGTAGACCGTTTTGGGGTTTGCCCTGTGGTCTAATGATGTTATATTGTATTTGGTATTACATTTGGTTGAATCGTTAAATAAATAAATAAATAAATAAAATAAACATTACACAGTTGTAGAAGAATGGACACAAGTTTTTCAATAATACATGTACGAGGTGTGACCAAAAAATACGAGGAATGAATTTTTATAACAGCAAATGGTGACGCTACATCCATTTGAAATAATAAGTTTTATAGACAGATCCTTTGAAATAGTCAGTGTTAAGTTTGAACAAGAGTGACATCTCAGTCGCGTATCATGCATTTCGAGCATATTAAATTGCAAAAAATGCATTAAAAAAGCTCATGAAATCTTAAAATCAGTGTATGGTGATAATATTGTCCTTCAACCTCAAAAACAAACGAAAACGTGCAAAAGTGGCAAAAATGGTTACTTCAAATAACTCAAGTTTGCAAATAAAGGAAAAATTTGTTCCCAGAACGTTTGGACGGACGGAAGGAATTGAAGGATTGTCTATAATAAGGACTTCATTACCAATATTATAACTGGAGATGAAAGTTGGGTGTATGTATCGTATATGATCCTCAGAAGAAAATTTAGAGTTCTCAATGGAAAACGAGTGTCTCTCTTCGCCGTAAAAAGGCACGTCAGTCAAAATCGAACGTTAAGGTCATGCTTATTGATTTTTTGAAAGAGGGAGCTAAGTGCGTTCAGACTTTGGTCCAAGGGGAACAAGGGTGCACTGCAACGTTTGCGAATCGATGTATGAAGAAACTCTATCCACATCAGCTGAATTCAGCCCCATGCGACTTATGGTTCTTCCCAAAAATAAATACCGGTTCGACACCACTCCTGACGGCATAGTAGAAGGTCCTTCCGAAAAAAGTCTTCCAGAAATGCTTCCAATCATGGAATCAACGTTGGAATAAGTGCAACGCAAGCACCATGAGGAGAGTAGAAACCACTTTTAAAAGCTTATAGAAGAGAAAATATAATTAGCAGCGAACTAGGTAGAAAAAAAGGCGTGATTGGCGAAGATGAGAGATGGGATGAAAGAGTTCAGTAAATCTTCCTTTTACAGAATAAGGTAGGGAAACTGAAGTAAAACTAAAGCAAGACGGGATAAGGAAAATGCTTAAAAAAAGGCCTCGGACTCCAATGAATTGTTCTAATTCCAGCCTTACATACGAGGTGTTAACTACGATCTTTTGTTTCGTTTATTATAACAAAATAAAGGGCTATCTATCTAAAAAAAAACTACGATCTAACCCAAAAAGTGCAACCAAACCTAAAAGGAGAGTAATTTGTTCCATCTAGTCGCACTGCTTGGCCACACCTGTAAAATATTCGAAAAAATTTAGCAACCATGATATAACCGTTTACGGAGTAAGGAAAGATTACAAAAGGATAATGCTTCATAATGTGGGGGCAAACAAGACAAAAATAAAATGCTAGCGTCAGCGGCACAGAATGTATTACTAAAAAGGCCGATTTTCTGAAGTGGAAGAAACAACCCTCTATCTGAAAACGCACATGAAGAGAATGTGCGACGATTTTCTCATTCTAAAGGTAGACACACACATACAGTTTTTCCTCAAGGCAAAACTGTGCAGTCTTAGCCTTGAGGATTTAATTTAAGTGAGGGTGTCCCACACGCGCACCAAGATTTATCGTCAGTTCGTGACTTGTAGAGCAATGCCATGTACCCACGAGGATGCTTTGACGGTAACCGGTTTGCTTATAAATACAGGGTGTCCCTGAAATGCGTGGACATTGCTTAACCACAGATTCCTGGTTCGAAAAGAAGACGATAGAACTAAACTTACCTATATACAATTACATTTCGTTTAGCTAGTATTCAGCTTCAAAGTTCTTTAAAAAAAAAATTATTTTATCCATAACGACAGAACGCTTGGATCAATTTGGATAATATTCGGTATTGTACTCCTTAAAGATGTAGGTGATCTTTTAAGTTATTATCAGTGAACCATTAGTGTACGAAACACGGGTAACCCGACAGAAACCAGTCAAAAACTTTTTAATGTTAAGGCCAATAACTTTCAAAACAATAGTTTCAGAAAGAGATATTCCATAGTAATCTTTTTTGTTACTTGTTAATTGATGATATCTGTTAAGGTTTAGACACAAAAAAATAAAATCTGAGAGACCGCACATTGCATTTCTTAAAACACACATTTAACCTACTAGTCTGGTATTCTAAGAAATAAATGACGTAATTGTATATAGGTAAGTTTAGTTATATCGTCTTATTTTCGAACCAGGAATCTGTGGTTAAGCGATGTCCACGCATTTCAGGGACACCCTGTATATAAATACTCAACTGAACGTCGTAATGTTGAACTTTAACAATATTATGAATAGTAGCTTGTTCAGAGTTGGGACAGGAAAACCAGAAGATGTACAATATCACTTTTAATATCCAATTTTTGTTCATTCTCTAAGTGATATTTTAAAAAGCAACATGTACCTACGGATGTGAATTTTTTTAATCACCAAAAAGTGAAATAGCCTTTTTGTCTAAAATAGTTTAGGGAAGTAAATAACCGAATATTAAGATTTTTATACACTGAAATTCCTAATTCTACACCCTGTATTACATACACTTTAGTGTGCACTCTGTACGTTAAACCTTACGATACCACCATACACGCCGAGTTTGGCCTGTACAGGCAGGCAGTTATTCACAATGGTTTTTCGAATAGGATTTTGTGGACTTACAGTCCACGGGCGGCCTCAAGGTCTTCCCACATACGTTGAGGAAAATATCAAGGCGCGGACTGCGCAGTCTGCGCCTTGAAGAAAAACTGTACGGCAATAAGAGGCATAATCTCAAAAGAAAATGCTTTCATTGCGTAATCTGATTCTAAATGGTAAAATTGGTGGTAGGTACTTTCTTTTCTGTTCTAACTTTGTACACCCCGTTCTAACGTCTTCATATTAGAATTTGTTTAAATCTGAACCAAGGTAAGCTCATAACACCACGACGCGCGACGGTGACGTTTGGATAAAACAAAAAATTGCCCTGAGTTTAGTTACGCATTTTTTAAATATTCACACCATACCAAATAAAAAAGACTAAGAATGCCTACCTACTTAATCAAATTGCAAGTTAATTAACTGGTTTGGTTAATATTGAGCACAGAAGAAAAAAAATCCAGTTGAGTACATATTCGTTTAATCGACAATATAATATGGAATAGTTACGTTTCGCTGCAACTTGGGCAGCTTCTTCAGACGTTATTATAAGTTTATGTATAATTTTGGTATAAATTTTTGAAAATCTAAAATAACATGTATAAATATACCATTTATGATACCAGAAAAGGTTTCAATGAAAATAAACTTACATGTGGTTTGTGGGTTGGTGAAATTGGTAATACTAGGTATAAATTGTGTTAAATTGTTGTTTTTTAAAATTCTTATAAAAGTATCGACAAAACGGTCACAACCAATTATACTACTTACCTACTTACCTACTTAATGGTTAGTAAAAATACTTCCTACGTAAGGGTTGCTTTGCTACAGCACTGAAAAGTATATGGTTGCTTCATAAATCATGTGTCATCGTGTTGTATTTTTTAGTTGTGAGCTTGGCAGCAAATGTCGTATGACAGTCAAAATGATAATGTATGTACTTTAAAAAATGTTTGTTCTTTAATAAAAGTGAGTTCTAGTAATTTATTATTTTTATTACACTCGGTCCAATCATTCAAAAGATCGTAGCGGTTACTTACATGTTTCATTTCGTTTCTATTCGTTTGAAAAATAAGATATCAAGGAAGTTTAAATAAAAATAATAAACGAAAACGTGTTTGGGAACGTTTCAATCAGTGTATGTAAAAACGATGGTGGCTGTGCATTTGAATAAAGCCCTCGGGTTCAAAACTCAATTCTTTTCCCATTATATTGAAAGAAAAAAAGGTTTCAATTGGCTTATTCATTAGCTGTATGACATAAGATTTTCCGCCTTACCACTGAAAAAGACAAATACCAAATTTTAAAGTGTTTCCAATTAACGCTGCAACATAATGCAATATCGAGAAAAACCGCTTTTTGATTCACCCCAAATGCTACAAATTGCAATAAATTTAAACTGTTCGAATTTAATTGAAATATCAAAAGTGAATTATAAGTAGTTGGTAACGAAATTATAAGTTCTAACAGTATAGACGTTAAACTTCATTATTCCTTAAAGACCTGTTACGTGCGTTAGTAGTCGAAGTAAGGGAACAATTTGAATTAATTTGTAGAAATTATTCATATTTGGACCTAAGTCGTATTTGTATAGGGTATACAGCAGGTCGTAATTATACGAAATCTCTTCCTGTATGGTAAATATCAATAGCCATTTGCCTTGGTGTTGGTTTTACAAGGGAATATATCCTCTTCCATACTGTCACAATTACATAATTTAAGTAAGTTGACAAGTGATGTGGTGGAAAATTGAGATTCCCCCAGATTTATGACGATGGGAAACGTGTTTAAGGAGAAAAACATTCGTAATATATAAAGGTCGTATGGAAAGTAAAATAGGTACGGATTTTCTCCATTTTTTTCGTATTAATCGCATTCCATAGTGAAAGTGTACAGGGAATGGTGGATACTAAAAATTTTCACCTTATTTTGAAGGATACCTTAAATTTTCCATAAAAATTTTAATATAAATAACAACCGCAAATCCCAAACAGGTGCAAACTGCTTCAGGTTGACATTTTATCAACGACGAAAATGACAGAGTGTGTAACAATTTATTTACATCAATATTATACGTCCATCTCCTTATGAAGATACTTTCAGTGGAAAATGATAATCAATACGGATTGTTGAACTTCAATCAATGCAAGAGAAAATGCATATGAACGAATCTAAAAAACAAGCCTTAAAGCAATAAAAAAATTCAAACAAAACGAATGAGTGTCAACTTTATAATTTTACGCGCGAAGAAACTCAATTGACATATTATTACGACCATGTTTCTCATTTTGTTTACGTTTTGCGATGTCGAGCTCTAGGGGTTTTTATTTAAATATTTTAGGTTTGCAGTTGGTTCATTTTCTCTATTTCCACTATAATACACCATGTTGTACATGCATGCTTGAAATTCGTGTAGATGGTGTTTTCCATGCAGGGAACATACGTTTTCGGTGTAATTTTCGAACAATATTTGCTGATTAAACACATTAAATTTTTAAGCTTCCCCAAAATTTGATTTATACTTAAGCAAATGATTCGTACCTATATGTTTATTGTAAGTAATGTTTTAGTAAAGGTAAATAAAACCATTTCTTTCTACTACTCAGTATCTCCTTAATTGGCATGCATATCATGCAATTTGAAAATAATACATTCGGTAAACAGAACGTAATTTACATTACTGTAACATTCACGTTCACATTTTAGCAAACCACAGTAGCCAAGTATTTCATTTTATAATCATGAAACGGATGCTAGCGAGCAACAAGTTTAAGATTACAGCTTCAAACTATTTTGTGGGTTTTTTAACGAACATTTCGAAAGTTCGTTCATGGGATATAGTAAGGCTACAAATCTAAAATATTTTCACTTGAATCGCAAAGTTTATACAAGATGATTTATATCAAAGTTGCATTTTTTTAATGGAACCCTCTATATTATATTCTTTGGTCAATTCTAATGCGACTTTATGTGTCACATATAGTACTTAAAACGAATCGTTTGGCCGCTTGTGTCCAAAAAATTGAATATCGCAGGGATCACAAAACTTAGAAGGCCGTGACAATACGATATTACTAAAACATGAAATATATCTACTGTCGTAAACCGGACGGTCAAATCCGAAATCTTGTGTTCGGAGAAATTACCTACTACGTCAATTGACAAAATTTCTATAAACGGTAACTTAATTTTTCAAATGGCATTGCCAATTTTTTTTTTATTACCTTTTAATTTTTTAACTATGAATTTACAAAATTATAATAATTGCGAGTTTATTATTTCCAATTTCAATTTTGAATTTAATTTAAGCTTTTCAACTTTAAGTAGCAGTAGGTAATATTTTGCGTTTCGAATTTTGAAATTTAAATTTTCAAATTATAATTTAGGATTCGTTAGCATTAATATTTTGAGTTTCAATTTTTTATTTCAAATTTCTATTTTGAAAACGAAATTTTTGAATTTTATGTGGATTCATTTAATTTACATTTTATATTTAGGTAGGTACATCTTTGAATAACTTGAATACTTTGAATTTGGAATTTTGAACTTTGAATTTCTAAGCTATGCGTTTTTTCTTTTTCTTTTATAGTTTCAGCAGCAAAAAAATACCGGAAACCGGTATTCAAAATTTCTTCCGGTATTGTAAGCCCTAGCACTAACTTCTTTCTGAAAATATGCAGGTAAGCTCCTCAAACGTGTGGAACGTGACAACAAAAGTATTATGATTAAGGTTTGTGTATAGTCTACATAAACTTGTATAAGTTTGTAAGTATTTATCTATATAAGTTTAAGGTGCTCCCTTAAATAGTGACAATAACATAGAGACGATGGAATGATTCTCCCCCACGCTGCCCCTGTTATGTTAACACCATCGTCTTCATAAGAACCATTTTCATATTGTCGGAAGCACATTTGTAAAGTGGATTAGGTACACAGTCCTGTGATTGTGAAGTAGGAATAAATATCTTTAGAAGGGCACGGAAGTTCACATAGAACCTATACATAAGCTTTTAGTCATCGAGAACCAATAAATAAGGTATTCACAGGAGAGATTCGGATAATGGATTAAATCTTCTCCTATCCATAAATTGGTTGTGCACTAAAAAAATTAAAGGATGCAGGACTATGGAAATTTACGGTCAATTTCTCGCTTGGTCACTTTGTTTAAACGGAGCAAACACTATCTAATTCTTGAACTAATGCCAATGTTTGATGAACAGTGCGATAAGTGTACGTAGTTTTTCCCATACCTTTAAAACCTCACGCAACTTCCGATCTAAAAAACCCGTCCAAAAAGCGTATTTCCATTCAACTTTCCTATCAGTTTTTCAAAAGCTCAGAATCAGAATAGAATATCCCCTCCAAACAAAAACAGGTGTTTTGTACAATAATGATCTAGTAGGTAAAGTGAAAACCATGAGTCTAAATTTTGAAATTTGAATAATCGAAAAACTAGTGGTTTAAACAAACAGCCCCTTAAAACCAAATTATTTATTGTGCAACGAAACAATGCCTGCAATCTTTAGAAGAAAAAGCTCTTGAAAAATGAAAATTATTATTGTATGATTAGAGTAGGTACATTAGTCGAACTACGAAAGAGAGAAAGATCATTCTGCTGAAGAGTCCTTCCTCTTTTGCGCGATTATTCATTTATATTTGAGTTTTTTGTTTATTTGAGTTTATTATTTCTTATTATTAGATATTTGTTTGTTTTTGTTGTAGGGGAAGGGGGGGCAGAACCGGGTAGCTAAGGGAAATTATCTGTAAAATATTTGATTATTTTAATTTTTTATTTTGTATGCTCCTAATGTAAACACTACAGTATAATACAAACAGTAACGCTAATTGGAATCAATAGAAGTATTAGAAAAAACAAAAAAAGAAGTAAAAACTAAAACACTTCAAAATACGGTTCTACCCCATAGGTAGGGGCAGAACCGTATGTTAAAAGGGGCAAGACCGGGTATGGTAAATTAACGCTTGGATTCGCAAATTGTACAGACAAAATCGTCTTTATTCTATCCTCCAACGTAGATTGCGGAACCATGTAGGTTTGTGCAGCTTTCTTGTACCCCATTGCCTCTGATAAAATTTGCTCCATCGCACTTTTCATAGCATCTGCTGACCAATTCTGTCGGTCTGACTTTCTTTGATAATTACGTACCATTATGTTTGCAACTAGTAGAATATAAAAAAATAATAACATATTGACTGCTTTTCTAAATATTTAAAATGTGATTACTTCATATGGGGCACAACCGGGTACTACCCGTTTTTGCCCCACCGGTTCTGCCCCACATGCTGTAAATTTGCAAAACATGAAAATGTCGGTTACAGATTAAGTTGAAAGAAAACTGGCTACTACATGCGTGTGCGCAAGTATATACGGCATTTAATGTTATAACTAAAAACATTATCAATTATACCAGTAGTTAACTGTAGAATGATTGAAAATTGGGCAAAATAACATCACTCACCTATTAAAACACGTTTTTTCGCTTTTCTTCGAAACTGCAACGATATTATCGCTCAAACTTACAGTCGACACTGTCGTTAATAGCGTGATCAAACATAAGCTACATGCGCGTATCCGAAGCGCAAGGTAGTGATTATAATAGGGGTACCCGGTTCTGCCTCGCTACCCGGTCCTACCCCCCATTCCCCTACTTGTTATACATGGAAAATAAGGATTATGGGAATCGGGAACGAGGGCAATTCTTAAAAGTCGAGGAGAAGCGTATTTTAGCAAAGTTATATGTACTGCCCTTGGGTTGCAACTTTTGTCGCCCTCGCCGAATTAACTTTCTTGGAAAAAAACACTGTCGATTATCATACTGAAATGGACGGATGAGTTGCTCTTTGAAAATTGGTTTAAAAAATCTAATTCTCGCAAATTTGTCCGATAGGTGCAGTTGTGATCACGGATGACGCATAATGTAGCACTCCAGAAAATTGGAACCCATTTCTAATACTAAGTAATAAAGAAGTGGCTGTTGTCAAAGGACATTTATTACCAGAATGATTACTTGATATTCGAGTTGTTGGATATGATAAAGAAATATACATCACAGCATGACATTCAAGTAATAGATACGTTATTACAAAAGAAAATACTTAATTAAAAACTATTCAGATCACTAAAATAAAGTAAATCTTGTACTACAAAAAAATTTTGGCAGGGTAAACAATGCGACGCCTACCTACTTTATATCAATTTTCTTGCAAAGGAATGAATTCACTATGCACATATTACATTTTTACAAATATAAATAATGTCTCAATTATTATTACTATTGGAAGCTAGTTTCTTAATAACTGAAATTTTGCGTTACGATTTTGTACTAGGTGACAGTAGAGAATTGCTCTGTGTGTATCAAATACCTAACCGTATCGAATTTATATCCAATATTCTAGCAAAAGTTTTTTACGTTTTACTTTAGCACTGCTTAATACACTGTGCAAATTGGTTATAATGCAAATAATATGAAATGTTTACAAAGCGAACTAAGAGAAACCAACTTTATAAGAAGGAATGTCAATTTGAGTACCTACTCATGCAAAAATTAATTTTCAACAAGTTCCCGTTGACATTTCCCGATTTATTAAATAATAAAGAATTTTGTAATTCTACACATAAATGAGCAAGTCACGAAAATTTTGCATTTACCGAACGTAATTACATAAAGTTACTTAGGTACTCTAAACTGCAGTTAACTATTCAGTCTTTGTAATTTGTTTCTCATTACATTATTTGATAGGTGTCAAGAAATTATATGATCGAGCTTAAAGTTTTCCGAACGAAATTGAATGTGAAGCAAATACATAGTTTGTATTCCACAACTGGTCATAACAATATAATGGGTTTCGGTTTTTCATGTATCCACTACTAAAAGCCATAGAGTTTCAATTGTGATGGTTGATAACAATTGAAGTAAAAATGTCTTTTAAAGCACTACAATTGAAATTGATAGCAAACATTGTGCACTTTTTCCGCTGTAGGTGTAGCAGAAGAAATGATTAGAGATCCAATTATGGTTTTCTCGTGTATATTTACACAGAAATAGATTCGCATATTCAACTGCGTCTTGGGAAATATCATTTTATTATCTCGATGCGGGAATTGTTCAAAATAACAGCCTCGTTTACGTATACAAAGACACCACTAAAATTCGACATACAAGGGAGTGATGCAAACGGTATTAATTAAAATTAGAATTGCTAGCTACTAAAAAAGAATTAATATTCATGTTGTGTTTGGCCGCGTGAGGGTACCACCAATTAATCAAGTTTAATTCTTTGTTTTACAATTATAGAGTAATAGAAACCTCAGGTTAAATGTAAGTTAAGTTTGTATTACTCATCATAAAACGTAATTATTCACACAAACATTTAAATTTCAAAATTCGAAGTAGACTATAAAGATGGATCTATTCTATAAACTTCCAACAGTTCTAATATACACAGAAAATATTAGATCTATGGTTGTCAACTGTGGTTCTTGTTTAATTTACTCTTCTCACTATACCATTAAAACCTAATACAACTAAAAGTATCCTTATTTTTTCAGTAGTCACTATGAAATAAAAAAATGAGGTCTTTTGAAATGCGACAGAATTCCGAATTGCAGCTCACAGTGTTCTCAGCGATGGATCCGTACTTTAATAATAATAATAATAATAATAAGAATAATAATAACGTTTATTCCTTTTGACATACAAATGTATAGGAATCGTCACATTATTTAATTTTGTCAAAGGAGCTTAAGAAAACTGACAGTTTATTCACCTTGACCAAACCACAATTTTACGTTGAACACGACAAACCCCTGTAAAATGTAACGTATAAGTTAAAAAATATCCGAAATTGGGACATTTACTTATACTGTGTGCCGAATGAATTAAAACGTTTCTGTTTACAAAGGATTGGAGAGGGGGGGGGGGGGGGTATAATAGATAAGAAATTATATAATTGTATCTACTTTTTTAATTATCGCACTCCTGTTTCTCTTTAAATTACATAGTAGCAAAAAGGTATTAGACGCTGTAATGACGAACAGTTCTATTTGGTGGCCAGTAGAGCATGACACCGAGGTGAAATACGATCGTCTGTAATTTTATAAATGTCGCAATTAACTCCATTTTCTCTCAAGAAATGGACCCGATCCAAGAGGACGATATTTTCACATATGCTTTGTATCGCTGTTTGTAATGCGGTTAAAATTTCCACTAAGTAACACTTTTCCTTGTAATTTTCCCATTTCGCCAACACTTTATCAATAAAATCACTTTCTATTTCAACTTCTATTCCATCTGAAGTCACCAATTTATGTGACTTTCTTAAATTATTTGCGTAATTTTCTATTGTGTAATCGCAACTTTTACAGTTTCGACTTTTACGTTTCAAACGCTTCACATTGTAGTCACCTAAAATGCATCAAATTATAAATAAACGAAATTAGATCAAATAGCGGCCGCGTGATGTAAGCCATATATGACCTAAATAAGTGTATTTAATTATTTACATATCAAACTTGTCAGAGAGCACATTCTCAAATTACATTTGACCAAGGATTTTGGGATAAGCATTAGATAATAAACTCTAATTGTACCAAGTTAGGTATTTGTAGTTCTAAACTTTACTGTTAAAAATTACTAATTAGGATAAAGCTGTTAAGAAAGCTTTCATTATTATGACTCTCTACGTACTTCGTGTTTAGAACTGTCATCGTCAATTATAATAGAGCAGTAAAGTGCTTTTAATGTTTTGGTAAGAAAATTGCACGAGTAAGTTATACGGCTTTTTCCGCACAATTCATCGACGCCATTATGCTTACAGATGTCGCAAATAAATACGATATTTTTACCAAACATTACACTTTCAATTACAAATTCTTGTCTATTTTCTGTACACCCTTCTTTCGACCATACTCATTCCTTACACTGCTAAACACGTTAGGATTTTCTACTGTAGTTGCTCAAACTCAAAATTATTTAATTTCTCCAAAGTTTTAAATTCCAAGAAGAAATTTCGAAATTCCGAGAAAAGACATAGATATGTATAATTCCGACATATCATTTTAATTGTTTAATACGCGTTTTACCCACCCCATCCATTGCATTGTGGTTACTTAACTAGAGTTTTACATGCTGAGATTTTCCCAAAATTTTGGGTTTCTTTCTTGAAATTCAGTTTTTCTTTTCAAAATACTGAAATTGTAGCTCGAAATTCGGAGTTGTGAATGAAATATATCGTTGTGGTGATGCTATTTTTTTGTGTTTGTGACTACAGCCCCCATGGAACTCAGACTAGACTACTGGGAAAATACAATGCAAAAACATGAATTATTGTAATGTGCTAATAACCAAAGCAGTTGATGCACGTAGAGGTGCTTGGAAATTCGCTGTTCCTAGATCTCGACCCGTAACATGAGTAAATAAATAAAATAAAATAAATACAAGTATTCCACGACTTTTTTGATTTTAAATGTAACCGGCCGCTATGTGTCGTTGTCACGAGTAAAGATAATGTAATAACATAATGTCCGGTTACATTTAAAATAAAATAAGTGGAACTACCTACTTGTATTTATCCACAAAGTAAGTTTAGAGATAATTAATTCCAATAACATGAAAACTTCCCTAAACTGTGTATACCTATAGGCAAGAAGTGAATTTCATACACGAAGTACGTAGGTATGTGCCAAAATATTATTACAAGAACACTAAGAGAAATAAAAACATCATCTAAACTTTATCTCCAAACCTAATCAAAGTGCCTTAGAATGTAAGTTGTAATTTAATTTAAGATTGCTTCATTCTCAAAATTAGAACTAATAAACTGCCTTAGCAATTTAATACACAAGTAATGATCGCAACGTATAAAACGTTAAAATTGCGACCAATTATTATAGTTCATACAATCATTTACATAGTATACTTTTTATACTTCGTGAGCGGCTTTATTTTAAAGAGATGCCAAGCTTTTTCCTCAGCGAAAATGTTCGCAAGTGGGTCCTACGGGGGTGCGCAGGGGTAAAACACGTTGATGTGGTAATTACAATAAATTCTGGCATGTATTGCCACGAGCCTTCACTCGTACTGCAACTTTTTCTTTAAAAAAATTGAGTGCCGCCATTTTAGCTTATACCCGAATATCAGCATTTTCGTCCTTTGCTCGAATGCAATCCATTGGGGAAAAGCGCATTTCGATAACATTAATAGTTTCTGAGTATAGAGCGTTGCAAGGAATGTGTACGGACAGACTACAGACTACAGACGACAGACGGATATTTTTTTCATATTTTGAATCTACGTATTCAGAAACACAAAAATATGTAAAAATTTGCATAGGTCAATTTTTTGGAACACTAATACAATACTTCCCTTTTACTTCGTACTCGGGAAGTAAAAATGAATTAATATGAGTTAATTTTTTAGGTAACTGTTAGGTTTTTTTGTAAGTAATTCAAAATAACATTTGTCCTACAACAAAAAATGAATCCATCAAGAGTGTTCTCCATCTGAAACATGTAGATATTACTACATTAACAAAAATAATGCATATCAAGCTGATTTTTTTTCTGTAGCTTAGTAAATATTTGCATAACTAATGCCCACATTGTCCTACAAATTAATTGGGCCCATGATATTAATCAATTTTTTGTAATTAGCAAATCAACGTGTTTTTTCCCTGCGCACCCCCGTAGGACCCATTTGTGAACATTTTCGCAGAGGAAAAAGTTTGGCATCTCGTTAAAATAAAGCCGCTCACGAAGTGAAAAAGGACAAAAAAAAATTGATTGTAAAAAAAGCGGTCAGCTCCCGGACTATTACTTATAGGATAAATAAATGAAATATTTACCACGCAACAGAAACCCACCTTCGTGTGCGACTTCCTGCAATATTGCTCTAAACGTACAGTGTTTTGAGTGCAATTCGTGCATCTCTTCATTCATATTCTCCCAAGCGTTTCCAGTCTGTTGACAAGCCAATCGTAGAAACGGTCTCCTTAGAAAAGATTCTGCATTTAGACTAATGTAAGTACTTTTAAGAGTTTCACTAACAGGAAATCGTTTAAATTCCTCTTTTACCGTAGTTATGGTTAGTTCTTCCATGCGATGATAACAGCAAGGCATAATAACTAAAACTTTAGCGTAATGTAATTTTTGAAAAATTTCCAAAACTGTCACGCTCAAATCGGCGCAAGCGTGAAGCCCTACAATGCCCACATTTTCGACATTCCAATTATTCTCGCGTAGGATACCATCAATTGTACTGGCAGAATTTTCGGTAATAAAATGGTGTATAAACTTGACGTCACTTTTACTACCCGGGTAATATTTGTCCTGATACTTAAGGGCTAAATCGACCTTATCACTACTTCCCTCAATTGCCAGTATCTTATAATTGTAGTTTTCGTGCAATATGTGTGACAGATAACCCTACAATAAAGAAACTTAGTAATAAATGAAGTAGGAAAACTGGTGCCGGTACTATTCCTGCTCCGATGTCGACCAAGACGGAAATGTTAAGCTTCTTGCAAACATCGTGAATGACCGTTGGTAAAATGGTAATTTCGTGAGCTTTTTTTGCAGATAAACGTATTTGAGGTTGCAATATTACATGTTCGCAGCTCGGATTGTAATGTTCAATTTTTTGTTTCAAAGATGCAATCTTTAGCAGCAACTGTTGGAAAGTTGTAGGCCAGTCGCTCTAAAAAATCGTTTTTTTAAGTGGTTGTACGCTCATGAATGAATGAATAATAGCTGAATGTAAAGGGTTAAAGATCTGTTCAAATAGATGCAATACAATCCAAACCAAAATCAAACATGGAGCAAAAATTAAAATTTACATGCAAAGGGCGGACGTAAGTAGAATATATTGTGAAATTTCTGAATTTTCTGCCAACAGTTTCATTGGCAGGACAACACAGCAGTAACAGTTGAATAATTAAAATCATCTTCCTGTTATTGGTCCAGTGCGCACAAGGGCGTATCCTAAAAACTAATAAAAGGAGTGGGTCTGGAATTTTTGTAACACAAAAAATGAGGTAGCATAACAACTAGCAATTGAAAAATTGTGAAACAAAGACAACTGTAGTTCATGGAGATTCCCTAAAAGAAACTTGAAACGGATGCAAAAGCAAAAGGATTAGTTTTGGAATAAAAATATATTTCTGTAATTTTGTGACCAAGGGATTTTGAGAGCGGGATAGATAATTTTTAGAGCTAAAATCACTCCGTTTATCATGAATCCTGGGCGCAAATCTCAATAAAAATTCTCCGGAAATGTCTTGAAAAATCCGGGACGAAATACTCTAGCGATGAAAGTCCATGAGAACATCATATTTTATTTTCTTCTTCATTTTTATTTTTTATTAAAATCTCGATAATAAAAAGTATTTTAAAAAGACATACTGACTTAGAGGACTTTGCTTAATTCAAGAGGTGCAAAGGAGGTAATCTCATAGACTTCCCTCGCTAGAGTATTTCGTCCCGGAGTTTTCAAGACATTTCCGGAGAATTTTTATTGATATTTTCGCCCAGGATTCATGAAAAACGGAGGAGTATTTTTACATCTTGAAAAGTCCTCTAAAAAATCTAAGCATTTATATCATGATGAATTCGGTATACCGACTATCGAATGACGCATAATAGAGAAACAGTGGAAGGTAGAGTACTAATTTCCCGCAAATTCAGTAAATAAATTATCCACAACAAACTAACCTTCACATTGCCAGCAGGTAAATCATTTAACTCTTTATTGTTGATATTTCGCAAAGACTCGACCCAATCGGTTCTAAAATTGTCCAAGATTTTATTAACAAAAATGTGTGTATTTGGATAATTGTATATCCAATCTTCCTTTCGCAAAAAAGTTAACACCTCTTGAAAATATTCTTTGGGATCTTCATCAAAAGTTGGCATTATTATATACCACGAATTTTACCACCTGGAATCA
Source organism: Pyrocoelia pectoralis (assembly GCA_036250285.1). Taxonomy (NCBI): domain Eukaryota; kingdom Metazoa; phylum Arthropoda; class Insecta; order Coleoptera; family Lampyridae; genus Pyrocoelia; species Pyrocoelia pectoralis. The sequence continues at coordinate 1,995,690 of CM070075.1, read as the reverse complement.
ACGGCAACACATTTCCAGTAACAATATCGCAAAATTCTGAAATATATTACTTTGTTTAAAAAACGTATTGAAATACCTATTATACAGGGTGAATAGTAACTTATGCAGTTAACTGAAATGAGGGCTTCAAGAAGTAACTTTCAATTATAAACTTGTAGGAAAAACTCAAAGGCAAAATAGTAACAGTAAAAGAAAAACTTTTTCAGAACCGCTGATAAGATCATTTCTGCAGTAGAGATTCGAAATGTCTACCGCGCACTTCGACACAGGTTTGTGCACGGCGAATCCAGTTTTGGGACAACTAATGATGTCTTTTCATTTTAATGTTGTGAAATTCAAAATTTATTTACTTACAGGAGGACAAGTCACTCACTTGATAGACGTCAACAAAGCAACAATCGATATGACATTGACATGTCAGATTGTAACACAAGAAACAATCGCTGATTCCAATCAAACACTCAGTTAATTGCATAAGTTACCAGTCACCCTGTATAGGAGTTAATTTTATCTAACTTACCTTTCCTGGAATAAATCTGAAACAAATAGTTTCATCAATATTTTATCAATCTTATTATACAACTAAACATTATATAACCATAACACTTTTTAGTTTCAATACACGATTAGATGCGTTCATTTTATAAATTGACGTAATATCGTGCGTAAAAATGTTTACGTCGACTACAGCCCCAAAAGCATGTATAGTAGGGTGCATCGAAAAAACACTTTTTTCGATTTCACTATTCCAATAGTGATTTTTTTTTTGTGGTTTGGTGTCAAAGTAACGTAAAAAAAATTTGAGGTTGATAGGTCAAGTCCTTCAGGTGCCGACTTGACCCTAAAGTTTTAAAAAATGACGTTTTTTGAAGATTTTTAAAAAATGATCTCCGAGCTAATTCACACTTGCCAATAGGGGTTTTCTGTTTCCAAATGACACTGACATAGCGACAAAAAAAATTGACGGTGATCGGATGTGCCCTTCAGGTGCCGACTTCACACTAATTTTTTCGTCAAAATTGCGAAAATTGAGATTTTTTCGTATTTTTGCAATAAATTGCTAAACACCACCCCTGGGTTGTTTTGACAGTGCAGGCCTTTTAAAATAACTCAAACCTAAGTCTAAAACACTCTGATGTAGTTATTTCGTCTGTATATTACTCCTGGTTACATGTCAAGAGCCTTCAAACGCAACATTGTTTTGTTAGGCAGTTTCCCAATGTTCTTTACGCATTTCTGAGTCCGAGACTCAGAAATGCGTAAAGAACATTGGGAAACTGCCTAACAAAACAATGTTGAGTCACCTATAAATCCGTTCTCTACAGTCTAAAAAACGTTGCACTTCCGTTCCTTATATGAATGCTTTTTGCTTGTGTTTGAAGGCTCTTGACATGTAACCAGGAGTAATACAGACGAAATAACTACATCAGAGTGTTTTAGACTTAGGTTTGAGTTATTTTAAAAGGCCTGCACTGTCAAAACAACCCAGGGGTGGTGTTTAGCAATTTATTGCAAAAATACGAAAAAATCTCAATTTTCGCAATTTTGACGAAAAAATTAGTGTGAAGTCGGCACCTGAAGGGCACATCCGATCACCGTCAATTTTTTTTGTCGCTATGTCAGTGTCATTTGGAAACAGAAAACCCCTATTGGCAAGTGTGAATCAGCTCGGAGATCATTTTTTAAAAATCTTCAAAAAACGTCATTTTTTAAAACTTTAGGGTCAAGTCGGCACCTGAAGGACTTGACCTATCAACCTCAATTTTTTTTTACGTTACTTTGACACCAAACCACAAAAAAAAATCACTATTGGAATAGTGAAATCGAAAAAAGTGTTTTTTCGATGCACCCTAATGTATAGTTCTGTCTTTCCTTTTAATATATAGGTACATTATCTGTTGAAAAGACCAAATAAGTTTAGAAAAGAAACCCTTGGATGTAATCTGCCAAGGGATAAGGATAAGAATTATGTTTTCCCTCGTGTTTTCCTAAAGGAAAAAAGATAAAGGATGCTCAAATGTTAAGCAATAATTCGGCAACTAACACGCAAACCTAACGTGAGTGACATCCCCTGGGAGGTGCGGGAGGGGACTTTCGATTACTATCATTCAATAGAGTCAATTTTTCATACTTACTTTTCGTTTCTCAATGCGTTTTGTATGTCGCGAGATAATCGGGGGGGTACTGGTGGTCTGAAACACCAGGTATAGGTACTAATTAGAAAACGTTGCTTGTGTGTACAATGTATTAAAATGTTACTAGTTTATTCAACTACCGTTTTATATATTTATTAATTCATAAGTTAACAACACAATTTTATTACTACCTACCTAATCATATACAATTCCAGATCAACCCTGTTTTTATTTATTTAACATAAACACTTTATTGTCTGACGGTATAGTTTGAATGCTGCGGGAAAAAACAAAATGACCGTCATCGTAAACACGTTTTTCTATTTATATCAGTAACTCAAGCTGTAAACATAATCATAAATCTTGTATTGAACTCAAAGCTATGGAATTTTGATGGGTCTGTTCCAGAAGATCTCAGTGGTATTATTCCAAATGAAATTAATTGCTTCTTTAAGTGGTGTATTGGGGAAAAAAGGACATTTCATAAGAGAAAAAGGAAAAACATGAAGAAGTTGAAAGGCAAGCTTGTCATAATGTAAGAAAATTATGGTGGCAAATTGTCTTTCTCGCAGACAAGTTGAAAACAACCAATCTACTCAGTTTTACCATGAAAGGGACTTCCCACTTGAAACAGCTATTAACTGGACACCGAGTAACACCCGACAGACCGCTCTATGGTTTTACTTTCGGAAGAGTGATACAGTTTTTCTCCGCTTTAGAAAGATGGGGTTCGGAATAAAACTTCGTGTAATAATTACCGATTCATTGCATGCAGTATAGGTATATTTAGTCTACGTTCACACATACATTTTATTAGTAAGTACATTTGCAACTTCTGTGCAATCTTTTATAGAATATCCGGAATTTTATGAACGTACCGTAATGTATAGGTAATTAATTGGTGTACATTACAAACTAATATAAAATCAATATGAAAAAAACTCATTGCAATTTTACAGGGTAAACAACTTTCATGCACCAATTAACACAATACGCTTTTACGCCACCCGTCACTATTTTTATAGAAAGCTTCCACCTTCCTTCCGGTAGGCATTAACGGCGGAAAGTTTGTAGCATTTGGTCGAAAGTAATTCACATAGAATAGTCCCTTAAACACATAAATGGGATCTAAATTGTGATTAACAATTCACGTACCTTCTTTAATGGACAAGAATGAAAATTGGAATATTTAAGAAAATTGGGAATATCGAACTCATTTCTACCTATAGCATCGCATATACCCATCTTAAAATCAATAGGTGCATGATGATATTCATTATTTCTGAAAAGAGGAGCCCTAATATGAAACTAAAGAAGTGGTTTCAAAATATATTATAAGGCAGAAACTTACCTATTCAGTGCTGTACTGCTGTCTGATGTTATTTCGAAAATTTGAACAAATTTTAACATTTGAATAGTATTCCACTATCCGCTAATAGTTGCAGCCCTTACGTCCGACAAACGTAGCTATCATTCAATATTATGTACAATTCTTAATAGCGACATGCTTCGAAACTCGTTACAGGTTTCATTTTCCAGGCTTTTTACAATACGATAGACTAAATGAAGGGCGAGGGGAACAAATTTTTTAAAAAACTAAGATGAAGTGAAGTCGGACGTAAGGGCCGCAACTATTAGCGGATAGTGGAATACTATTCAAACGTTAAAAGTTTTACCCTTCTTCTCGCATTGTTGACTAAACCTAAAAACCTTCATCATCACTTCATTAAAATTATTTTTTAACTTCTACATTCAGATTGCATTTTTTTCTCGACACATACCAACAGGGTGGGCCAATTTGTACAATGTCATTTTTCTTAAATGGCACACTCTGTATTTCATTACAAGTTTGAATAGCATTTCCTACGATTTTCAATGGTACCTACTCACTTTGTAATTGACTAAATTTTTTATATAAAAATTTCAATAACTCAGCGTAGACCCATATAATATACCTTATAACGGGTGTTTCATTAAGGACGCAACCCTAAGTGTAAGAAGGTGGTAGTAATACATGGGTAAATATTAGTTCCCTAAACCTGTATGTTGGGAACAGTGTATTCAAGGCCAATTGTCTGTGAGAGTTACAATGTGCTAGTCTGTCATTAGTACTGTTTCCGGTGATCGTTTCGTTGCGTTGTGTCAGCTATGGTTTTTTCCAAGGATGAACGCCTGTTTATTGTAGAGACTTACTTATATAGTGTAAATCTTACAAATGTGTGCAAGAGAAGTTTCAGTTAGAATTTCCCCGTACTGCTGTTCCTAATAAATCGACAATAATGCGGTTGATCAATAAATTGTGTCATGTACTTAGCTTTGGGTTGAGTCCTTAATGAAACACCCGTTATATCTATTTACTGAGCATGTATAACAGAACATTCAAACATAAAACATAAAAAAACACGTTTGATATGCCGAAAATGGACCATCCTGTAGGTATATACAAAAATATTTTTACAAGATGCTTCCCTTGGTTGAGTATAATAATCTGTTATTCAAATTTTTTGTTTAATCAACAGTATAAGCGTAATCTTCCAGCCTCCGATCGTTTGGACAATTATTTATTTATTATATTATACTTATAGGTACTTAATCAAGTAATAGCATTTTCGCTCAAAAAATCACCCCCCCCCCCCCCAACCTATTAGTATATTTTCTCCAAAAAACCATGATTTTAATTATCCCATTGTCAACTGCTAGTTGAAATGTCTTCTTTGGATGCAACCAAATAGAAAGGAATAAAGAAAACCGAATGATGTAAACACCAAAATGGTGGAGGTTTTTTTTGGAAACTTCAAAGTAAAATTATAACCCAAAAACAGTACAGTTTGTATTAAATATCAATTTTATTTAAGAAAACTCATTGAACAAAATTAAAGTTTCAGTGCAGAGATACTTTACATAGCCAATTTGATCTTTTTGTCTACATATTCACTCACTCTTCAGAATAGTCCACGACTCCCCAGAACGATTTGACACGTCTACATTATCAGGTTTAGGTCCTAAAACCGCCTTACCGGCAACGGCCCTACCACCACTAAAATACTTTTCGGTCACTTTTTTCAAAGCAGAAGCATCTACAGCCATAATTTCGGCCCTATGATGTTGCAAAATATCTGGACTAATTCCCTTCAGAAATTCATTAGAGCCTTTTCCACTGGGAGGTATTGGCGCATCCACCGACTGAAATACTCCCAATTTGGCTTCCAGCACGTCTTGATTCGATATATTGTTAATTTCACCTTCCAACCAATTACCACACTTATCAAAAACTTCCAAAGTTTTTAAGCAGTGCGGATCTCGATAACTAAAGAAGGAAAATACACCGTCGGTTGAAAGACGAGCACCTCCACCATACGCGCCCTGCTTCTCTCTAAGTTCCGGATGTAGATATTTTGATGATAAGAGTCTAGCAAGTACTCGAAGACTAGCATACTCGGGATTGGTGTACGGAACTGTAAGTACGGCTTTACTGCAATAGTAAACAGGTATGTTTAAGACATGGTGTTGACATTTAACGGTTTCCAAAGGCGACAGCTGATTCGTGTGAAAAGTATTATCGTTAGGTTTACCAAATGTATTGCCCGGCAAGCTGTTGACAAATGTTTCGTAAGTTGGAGTAATTTTCGATCGGTTCTTTTCTGAAATATTTAGTGCACACCTCAACTTGTTTTTATCGAAGATTACTTTTGCCAAATTGTTGAGCTGTTCCAGAATTTTTTCGTACCGTTCACTTTTAACCAAATTCTTCATGTAAGTGATGTGGTGTAGTCCGCTTAGACGCTCCTTTTGATGAGCCGATCCCGAAATCAAACTAGCAGAAGCTTGCATCGAATACACGTGACCGGAATTGGCGAGACCTTGAGTGAGATTCGACATGTACAGCTGCACGAGTGTTTTGAACCGATCGATATTTTTCAACTCGAGCATGGAAAACAGTTGGCTCCATAAGTACCACATACTTTCAACATTTTCGTCTAGGCAGTAGCTGGTTAACAAAATGCCAGGTTCGTACGAGTGTAGTAAGAATAAACTGTCTCCAATGTGGGGACTGAAATGTAATCCACCAGTTTTACGGCTCATTATACTATCAAATTCTCGATAATCCATCGTTTTGGTACCCATTTTGGGAATAATATAACACAACAATGGGAGTAACATTTGTTGTCCGGATGATAAGTCATTAGTGCTTAGTATACCCTTGAAATAAGTTATACCGTTCGTGTTGGCGGAGTAAAATGTTGTGGGTACGTTGGCAACACGTGTTTTTAAGCTTGGAATGTGTTCGACTTCGTTGTTAATATGCTTCATCTCTAAACTCGGTAATAAATTAGTGTCCTGTTTTTTGGTCTGCTCTTTAAGTAGTTCTAATCCTTTGGTGTAAATGAGCTGTATGTCATCGTCACTTAGGCTCTTTGTTTTATTCTCAATCACCTTCTTTTCCAAAGTTTGTTGCTCAAGTTCATAATTGTTATCGGGGCCCATTGATAGAGACAGGCGATGAGTATTGTCTACAAAATACTTTTTCACCGCTTTCTGTAGGTACTCTTTATCTTTAGTTAGATGCTTTTTAAGACGAGTCATTAATTCGTCTACTTTTAACGCGTCCAAATAATTTCCGTCGTGGTTTAAAATTGGTGTAAGTCCGAATAGTAAAGACAAACCGAAATTCTCGGTTTGATGTTTTATACTCAACTCGTACGAGTGTAATACGGATTCGATGTGACTTTCCTCAAACCCATTAACAATAACTTCACCTATTGTTTTATCGAATGAAGTTATAACTCTGTCGATATCTGTCTTTTTTAAGCCATTCAGACCAACAGTAAATATAGTATCACGCTGTTGTGTATCATAGCCAGTCGACGCAGTGAACCCACCTGAAAAGTTGGTGTCTATCAGCGCTTTGTATAAAGGAGAATTAGGCCCCTTCACCAATAATTCTGTTATAAATTGCAACAAAAACGTCTCGTAAACATCAAGAATATCAGCCATAAGTAGTGAAACACAACAAGTGTTTTGTTTCTCAAACGGTTCACGCATATTCTCAAATCGGCCCAAAAAATGATTCTTTTGAGGTTGTGACCACCTAACCTGTGGTGGTACAAATGTGTGCGAGGGTTCCCTGTAATCGTACTTCGATAAGTATTCGCCGTTAATATATTCGAGTGAAGGCTTTAAAGGAAAATTGCCGTACGAATAAAACCTCGCATTACTCGGATGATAACACTTCTGATGAAATTCTTTTAAATCGTCCCACGTGAGGTTGGGAATCACCAAAGGATCACCACCAGACACAACGCCGTAAGTATGATCGGGGTAATATTAAATTTTGCAATTTCTGAGCGAAGATATTTTCATTTTCGGAAAATACGCCTTTCATCTCGTTATAAACGACACCTTTTATTATTAAATTTGATTTGGGGTTGTTCGGATCCTCAAATTCTAATCTCCATCCCTCCTGCATAAAATCCAAATTGTTTAATTTCGGACGAAAGACTGCGTCGAGATAAATCTTTTGCAAATTTTGATAATCGGTGACATTTTGTGTACTAAATGGATAAATGGTGTAATCGGAACCTGTCATAGCGTTCATAAAGGTAGCGAGAGATCGATTTAGCATTTTAAAGAAGGGATCACGTACGGGATACAACTCCGAACCGCACAATACCAAATGTTCTAAGATGTGTGGCAAACCTGTACTGTCCTGAGGTGTTGTGCGGAAGTTGATGGAAAATACATTATTATTGTCATCTTTGTATAGGTGAATGTACTTCGCTTTCGTTTTATCGTGCACTAAATGTACAGCTGTTATATTAAACACATTAATCTTCTGAATATTTTCTACCACAAATCCGTGAATAAGTGAGTCACGTTGAAAGCTGTTAATATCGGAGGAACCGTAACTAAAGGTTTCTTTGGCAGTAACCGCAGCATGTGATTTGTGTTTGTAATTTTTTGATTTCTTAATTAGTTTATTGAAATGACGTATTCTCCACATCTGTAAATGGGAATGTAAAAGAAATATTTGTTTAAATACTACTCACCTCGTAAATTATTATATTATAACAAGAAATTTAAAAGTATACAAAACCTAACCTCACTTTATCACCAACCGAAAATCATAGACGTACGTTTCATTACGAAAACAAATTCAAAATTGTGCAATTATTAATAAATTAAAATAGAGAAATGACGTTGTTTATAACATTTACATAAAGTTGTTACATGCTAAAAATTAAAATTACTCACCTTAACGAAGTTTATTGTAGCATATCCCCTCCCCTTTGAACACTTGTTAATTATTAATCATAATTGCAAAGTTAAATAATTATTATTATAAATTACTGAATGTTTACTGTTTAGCCAGATTTTTAAGTTTATAGGGTGTATAAAACAATAATTTTAAATAATAATTTTAAATTTCCCCCAATACCAACATAATTTAGTAGTAGATTGATAAAAGATTAAAGTCCCTAGAATTGGACGGATTCTCTCAGAGCTCAGAGTCGCAGTCGTCGAAAGATGGACACGTGCTTGTACAACTTTAGTGGTTTGTGGTACAACCGTTGAGTGAAATATACTCGTCACTCAACGGTACAACAAAACAGAGTCGTTAGATTAACAGAGTAGCGAACGCCTTTGATCCGCAAATGCCGCCCTGGCGGTCATGTTTACTCCATGTGCATAGGATAGAAAGAAGTACATTTCTTTTATTATATTCCCAAAAATTAATGATGCGCGAAAAGAGGTTGAGGTTACGCTACTCTGTTAATCTACTGACTATGCCATAAAACATGCCCACACTGTTTTGTGGCTCATACCACAAACCACTAAAAATAGACTGTCCACTTCTATAGAAAAATAGTTGGTAGAGAAATGCGGGACGGCGACTTCACAAGAGGAAAAGGGTAGGTTGAGTGACGCCCACAGCACCTTATTGGTTAATGCTTTATTGGGGGAAAATTTGAATTGAAATAAAGTAAGGTTATTGTTTTAATAAAATCATATTTATGGTTATATTTATCATTTATGTATCTATTGAAAATGAAATAAGACATTTAGTTACAATTTACATGATATATAACAGTGAAAACAGTACCTATTCTACAAAGTAATACATCTGCCGGATGAATTTGTTGAAATTGTACAATGCAATGCTGGCATATAACAACACTTTTGGAACGTTCAGCAACAGTTTTTTCTTCATAATCCTGAAATAAATGTGGATATGAAGACTCATATGAAACTCATAAATATAATCAATTAAAAAAATAATATTGTATCAAGCTTACTTTATATATTGGAAATGCATCATTACGTAATAAAGTTGTGCTGAAGTGTTCAATAATGTCACTTTATAAAGGGAAACCCATGTCCAATTTTTAAATTCTCCATTAATAAATTCAACCCATTTGTTAAAAATGGACTTTAAATAAAATGTTTTGGGTTTTGAAACCTACATCTACAGACTTTTCTATTCCTATTCTTCCATATTACACATGCGGTGACCATGTTATGTTCTTAATTCTAACAAATAGCGAAAGTAAATATAGGTAGGTACGCAAGTTTAAAAACTTACCAGAAAACTATAAACTTTAATACACAATAAGTAATAAACAACAAAATATAAACGCAAAACCCAATAATGAACGGTTATGTGACGCTGATGTACTTCACATATTTTAAACGAAAAATACCGCCGTAAAATCAAACGCTTATTACTTCGTTTGAAATGTCACAATTTAATTTTATATTCTCAGTACCAACTAATTTTGTGAACAGGTTAACCAACCTAGAAATCCCCTTTCCTCTTGTGAAGTCAACACCCGCATTTCTCTACCAACTACTTTCCTATAGCAGTGGACAGTCTATTTTTAGTGGTTTGTGGCTCATACTCTCAAGCTCCACCTTTGCTCCCGTGCGATCACAGGTTTCCCGCCATACTGTTGTCTGCAAGAATGAAAGAACGAAAGAGGAAAATGGAAAATTTTAATTGGAATTATTCACCTTATTTTTTGAGGAAAAGGGGACTAATCTTGCGCAGGAGCGACTACTGGTGGAAGAGGCGGTTCTGGATCACAAAACATCACAATAGCAGCTGCAAAGTGATGATTTAGTGTGTTTTGACATTCAGAAACCAACCTAGAGGTCTAATTTTGTAGTAAACTCGATTCTCTGTACCGTCCAACACTTCCTTAGTGTTGTTACCTTGACGTGGTCGAGTGATTCAGTAATTAAGAGGGCGTGCAACGTCAAGGGTTAAACTTGAACGTAAAAATTCCGTGCTCAACCCTGTGCATAAAGGTCCCAAGTGAGAGTCTACACCAAAGGCAACACTCTCGTGTATGTGCCCTGCGACGCAATCCGTAATGACAGGATCATGGTAGTTTAGCCCTTATTGGTGGGGAGTGAAATGTCCGACACACCTGGGGCAGAATTTTACATAAGACGAAAGGTCAAGGCCTCGATCAATCGACTGTGCCGTTGGGTCAGACCGACGACTAGGCGAGCTGTGGTACACCCAGAGCCTGGATAGACGTCCCCTTATTGGGCTCCATGGTGGATATTAGCAAGCTAGGACGAAAAACTATTTCGGTGGGAACGTCACAGGCTACCTCTCCATCTCATCAGTTGCAGGTCATCAAGCCTTAAGGACAACAAAAGAAAGGTAAGCACATCACTGGCGCCAAACAAAAGAGGAGGAAGACAGGCAAACTGCTCCAACACCATCCTTTAACGCATCTACCTCCTGTAGCCCAACCTCGAACCAGAAGCAGAACTTTGGTCAGGTAGACGAGCAGGCGGATGAGAACAACAAGAAGCAACTTAGAGTAGAAATCAACAATCCACAGAGTAAGCTGTCAGTTAACCATGCGTCTCTATACCTCAACAACCACAACTCTTTCATCCACTTTCAAGGGCTGGAGGCGGAGATATTCCGAGAGAGTCTTGGAATCTCATGCAAAAACAATCATTCCTCTGAGAAGTCGAAAAAGGAGGTTTTGGTATCCTTCTACCATTATAGAAGGCTGCATACCTCGAGTTAATCTCAGAAGACCGTCTTTCAAGGTATGAAACTCTACATACAGGGTGTACAATTGGCCGATGCACCATAGGGATTTCAATGTAAAAATCTTAATATTCAATTACTTGCTTCCCTAATCATTTTAGACAAAAATTCTGAATCGATTGAATTACTTATTTTTACTTTGAATTTTTCAGGAAGTAAATATTTAGGCAAATAAAAATTTCCACTTTCTCAAAAATCAGGATGCCTTGAAATTGTCAACAGGTATTAATTTAATAAAAAAATACACTTTTACACAATCCAACTAAAATCGTTTAATTAATAATACTAAATAAATAAAATAACATTATTTAACATGTCTGAATCTTGCTGCAAGACGCTCAAATTAGATAAAATGCAACGATGCTCATTAACAGACAAGCAACTATTGTTTTTATACATTGAACTCTCAATCATTCCATGGTACCACTATTTTTTGTGAAAATATCACTTTTAAATTTCAATTTTTCTACGTGCTCTAAAGTAAAATAAAAACAAACATACAGAGTAATCCAAGGGTATCTCATTGGGCGGTTTTAGAAAAGGTTATTTAAATAATTTGAGTCTTTCGCGGTTCCTCAAACTGTCAAGAGTCAACATAACTAGTTTTCGGGTTATATACAGTGTTGTTATATTTGTTCCACAGCCTGCGTTGAAAGGCTTGCCTTACCTTTTACCTTGTGAGTCATCCTCTTAGCTCCCGTTAATGGTGAGCTGTTAAGTATAGATTTGTCAGGGCTGACTACTGAATGTGACACTAAGAAATAATGGATAAATAGATAAAGCAATCTTATATCTGTCTTGAAACACAATACATAGTTATACAATAGGCTGAAGAACCTGGGTTGACTTTTCACTACTAATAACTTAGATTGGTACTCCTTCTTCAAACCCCATTTCTATTGTATCTGAACATCTTGATATTTTCAATGTGTGTCTATAGTAAACGTTACATCTGACTTTTCTAAAATCCGAAAATCTGAAAAAATATATAAAACTCTGAAACTTAAACCTCCAATTACCAACATTTTATTTTTTATATTGTAAATTTATTCATGTATAACAATTATAAGCAATTAAATATAAAATATAACATATAGATTAGATCTACATAATACTTTTATCTAAAAATTAATCCTAACGTACTTTAAAGTATATCTTTTGATCTAGGTTAGAATCACGTTGATAGGAGCCCAGGTATTTCCAATAATAAATTATGCATTTATTTACCAATAATTTAATTTTTTAATGGATCTAGGCTTTCCAATGAAAAATCTTCATTGCCGAAACTGATACCACGACTAAAACCAGTCTGAAAAATTTATAAATTATATTATTAAAAAAATTTACCTACCATCGCAATTAAATCATATAAGTAAATACATTGCACGCAAAATGTATCGGGATAAACAAATAGGGTATAACAAACATCTTTTAAGCTACCTATCAGGAAAAGTACTTCAGCAACAATTCTCAAACGCTATCACGATTAATAAATAAGGAAACGAAAAACCTTTACTACCATTAAAGTAATCTTATTGCTACTTACAGACATATGGTTTAGTTACACAAGGAACATATATGGACTCTGGAAGAGTTCAGAGCAGAAAAAAGTTAGAGCTTTGTTTGCAGTTAGCAAATGTAGCAATGAGCTTGAATTTTACATACTACCACCAGATGTATAATTTTGCTGGAAATCACTTTGGACAAAGAGAAACCTTTTACAGTTGAAAAATTTTCAAATTCCTTCAAAAGTCATCTGCTTCATTTTAAAAGTAGATGCTGTAGGAATTATTTGGTACGTTAAAGAGGCATTGATTCTTCGGAAAAAGCTCACACAAGCATACATTAGCATACTTTCCAAGCTTTCCAACACAAAAATATTCTGTTTAACATTTATTCAAAGGAACATCGTTGTCTATGCACAAATTTAACAAGGGCTACCATTGGTGTTCATGTTTAACTTTCTGTTTGTAAATTTGATGAATCCTACACTAACTCATTTGTTGTTCTTCAGTCATGTACTACATTGCATTAGTCTGCAGTTTTCTTTAGCCAGAAACAGTATGAGATACACTGCAAAGTACAGAAAAGTGGGACAAGATGTAGAGAGCAAAACTTTGATGGGAATTAGTAAAGTTTGTGTAACTCAGACCAACTTTAAAGTGATACTTTATGGCTTCCTAAGCATATTTGAGCTCCTGTTGGTAAAACAAGATAGTTGTTAACTGCTATAAATTTTTACAATGCACGGTAACAAACACATGCAATGAAATGACATCAATACAATTTCTAAGATATTAGATAATTAATAACATACTATTCAAATAATTTAAGTCTGAACTGTACACTTCCTTGTGCGACTTTGTGTTACACACTCAAGAACCTCTGGCATTACAGAGACTGTAGTATGAATAGCAAATAGTAGATCAACATAATATGGACAACTACAGAGAAATGTGGGTGATCATTCTTTTCTAACACATACAATGTGAAACAAAGTAGAAGTACTCAAAAGTACAAACACAATAAAGAAAATACCACACCATGTCGTGCCCGAAAATAAAAACAAATGAAAAGGGGTAAAATATGGAAAATGTTATATAATCCAATGTCAATCAACAAACCTTCATTTCCAATATTCGCTTATCCAACAATCCAATGGCGTTTTCAATGTCTTGAGGTGAAGCAGCAGTACCAAAATCTCCCATTTCAAATGGATCAGAAATTTTTGCACTAAAACGCTTTCTTTAAATACAATGTTAGAAAAACTAAAAAAAAAAAGGTCACCTGCTAGGTGAAGGAGTTGCAGCAGTTTGTGATGTGAATGGAGAAATGCCGAATAAATCTTGTCCAAACGTCCTTTGTAAGTTTTCCACGTTATTATTATTATTGATATTACTTCTCCTTGCGGCTTTAGGAGGGGGAGCCACTACAAAAATAAAATTAGTCCCGGTAAATCGAAATTTACTTAGGTACTTACATAATGGTGGAGGATTGGACGAATTTCCATTCGTAATTAGTGTATGCGTTGTGTTATGATTACTTTCGTACGATCTTGGATCGAAATCATCATCTTGATCCAATTCATTGAGCAATAATCCCTCTAATTTTGTTCCAACAGTTGGTGCAGAGTCAAATTGTCTCGGCGGTACGGGGGGAGCTATACCATTACCGTTAGTAGTCTCGCTACTTCCAAAATCCACTAATTGATTGCTAACATTTCCATTAACGTGTTCCAAATTTACACTAGACGTATCATCGATAGAATTGGTAGATTGACCTAAGGGAAGTTCTAGCAAACTTCGGATTTCTTGCTTTTTCAAATATTGATCGAGTTCAAATTTTATACTATTAAAACGCGAAATTTCCAAAAGCCTCTGTTTGTATATATTGTTTTCTTGCTGGAGTCGTTTTATTTTTTGTTGCGTTACCATTGCTCGCCTTTGCGATTCTAAGTCCTTTCCCGAAGTTTCTAGAAACCGTTTGTAAGCGAGTTCAAAAGCTTGACCTATAGTTAATGTAATTTCTTCGGCCAATTTATCCGAAATGAACACAAAACATTCATGTTTTTCTTCTTGGTCGCTGTCTACGAAACATAATTTTTACGAACAGAATAAAATTTGGGAAATATGTAGGATTTACCTTGATTCTGCTGTTTGGCAATAAACGAGAAAAACTTCTTCTCGCCTTTATCATCCGCACAGTAGGATATTCGGTGTAATGGAAATTGGTGTAAGATATTATGAGAACGTGGCTCTTGAATGGCAACACCATCCGCACTTACTGTTAATTCGACTTTGCGGGTTTTGGCACCTGTTTCGCTTTTACGAAGTTGCTGCGAAAAACGTAATTTTCGTATGGCTTCTTTTACTACTTCTATTCCTGTAACTGCTCATGTTAGTTTGTTTAAGTGTGTTGTGTTTAATGCGCTACCTTTCGGTTGGTCAACTATGGTGTTACCGAGAAATTTGACAAGGTATGCAACGTGTCCCTTTTGTAAAGCTTCTGGAGGATGAATCCATTTTCGTTCGCCATTAGTACTATTATTCTTGTTATTATTTTTACCTTGAGTAGTGTTTTGAGCCCATTTTAATAATGTTGCCATACTGAAAACAAGGTGACTATTAGAATTGTTAAAATACTAAACATGCTAACAATGATTTAATAACTATGACTATGTGCTCGAATAATCTGACAACTGTGAGTAATAGTACATGTAGAACAATTCATTTTACTAACAAAAATAAGCAGCTGCAGTCCTTATCATATTTTTGATTAAGTAGTTATGGTGGACTTTGATTTTAAAGAAATGCATATTGAACTAGAAACTTGACTTAGTGGGCGCATCCTCCTATAATTTTTTAATTATACATATACAAGGCTATTCTGTGAGAATCTATCTTCATTATAAAGAAACTTACCAGTCCTTATAAGAGCAGAAATTTTGTATTATGATAATTCTAATGCACACTTGCCCATAATTCGAGAACGGGTACAGATACTTAAGAAATTAAAAAAAAAGAAAATTTTATTCTTTAGCTACAAGATTGGTCTATTTGTTTTCCTCGTAATCTTCCGCATGTGCTGCACAACCACGGACGTAGTTTTTTTACGTCCGTGTGCACAACGCTCCTGACGTTCAACTTATTTCCGCATGCCATTCATAAAGAATTCTTCATGTGGACTCTGAATCCATTTCATTCATCATCATTGGCCTCTGCATTCTGGATTTCGATGGGAGCGTGGTCAGAAGCCCACACGTACCTGGGCCACTTATCCGAGCCC
The DNA here is from genome assembly GCA_036250285.1 of Pyrocoelia pectoralis. Classification (NCBI taxonomy): domain Eukaryota; kingdom Metazoa; phylum Arthropoda; class Insecta; order Coleoptera; family Lampyridae; genus Pyrocoelia; species Pyrocoelia pectoralis. The sequence continues at coordinate 1,979,697 of CM070075.1, read as the reverse complement.
TTTGTGCTACCTCCCTCATTAGAGTCGTTCAAGTCACTCAAGCCATCCCACACGTGAGATAAACCTGAGGATGCTGCACAGGGAAGCGGCTCTAATCTTAGCCATGTCCGGCCAAGATTCCCCCAACATGGATCTTCTTAATTCGACAAGTACGGGACACTCACAAAGTATGTGTTGCGCTATCTCGTCCTCTGTGTAGCATACTCTACAAGATGGTGATTCGACCAAGTCCATGTGATGCATGCACTTCTTAAGTTTACAGTGCCCAGACAGTATCCCCACAAGTAGCCGCAGGTTCTTTCTGGATAGCCCTGTGCAAGAACGCGCCAGGATACGAGATGGTCCTCTCAAGGCCGCTCTCGCGTGACGGCATTCTGACATCAAGTTCCACTTAGCCTTGTGTTGGGCTTGAGTGTCTTGAGTTATTATTGGCCTACTTGCTGTCTTTATATCTCATATATACTTCAGCACTTCAGACCCTCTAGGCCCATGACTTCTTTGCCCTATAGGCTTATTTCTATATGAAGCACTACCTTCTTCCATGCTTTCCTTACTTTGGGTTTTTTCTGTTTCTGTTTCCACTTCCGCCTCTTTCAAATTGTCTATTACTGTTTCTAACCATTCCTTCTTTGGTCTACCTCCTTTCCTTTTCACAACATCTTTTTTGGGATTTTTTCGGGCTGCATTCTTTCTATGTGTCCCAACCATCTGACTCTTTGTGCTCTAACTCTTTGTGTTATTGTCGGTTTTCCATAGATTTCTAATATTTCTTTATTGGTTTCCTTCGTTATCCTTGATGCCTTCAGAGATACTCCTTGGTATTTCCTCTCCCGAGCTTCCAATTGCTTTGCCTCCTGTTTGTTCATTATCCACAATTCTGCATCATACAGGACAACGGTGCATATTACTGTTCTATACAACAGTATCTTAGTTGCCAAAGAAACCTCTTTAGATTTGAGAAGTTTTTTCAATGCTCCGCCTGGTTTACTTCCTTTTCCTATTCTCTTCTCTATTTGTACTTTTTCTTCGCTTTCATTGATCACTGTCACCACTATGTATTCAAATTGTTGAAAAGGGAGCGAGTAGGCCAACAATGAAGAAGTTAACGGCGCTATAAAGAAATTGATTCCAGATGAAGATTCTCAATGAACTACATGCTGAAACTAGGAAATAGGTCGAACGTTGAAAGCGTTGTGTAGTAAGTACATATGGGAGATTACGCAGAAAAATAAATAGACCAGATCTTTATTAATGTCTTAAACATATCTACCAATTCTCGAGTTATGGACATTGTTTAATGAATGTCAATAAGTGTACTTTAGTGGGTAACATAATGAACAAGTAACTCAACAGTCGCTAAAGCAACTTCTTCAGTGAAAGAAACTTATGTTATTCAAAAACACTCTTTAGCTACAAACGTAATTATAATTATACTTTATCTATACCCATAATAAGTTGCTATTCTTGAGTCACTAGGGATGGTTATCACAGATAACATTGCATTATGGATTGGAGCTCAGAAAAGTCCTTGAGCATTATGTACGAAAAACTCGATCACAAACGCATCAAACAACTAGCGTCGAGACCAATTTGGTGATAATTATTAATGGATGAATTTTTTGCAAAGAAATTACTATGGTGATGAAATCACTTTGAGTCTTTGACACAGAGTCAAAACGATGAAATAATGAATGGAGGTGTACAGGTTCACCGCCTCCATGCGTCACATTTTCATTCAGAAAGGTCATGGCAACCATTTCTTTTTGGGGTTATGAAGGGGTAATTTTTATCGATTATTTACCGTGTGAATATTCTACAAAGCCGATTCTAAAACTTCGCGATATTATTGAGAAGAAAACGACGAGAAAAGATGGAACCTGGCGTTCTATCCATCAGGATAACGTCCCAGCTCACGACAGTTGTATTTCAATGACTGCAGTTTGTAATTATTGAACAATTTTGGCTCCGAGTGTATATTTTCTTGTCCAAAACTAAAAGAACTTCTTAATTAGGCGAAAAATTAACATACATTATTTCTATTTACACTGAAATTGAAATACGTTTAAATACAAGTTATTATGATATCGATCTGCATCACATAAGTGATGTTGTAATTAGTCAAGTGTGACGGCTGTTTCTAATGTAGTTTCCATGTAATAATAGTCACTTAACATAGAGACACATCAGGATGTAAAGCGGAAAACCAATTTGATAAGTAACATACAATCGCTTAGAAAACGTTGAACTTTTTTCGAAATTCTGAATAATTACCGAGTTTCCTAAAATGTGTATAATTTCGACAATTTTCTCGACTTTTGTAAACACGCCAATGAGTAATTTAAAACAAAAAAAATTGTTTCCAGTATATACGCGCGTTGGGGTCATTAAACTAAAAGTGTACTAACAAATTTAAATGACGTAGTTATAACTTAGTGCATGTAACAATAGGTAGTAAATTTAATAATACACATGCTCGCGTTGTAGTGTCAATGGGCCTTTTATGAAGTTGAACAATGAGAGAATGGAAAAAAATGAAATATTTTAATTTCTCGGTAATAATTAGGTTCCGTTAAAATATTTCCTGTTCTGACGATTATCGGAGTGTACGTTCTTCCAACTTCCAACAAGAAATTTCTTATGCAAACCCAATCTTTCCATTAAACATTCCCATTTGAGGAACAGCGAACGAGGAAGCGTTGAGGAAGCGTCAGTTGGTAGATCTAGTAACTGTACAGGTGTATACCGGGAGTTCGTTCTCAAAGTCGAACATAGGGATTTAACATGGTATTGAACGTTTTTGTCAATTGTTGCTCGCCTATTTAACTTAGAGACAAGGTAATGACATCAACAGAAAGAGAAAATTATTGCGATTCAAATAATGCTACTGGCAAGACTAAAAGTGCGATTTATTCTTTTAAAATACTAACTTAAAGTTTAGTCAATGCTTAAAGTATGAAATTGTGTAAATAGCATTCCCTTGATTTTAAAATTTTACAGCAATTGTTTTTTGTACTGTTGGTTTTTCAATATAAATTTGACGTTAAACCACGTATTAAAGTATATTTATCTAATAATGAATACCTATACCAACGAAGAAAGGGTTTTATGGTGAAAACCTTTCATGGTGGCGCTAATTTCAGAAGAGTTCGAGATTTCTTTGCCGTTAATTTTAATACTACAATACAAAAGTGTCATACTTTAAGTTAGTATTTTAAAAGAATAAATCGCACTTTTAGTCTTGCCAGTAGCATTATTTGAATCGCAATAATTTTCTCTTTCTGTACCTTGTCTCTGAGTTAAATAGGCGAGCAACAATTGGTAAAAACGTTCAATACCATGTTAAATCCCTATGTTCGACTTTGAGACCGAACTCCCGGTATATGAAATTATTTGTTGTGATATTTTGTTTTGTTTTGCAAAGTCACATAATCGTAATATGTTTCCCTCTGTTCAGTCGTCTTGTCGCAAAAATAAATAAATTGGATTGACCACAAATTTTAAACGAATAATGGGCTCCATCGAAAGACCGAAAGAAAAGAAATGGGAACGTAAGACTAAAGAAACAAAAAAGCTGATGAATTAGTTAGTAGATCTCCGAAAAACAAAATTTCGCCGTTCAATTTACAAACGCACTTACGTTTTTCAAAGTGACCATAAAAATAAAGAAATTACATTGATGAACTACGACAACAAAAGAACAGAACAGAAGGTAAACAAGACCACAATTACAGATAAACCAAGTAAATTTAGTTGACACTTAGAAAACACTGTAGTAGAGCAAAACCAGAAATATTGTTTAAAGGACCCAAGCAAAATAGGTTGAATATATTTCTTCAATATCATCCCAAAGTCTTAACAACAACCTTAAACCAGCAATGGTTAACGTATATGCTTTGTTTTTGTCTGGAGTTTGGTACCAATTTGGAAACAAGTGTTTTCATTAGCACCACTTTGGATTGAAGACACGTACAGGAACGACTGAAAGAGCAACAACACCGCACGTCTGCAGAGCACGGAAATAATACTATCAATAAATAAGCTATTGTTTCAAAATCAGTTGGTGTTGGAAAAAAATGCTAACACTAATAGGCAAGTTGTAGATTTATATTCGTAGAAAAATTCATTGGAAAGGGTTAAGCAGCCGTTTTAATTACATATTAATAAGTTCGTTAATATAAATGTCGACCTGGAAGAACTGGAACTCTTGTTGCCGTTGAATTATACAAACTAAAAACACCAAAAACCACAATATAAATTTAATAAATCGAACGCATTTCAACAGCCAAATTGTTCGCTGATGATGACAGCTTCACTGTTGAAACGCGTTCGATTTATTAAATTTATATTGTAGTTTTTGGTGTTTTTAGTGTTGTGTAATGTCGATCTGTTCACAACTTATACTTATACATTTTTGTCAATACCACGATTACATATTATATGTACATTGTACATATCTGTTTACACTGATTAGCTTTCAGATTAACATTACAGCCATTTTGTGTTTAGCTTTTACATAAGGGACGTTTACAAAACAAAATTGGTTCCACAGCGCGTGAATTTTTATTGAACCAGTTGAAAGACCTTTAATTTCTGAACCGATTCATTTCAAAAATTCAATTATTAACCCTAACAAAGACTGATATATTCTGCTTTGATTATTAATAAGTAATAAGATTGTACTAGACAACTAGAAAACTTCGTCTTGCCAACAGGTAATGGATTGCTAATTGACACCACGAAAAGCAAGAACATGGCTCACCTTCCCATTGTAATTCAGAATATTCAAAGGGAGAAGGCCATTGGTGGGCAAAAGAATCACCACCATAAAAATAAATGAGGTGAATTAATTTGCCTTTCCATGAATTCTGACGTTGGTGCGACAGATAAAACCTTACAGGAAATACAGAAGTAAATCACATCATGACTCGCATTATCGTTTCACTAAAATTATACGATCAAACGAACTTACCTGTGAAGTTCGATCGTAATTATATGAAGCGTCCAGTCCGAATATATTATCTTGATTATTTACTATGTAGTACGCTTTCAGCGTCATCCTACCTGCACCTTTTAAATAAGTAAAGCTAAAAATAAGCTCCCGAGTCTCCCCCGCCCAGTCCCGTCTACTTACGACGGTACTTAGTTAGTCATTCCTTTAAAGAGTGTACTGTTCATTGTCAGCAACGAACGGGGTTATAGGGCGGGAGGGAAGATAATATATTCGGACTGGACGCTTCATATAATTACGATCGAACTTCACAGGTAAGTTCGTTTGATCGTATAATTATATTTGCGTCCAGTCCGAATATATTATCTTGATTATTTACTATGTAGTTGTTCAAAGAAATCGAATTGCTGATAAGTGAACAGGCAACAATGTATCGATAACCCCAAAAAGCAACAGGGATAAACTAATGTATTGAATTGGGGATGTATTTTACATCAAACCATTGAATACGTTCACTCAACGATCAAACTAACACAATAGTGTTGAATGCGTCATCGTAATCATAAGAGTACGGTAAAACGAAATAAGAAACTCTTTTAAAACTGAAAGAAATCGTCCTTGTAGTAAAATATTGCAGTTTGCATTCTATAACCGCGCTATAACGAAGAAAAACAAACTAGAGCCTTGTAAATATACATAAGAGTAATGTATCATCACAAATGTATACAACTCGTAAAATCTGTGGTATCATATTACTAATTACTTAGCATAATATAGTATTGTTCGTAGTGACTAATATTAGATTTCAAACTGTGGCAAGATTAAAAATATCTTTGCCAAAATCGGTTTCGTTTGAAAGAGGATGGTTATAGAATTTCGCAAAAGTTGAAAATCGTTGCGACCAGCCGGCTGTTTTACATAATGTGTATAAGGGTACACTTTGTCGAAAAACAGCGGAAGTAGATGCGTGTCTCGTGGAATGAGGCAGAAATTTATAGTGCCGATAACAGCTGACGATAACAGCTTCCTAACCTATTTACTCAACGCATGCTTATTGGCATACTGTATGTGGCTTTTTTATTTCCGAAAAGGAAAACCTTATTTTGTTTCCCTGAACTCCTTTGTCGCATCGATATATTGGTTTAAGGTCATTGCCTCGCATAGATTGGGTTTTGTAAGGTTCAATTTTGACGTTCCTTTCGTGAAACCTTTTATATTGGGTCTGCAGCTAAATTGTTGGCAAGAATGAGATTAAGGGCTGGTCGATAGGAATTCATTAGTCCCTATCTGCAACTATGAACCTCATAACTTTTCTGTAAATGTGTTCTGCTTCATATGAGAAAATCAAAATTCGGTTTTCTTTACAGAAGTCCCACCAAAGACAGGAGGTTGTAAAATACTGCTTAATTGTTGATGTGGTGATAGATGAAAGAATCGTTGAAAGTTGAAATACTTTCTTTAGGAAGGCCTTTTGCTAACATCGAGTCCCACATGATTTGCTGGACACCAGGATAAGTTGACGAGATAGCGAGTGAATCTTCCTGGTGGCGAAATTAACAAATTTGGTAACGGAGAAAACGATGGGTACCAAGGTAGTGTGACCAATAAGGTACCATCATAATTCCTACAGATTTGTCCGTGAGTATTTTTTGGAGGACCTGTAAGATGAGATTGAAAGAGGCATAAAAGCTAAAGGCATCCCATCACAAAAGTAGCGCATTAACAGTGCTAGAATCTGGATCCTGTCGCCTCAAGATACATATTGTTGATATTTGTGAGTAAGATAAGAAGCAAAAATAACCACCTCAGGTACGCCAAAATGCTCCGTGATAGTAGATATTGTACCTACTTATACTACCCATGCGAATAATGTTTTGATAGCAGTGTTGTTGTCGCATTTGATAAGAATATTGCAATTCGAGAGATAGCTGGCGAACCATTTTAGACCGTAAGGTATACCTTGTAATTGTAAGAAGTTAATATGTAATTATTTATCTAAGCTCTCTCAGAAGCCAAGAGTTCTTTCCTTGCCACAATACCCACAGCCTGTTAAAGAGGCATCAGTAAACGCTTCAGTTTGAAGGGTATCAGATTTAATGTACTTGAATGATTCAGAAATATTTTGCACCCACCAAAGTAGGTGATCATGGACAAACCCCGCAATATGTACATTGTACAGCGTACAGCCACCCCATTTGATGGCTTGGCAAGCTAAAATGCCAATGAACTTTGCGGTCTTGTTAATATTCTGAATTTTCCCCGACGATAAGGTTAATCCCATTTCAGATGTGGCAAAAAGAAATCCTAAAAATTTGTATTTCCTAATCGGATTAAGAGCCCTCGTGTCCCTGTTTATGGTGACACCTAGTGACTCCAAGAGGGTAATTTTCCGACGTTGTTCAAGGATTTACCCGATGATAAGAAAATCGTCTAAAAGGTTCCACCCAGAATGCCCTGTTGGTGTAAATTTGAAAGCACTGGCTTCATTAATTTTGTGAGACCAAAATTCCAAAGGGCACGCACGTGAATTCATAGAGACCGCTTTCGAAATGAAATCGTAAGTATTTACGATGGTCAGGATGAATCGGATTCACAAATATGCGCCCTTTAAGTCGATGGCAATCATGTAGGTACATATTATTCGGGCTTAATAGCCTTAACACAGTCCTGCAGTCCTCGATTTTAAAATGTGGTGCAAGCACAAGAGATTAATATTTTAAGGTTTAAAAGAAATCTCTTCTGCCATTAGGTTTTTCGGCTAGAAAATTTGGAGAAATGAACTGATTATCTCTCTGCTTGCATTTTACCACGGCTCAAAGGTCGAGGAGTGCTGCCAGAGCTAAATCCATTAACATCTATTCCCTTTTTACATAGTTTCGACAAGAACAGTATGCGGGGGGAGGTGATCCACGGAAGGGAATTTTGTAACCTTGTATCCAAGACAAAACGTTGTCATCCTGGACCAATGTTTGTCAAGTACTACTAAAGTACGTGAGGCGGCCAGAAACCAAAACGCTTGTATGGATGGCATTTCGGGAAGGAGGGTCGCCCTTGTGCCCTCGCATTCCTCCTTGTCCGTGTTGTTCCACAGGACTGGTCTCCCCCCCCCCCCCTTTTTCCAGCGAAAAAATCCGAAGGACTGCGACGATGTCAAACGGGAGGTTCCCACAAATCAGGACCAAATAGCAATTCGCTCGAGGGTAAATTTTTTCCCCAGCACAGGTAAGTGACTTAGTCAGGAAGGGAAGTAAGAGTTCCCTGCGCTTTGCGACATTACGTAGAATGTATTGCAAACCATGCGCCCTGAGCCAAAATGTAAGCACGTACTGATATGGATATACCTGAATCGTCGTTCAATAAAACAGTTATTGAAGGTCTCAAAGCTGATAAAACTTTGCTCAACGTAACCCTGGGTCAACTGCCCGGTCGTCTTTGGGTAAACCAAAGTCAAAATCTAGGCTACATTGGTTCTACTCCTGCGAGTAAAAAGGAAGCAATTTTTTCCGATTTATTACATCGTAACCCAAAGTAATCAGAGTTGCTACCGAAAAATCGAAGTTCGGCTCCTTAAAAACAGGCGTCTCACTGCACTGAGGGAGACCGGTCATACTAGTAGCATTCCTCCGCGAAACATCGAGAGGAACGGTACTCCTTTTGCTAAAGAGCGAGATAGCAACACTAAGGTTTACGACTATACCGCCAACAACTTCAGCATCAAGCGTGAACTCTCGGTTCACTAGGCAACCGAATCTATCGGCAAACGCCCTCGTACTTAGTGCGTTTCCGCGAAATCGAACCACACAAGGACCGACTTTCGCATTAGGAAGATAGAACTCTCTGAGAAGTCATCCCACGTGGAGAATGACCTTCACGGAGACGAGATCTAGCGCAATATTCTCCTCGTGAACTCGAACTACTCGGAGGACGACAGACACGAGAACGAGAATGGCGGGATTGCTTTGCCGTCTTTCCCCTGCTGCCAGATCCAATTCTACGCCTCCATGGTACAATATGGAAGATAGAACTCTCCGAGAAGTCATCTCACGAGGAGAATGACCTTCACGGTGACGAGATCTAGCGCAATATTCTCCTCGTGAACTCGAACTACTCCGAGAACGACAGGCACGAGAACGAGAATAGCGGGATTGCTTTGCCGTCTTTCCTCTGCTGCCACATTCAAATCTACGTCTCCATGGTACAATATGGAAGATTGAACTCTCCGAGAAGTCATCTCACGAGGAGAATGACCTTCACGGTGACGAGATCTAGCGCAACATTCTCCTCGTGAACTCGAACTACTCAGAGAACGACAGACACGAGAACGAGAATAGCGGGATTGCTTTTCCTTCTTTCCCCTGCTGCCAGATGCAAATCTACGTCTCCATGGTACAATATGGAAGATAGAACTCTCCGAGAAGTCATCTCACGAGGAGAATGATCTTCACGGGTACGAGATCTAGCGCAATATTCTCCTCGTGAACTCGAACTACTCAGAGAACGACAGACACGAGAACGAGAGTTTGCTTTTCGGGAGGATCTCTCCGACAACCCATCTCACGAGGAGAATGACCTTGCCGGTGACGAGATCGAGAGCGGTATTCTCTATGCCTATAGAGGAACGCAAAGTCGTCAAGTTTGGGCAGATGCGTTTGTATCCCAATGTGTTGAGAAGGTTGTAAGAACAACGTGCAAAAAGCTCCATAAACATCCACTATTTTCGTTGTCCATAAGATACACTTTTATTAAGTGGTAGGACTACACAAACGCCACTACTTTATTGAAGTGGTAGAGCCCGATGACCTCAAGACGTCACGAACAGATGCGTATAGGCATAGCTTGTCTGATTGTACCATGCTTTTACCTAAATTGTGCTAAAACTGTCTATAAAAGTTAGGTATACTTACATGTTGCAGTATTGTACCTAAAACTGCAAAAAACACACGTAGTTCGACGAGTGCGATCACAATCGACCGCAGGATAGGATGCACCAAAACGAATGACTAACTAAGTACCGTCGTAAGTAGACGGGACTGGGCGGGGGAGACTCGGGAGCTTATTTTTAGCTTTACTTATTTAAAAGGTGCAGGTAGGATGACGCTGAAAGCGTACTACATAGTAAATAATCAAGATAATATATTCGGACTGGACGCAAATATAATTAACATCAGAAGAGACATGAAAAAATGTCGGAAGAAGCATCTTTTCATAGCGCAAGTCTGCACACCAGTATTATAGTCAATGGATTTCAAAAGAAAATTAAAATATATAAAGATAGCGGTATTTTGGACCAAAAAAACGTAATGAAATTTTAAAAAATATTACCAGAAACATTCCCTTCGAATAGAATTATTAAATTTTATTTATATCCAACTGAGGTTCCTTAAAATTAAATATCGAAAAACAAAGATTTCCAAAATTTTTTTACTCTATGCTATTATAATAAATACAAAATGTCCCATAAAAGTGCATTCCTTGTTTGCATTGGCCTAAAAAATTGTTTTACGTTTACTCCTAAATTTCTGCCTTTTTTTGAATTAAAATATGTTAAAATCTGACTATAAAGCAACCTACCAGAATTTCGCTTATTGGAAAACTCATCTCAATAAAATGCGAAACCGGGGAAACATTTTAACTAAAAAGGAACTTGTGCAACAGTGCAAGATGAATGCAAATGAATTTAAATATTTAAAAACATTTGTTTTGTTTATTTAATGTGCATTAAGAATAATATTGCTGAAATTTTCAAGTGCAATAAACAAGCAAATTGTGGTGTTCGTACTGTCGCATTCGTCTCTGCCTAAGAAACACAGACAATTATTAACATAACTTTTGTTGTTTTCAAAAGTCAGACATTGCAGCAAATGCGGGATTAAAAAATACAAACTTCTAATTGATTAACGGTGTAATCAGTAATGTGTTGCTGCTGCTGTGAGCATCTTTTGCAAAAATATGGAGAATGTCTTTGAAAAAACATTTTCAGTATTACAAAAGCTCAATTTTAAAGTGATTGATAACATAAATTTCAGAAAATGATCATTCTACGAGAAAAATTAAGCATTTCGAAATATATACCTACAGGATCCAAATAAAACAAAAGGTAATGTTGCAATAAGAAAAGCTTAGGTATTAGGTACCACACCCGTTGTTATACATAAATACTCATTCCCGTACTCAGTCTCAGATACATGTCATGCTATTGTTTTAAATTATTTACGATAAAAGATAAATGTTAGTTATAATTAAGTTACTGAAAGTCATGCTTTAAAGATTAACATATATCTTCTATTATTATACAGATTTATCTATTAAAATGTTGGTTCTCTATAATTAATTATATCTTCCCATATCCACTATGATACGCAGCGTTCGTTCATCTTTAACGTATCGTTTTATCATTCGACGGTAGCATCAATGGAACTTAACTGGTGAAGACTGAGGAGGAACAAAACGTGACATTTTAAAATTAAAACCAAAGTTTAAGGAAATATGAAGAAGTCGTCCTTGAACCCAGCTTTACAAATAACGCAAAAAATGGTTGCCATAAAATAATACAGAAAATAAACACAAAATTAACGTGGTTCACTTTCTTCGAATTTAATAAATAATTAATGCAAATTAGACAAATATTTACAAATGGTTTGTAAAGAACCTGTTTAAAAATGGTATAACTTGTTGAACATTTGACCACTTATATTTGCGTATTTTTCCATGGCTATTGAAATTCAGTTTTTGAGAAGCCTAATGGCAGATTGTAGTTGGCGTGTGGGCAAAAAATTATAAAATGAGTTCAGTTTCTTTGTGATAGGTGGAATGTAATCCTGACGTAACCGTGATCCACTTTCAAAGGCTTCTTTCTATTATAGTGCAGCAGTATTACCGATAATTATAATACCCATCAAGTTTACTTTCCTAATTACCTCTTGTCGCATCTTTGTTTCATTGTTGATCCTTGAGGTGCAAAAAATCATTACATAATTAACCTTCGTTTTGCCAATCTCTTTGTAATTCATTACAACTTGTTCTATTCGTGCAGTTCTAAATTTGTTGCATAAAAGGAAATGTTGTACAATCTTTGGCAATGTATGTGAAAATGTATGAACACCACTCCTAAAAATCAAAATAAATTCCTCTATCGATCTGACAACTGCAATAAACTGGAAAAAAGCTGCATACAGAGTGAGTGAAATATGTCAGGAAAGAAAATTTCGTAGTAAACTGTATTGAACTGGATTGAAATCGCCACTCCAGATATGTATGTGGCCGATTTAAATTTGTAAGAACAAGATCCGATAAACAAGCTCATCATTGTTTCAAAATCTCAACTTTTCCTTCAGAAACATCTACGAATGCTACACGAAAATAATTTGTTCCACATAACTCACTCCGAGGAACGCGGTCTAGCATTATTTACAAAAACTGGCAATTATTTTCTTTTTTACTTCTTTGACAAATATAATTATTATTTCATTTTGGAAATGCTCCCCAAACTAATGAGGCATGTCGTTTATACCTTTTTTTTGATTTTTTTAATATGTACACGTTTGCAGTTGCAGGCCCATCCGGAAATAGTGGGTTACTTGGAGTTCCAACGCCGTTCAAAGCAACTGTCTTTTGGGCCCCATTAAATCAAGATGTTTCCCGAAGCGGAAACCAAAGAAATTACCATCCAACCTCTCCGCGGATGCTGCAATACTACAAAAGAAAGAACGTATAAAAGGAGTTAAGAAGAAAGCAATAAAGAAACGGAAAATGGAACAGGAGCAGATGAAGCCACTAATAGAAAAAAAAGAAAATGGGAGAAGAAAAAAGCGAGTGCAGGAAATGTGAGGTCATCATCAGCGCCTTCAGAAGGTTCCTCTCCTTCTTATAAAGAATCATTTGATTCGTCATGAAACGAATGTGACACTAGACACAAATATATGCCGCCCAATTATGGGGACCCAATCGAAAATTCGCCTTTCCAATTTTTGAACCTGGACAGCCGAATCATTAAACCATTGGTTACCTCAGGTAACTAAGACTATGAGCCGTTTTACGTTAATTAATGAAAGGGAATTATGACCTAAAATCGCCTGAAGCGTCCTGATATCGGTACATTTACCTTATTGTATAAAATCATGACAGAGATATCGTCATATCGACAATTTTGGGAAAAAAGTCTCAAATATGTAGATAAGTTTTTCGCATTTTTAAACCTGTCATCAATTTGTCTGGTTATACTATATAGTCAATATTTTTTACAACGTTTGCTTGTGGTCGAGGTCCTTAAAAATTCAGAAGTATTTGTGCCGGATTATACGTGTACCCAGAATCATATACCATATATGAAAGAGATAGTAAATGGCAAAAGAGTGCATGAGTGTGAGAATCTACACTAGAGGAAAAACAGAAAGATACACACTTTTAGCTCAAAGTATATGAGCATAAGACTATTATACTCGTTAATGACAACCATTTATGTACCTACCTCGACTGTATCCATATAATTGTTTCCCAATTTAAAACAGCCTCTTTCCGGTATTTTGCATGCTCAAAATTTTTTTTCATATTATACATTTTAAGCAACTTCACACTCAATCATATGCTTTACTGTTCATTGTGAACTGCCACGTAAATATGTAAACAGTGCAGGTTATGGATTCGGCTCTTAATTGGAGACATTTCTTATAAAATGGAATTGCATGATGGGCATCCCTTGGAGTTCCCAAAGATTAAGGCGGTCCTCCAACGCTCTTAAAGACAAACCAATATTCTAACACAATCAATGTGGGTCATAAAATGGGTCATTCTAAAGGAAATTATACAGATGACACAGATACATTGAATTGCCATTTTCAAACTTTCGTGGATATACCGTCTCTGCTGACTATTTCCTCTCTTGCTCAATCTCATATACCTAGACTCTGAACTACAACCCTTGTTTGAAACAAGGAGCATTTACTATTTTAGCGGCCACTTCTAAAATGGATGCACGAAGTTTTATGTAATTCACAGTAACGTCAGAGAATGGGACAAAGATTATTAGAAAGTTGGTTTATTAAGTATTCAGTCATGCAATGTCAAAAAATTTAGTAAAGATAACCGTTGAGTGAAATATTTATTCCTTATTCAATGGCATAACTTATTCTGCGTTTAATCAAAAAGCAATCAAAGGAACGACGAACTTCAGTTTTTGGAAACACAACATGTTATCGATGGTTTTTAGAGTGTAAAACGGGTCGGAGTTTCTTATGATACGAAGCACGTATTTTGACAAAGTTCCGAAAACGAGCGGCATGTGGAATTTTACTTATGGAAGCGAGATTTATGTAGGTACACGAGGATTGCATAGTATCATGAATTTGTGCTGTAGTTTTCATACCTGAGTGGCAACAATGGGTGTATAAAATTGGTCCATTATACAAATAAGGGTAGGAATAAGACAATTTTTACGACAAATAAAGGATATTTACGCGAATTTAACGGATAGATTCCACTTTTCAGTGCCAATTTTACCATAAATGGAATAGTAGAGAATGTAAAAATATTTCTACCTGCATCCTTGTTGTTGTTACATGATCTATAATACACCCACAACAAACCTACAGTAATAAATACTAACCCACACCATGATATTATTTATAGAATTCGAATGGCACGGAAGTAGTAGTACGACGGGGACCCTTTTATCGTATAATTAATAATACACGTTTTATCAATTACTCACTCACCTCCACAGAAAAAGGAAAATTACTAACCAAAAGTAGCAATACCCAACAATTATGATCTATATAAAAAAAGTTCCGTGAAAGCAAACACAATAACGTGTTTATTAAAAATTCGAGTGAAATTATTCAGTAGTTGTGCTAAGAATTATGCAATCGGAATTGCTTAATGGGAATTTCAATTATCTAATTAAAATCTTGACGCAAAATTAAAATATACGATTTAAACAATTTAGACACGATTAAAAATGATTGCAAAGTAATGCTTAACTACAACTAATTTTAATTAAAAAAAATTATGTTGGAATTTCTAATTACACCTGCATGATATGGATTATGGCATTTGTTTTGTATTTAATGTGCAATAGAAGGTTAGAATTTGAAGAATGTATCTATAACATACAAACTTTATTTCTCGAAAATGGAATTTGTAACTGGAAGGCAGTATGCGTCTTGATCATCCATTAAAAAAAAATTGAATTAATCACCGTTCTTTGTTCAGAATTACAGATTTAGGAAAGTGAGAAGTAAAACAATTACGTGAAAATTTGTAATGGTTACATGCCAATCATTGTTGAACCGTTGCCGTTCAACGCATATGATTTAATCATTAATCAGAAATGCAGCCAGAAGTGAAGTCCATAGCAAGCATAGATGCGGGGCGATACCTGGGATTTGGTACAATGGTTGAGGTTAACGTCACTGAGTATAGAGTATAAATGGCTATTTGCTCATCAAATTAGTAAGTAATGTGGTAGGTACTCGCTTTAAATTCCGATTACCTACTGCAGGAATTATGGCGACACTGTACGGATGATAAGAACCTTCTTAAAAAACGGAAAACCTCCCTCTGTAAATTTTGCAATTGGAAATCCGCAAAAACGAACAAATAAAAGGATTTCAAGATCGACGCCATCGATAAATTATTCCTTGTCTACAAGTTTCTAGCATGTATACCTATAGGTATAGGCGGCCATTAAATGAAAATGCCTGTCTTACATCTCGTAAATTAGAAACCATAATGTACATTTAGTAGGTGATGCAACAGATGAAGAAATAATACATTCTAAGTTGAAAATTAGCACAACGCAAGGTTGTTATACAATGATGAGCAACAGAGCGTACCCTGCGATTACTTGCTTGCATTATTTTTTCATTCCTATCACTGCTATAGTTTCGTAATTCCCAAATTGTCTATAGGTAATACTAGAAAACATGAAGACAGTATCACTATGCGATCAAATTACACATCATACTATCTTCTTTGAGTTGAGAAGTGTAACAGTGACATTTCCGTCCAATTAGAAACATATGTCAGTCAAAAAGATGGAAATTTACAATAACAATAA